>JAVANC010000026.1:53787887-53857923 GCA_033319125.1 Parnassius glacialis
TTCCCGACACATTCAAGGCACAGTAAGTTTATTCTGAGTAGATTGGACCAAAATTAATAACTAAAAAGCTGAAGGTACTCCGGGTTAACTCTGACATCGGGACGTCAATCATCTCAGTCCCCCGTGACAATGAATGCTGTAAAGTACCAGAAACTTTGAGAATTAATAAAAATAAGTTAATTAAACGCTATAAAATCCGTAAAACTAGTTTTATTATTTTTTTGTTTGATAGTAAATCCGCTCTGAATATATTAATAAGATGACCTACCAGGGCATTAGGGCACAAAAATGTGAAGTATCTCTAGCAACAAGAGCCTCATATGCTCTTTCAAAGTCTACTATGATTTTAGTTTTAAGGCATGGATTATACCGATTAAATGTGCTTGAAACTCGCAGTAGTACCGTACAGTATTAAATGAAACTAATTTTTACGGATTTGGTCACGGGGGGTGACTGCGATGTTTGACGTCCCGATTTCAAAGTTAGCCCGGCTACCTTCAGTTTTTGAATATTAATTTTTGGTCCGATCTACGCAGAATGAGCTTACAGTATCTTGAAGTCTCGCAGTGGTATGCTTGATTTTGGATTTAATTTTATTAATTATAGAAACCCAAGCAGATAGAAGCACCCATCTAACTTCTCTATTGAAATTAGTATGTTTTTTAATTTCAATAGCCTCGCGAATCATCCTTGGTAGGAATCGCTGTTCTATTGCGAGGATTTGTGGTCTATCAAATCTAATTTACTGGCGGGGATGATCTAGAACATGTTCACACACTGCAGACTTCCCGGAACGTCGACGCTTCAAGTCAGCTATATGTTCTTTCACGCGGGTTTTTATAGATCTTTTTGTCTGTCCTATGTAAGAGAGACCACATTCACAATTCAACTTGTATACTCCTGCATTTTATAGAGGGATATGACACTTGACGGATGGTAAAAACTTACTAATCTTCTTCGCCGGCTTAAAGTATGTTTTAATGGAAGCTCGCTTCAAGATTTAGCCAACCTTGTCTGTGACTCCTCTGACCGGCTTCACTCGGTCACTTTGACTTAGGCGCGGGACCCGAAACTTGTTGTCTTGTAATACTCGCTGGATGTGCTGAAGCTCGGCGGCCAGATGTTTTCTGTCACAGATCCCTCGTGCTCTCTGAAACAAAGATTTTACAATCGGGATGTCAAACACCCAGTCACCTCCGAAAACCGAAACGTCGGGAATTGAAATGTTAAATTAAACTCGATAAAACCCGTAAAAATTTGTTTCATTTAATGTGTAGTCTTCGCGTAAATATAAAAAATCACTACCGCACAGTAGTTATATATTGATGTATTCAATACGTATACAATAATACAATATAATGTATGACAACACATATACGTTTTGATTTTTAAACGAGGATAAGTGTAGGCGTTTATGGACCACAGCGTCCACTTAGCAAAGCTTGGGCTATGTGCTCGATAGTCACACTTACTTATATAAAAAGGAACAGTTTTGGCTGCGATATTAATATAATGTTGTTTAACTTATTCTAATCCAGTTCTTGTCTACGGAGTGGTACACTGAAATGTTCGGGAATAGAATATTTCGGATTGAGTTACAATAAAACCTGTTTTAGAATTTGAATACTGGCCTCTTAGAATCTAAATGGCATTCAAGCAATTCAAAAAACAACTGTTTAAAAACAAAAACTATGTTGGTTTAAAGTTTACACGTCGTTAACAGAAATGGAGCTCACGCGTGAACATTTCCGTGCCATAATTTATCACAATTTTCGTCGCGGCTTATCTCAAGATAAATGTCTCAGCGAACTTGTTTCAATTTATGATGTTAAAGCACTGAGTCAAACGAATATATACCGCTGGTATGCCGACTTACGACGCGGTCGTGTGTCGCTCAGCACTGTTTCTTCTGTAGGTCGACCGAGAACAGCGGTCACGCCTGAAAACATCGCAGCTGTGCGAACTATTATATTAGATGACCGTCATGTGACATACAAGCAGATTCGGACTGTTATTAGTATCGGAATGACTGCAATTCAGTCGATATTACATAATGAGCTATGTGTAAGAAATCTAGTAGCTAGTAGGTCAAACCAACGAAAGTGGTTCGCTCCCGCAGCGTGTCAAAGAAAATGGTTTTTTTTATAGGATAAGGGTGACAAACGAGCACACAGTCCACCTGATGGTAGTGGTGGCTGCGGTCCATAGACATCTACATCTATCCTCTATTACAAATCAAAATGTAGATGCGTTGTCACCCATGAGGACTAGGATAGAATGCCTCATTTCCAGTAAAAAGGGCCTCCGGCCACCTGCACTCACCAAGCGAAACGCAGAGGTAAACCTCTACTTCACGCTGGTATTCTGTGAGGGTCGTGGTACCACCCCGGTTCGAGCCGGCCCATCCGTGCGACAGCAAAAGCTGCCGCGTGGCTCTACCACTGTTTGTCTCCAAAAAGGGGCATTTTGCTACAATTCCTGTACAGCAACACAGAACGGTTACCGTTTAGTGGTATATAATGGTTTGTTTGCCAGAAATGATAGCCGAACTCCGAAAAATAAACCGAAACGTCGCATCATCTTACATCACGATAACGCGAGCTCCTATACGGCTCGGAGGACAAATGATTTTTGAAGCAAGATAACGTTGAGCTGATGAGCCATCCTCCGTACAGTCCTGACCTGAGCCTAAACAATTTCTTTATATTCCCTAAAATGAAAGATTTATTACGCGGTCAACGGTTTGAAGACCCTCAAGCAGCTGTGGAAGCGTACAAATCAGCTATTTTGTCAACATCAACTTCAGACTGGAACTACTGTTTTAATGATTGGTTTACACGAATGGAAAAGTGCATTAAGTTGAACGGAGAATACTTCAAAAAACAATAAAATACAATTTAGCTATACCATGCATGTGGTTTTTCTTATTTCCGATCGTTTCAGTGTGCCCCTCGTATAATCCCACCTGGTGGTAAGGGATGATGAAGCCCTAGACGGTTAATGGCACTGCCTTAATTTAACATAAGCCTACGTTTCCTAAATTAAAGCGAACGACTAATACATTGAACATAATTATATTGAACATAATTATGTTCAATGTGTAGTTGTTTGCTCTTATTGTGGATTTTATTTAACCTCTTTTAATTTTTAATACCTACGCAGACACTGACTAGCCGATGTCGTAGTTAAGCCGAATCACTTTAAGTTTATAAGCGAAAGAGCCACATGCACCACGCTGCAGCTATGTTATGGTTGTAGAAGAATGGGTCAACTGGACTGGGGAAGGACTATTGGCTCTCACAGAATGCCAGCGTAAAATAGCAGGTTCTTACTGCTGTGTTTTGTATGGTGAGTGTAGAGTACCGGAGACCCTTTTTACTGGAAACGAGGTGTTTGCGCCAAACGCTAAAATTTAAAATTTCTACAACTGAGACTCATTAGCGCGCTTTGTCGATGTACTTCGCTCGGCGGGCACGCGGCTAGCAGGCGCCTCCACGCCCACCCTGAGCGCGGGGGAGATCCGTTTTTTTGTCGTCAAGCTGCAGCCGGGCATTGCTTACAGTGAGTTGAATCGAGCCGAATAAATCGAATTTGTGCAGCGACGAATAATCGTGTAGTCTAGAACATTAGTTGTCAGGTTGGCTAATTATTGAGAAGTTAGTGGTTAATTGTATCATTGCATCTCGTACAGTGATCGTCAACCCTGCACCAAACATATCGATTAAATCAAAACCTTTTTACAACGGGGAAGCCCATAGCAAGCAGTGGATTTTGTGCTGATTAAGAAGAATGAGATAAAATGTTTTCTTACATTTTAATACGTTTTCTTTTTTATGGGATAGGGTGACAGACGAGCATAAAGTCAACCTGATGGTAAGTGTTTGCTGTGGCCCATATACATCTACATCTATCCTCGTTTGCGAATCAAAATGCAGGTGCGTTGTCAGCCTTGACTACTAAGACGGAATGCCTCTTTTTCAGTAAAAAGAGTCTCCGATTCTCTACACTCACCATACGAAACACGGCAGTGTTAAGCTGCTATTTTAAACTGGTATTCTGTGAGAGCGTGGTCATTCCGCGGTCGAGCCGACCCATTCGTGCTACAACTATACTACTAATATAGCTGCAGCATAGCTCTACTATGTATAAATGTGCTCATATTGGTACATAATACTTGATTAACTTTACCCAGATATTATTACTGAATCTACTTATGTAGCGTTATTAACATTTATGAGAATTAAAGATGTGCTTTGTCAGGTTTTCGTTTTATTTTTTTAAACTACACATTATTTGGATTAAATATAGTCTAGAACCCTCCTGGCATTGCTCTTTATCTGTTCGTAAAGTATCATCACAATCGGTTCAGGCCGTTTTGAAGATTAGCTCGGACTGACAGATAGATAGACAAAAATTTTAAAGATGCTTTTTTATTTCTTAATATCACGCAAATAATCCCCTAGATTATAGAAGCCAATCTATTAAATAATACTAGCAGACGCTTCAATTTATTTTATATATGTATTAAAAAATTGCGAATAACATGACTGGATTTATGAATGCACTGCGTATAAAATAAAATAAATTAATTTTTAATGCTATACGTGGATTGCGTTCTCTCTCCACTATAGCTGTGAGCGGGACGAGAGCAACAGCAGAGCGGTGGCGTTAACGGCGCAGCGACAATATAAGATGCACATCAATACTAATGAGGGCAATCTTTCGCTCACCAAATGTCGCTAGTTGGGACTGAGGTGAATGTTTATTTGTTACACAATGCCTTGTTTTATATAGAATAAGAAAAGAAAACACCATTTTTGGGCACAAAATTTTATTGCTTCTATATATTTAGATCTGTTTTTTATTCCCAACGGAGAAGTCTGTGTCAAGTTAGAACAAGAAGTTATATCAAGTAAATCTGTTAACAGATTTCACTTAAGACTAAGTACAAACTTCACTTACAGGAAGCCACATCATGCACATTTATAAAAATAAAAATAACAGTATAACAAAACAATCAACAATAAAATTGATTGAAACTAACACAATTCTTTAAATAAAATAAAATTATTTTATATTACAATCTCAACATAAAATCGATATATTACCCTGTACTCAATACATGTATTAAAACTAGCATGATCTTATTTCATAAAATTATTTACACAGTGATTAGTATTACAACTAATTGTTAAAATGATTTATTTCAATTAATTTAAATAAATTTACGAAACTAGTTTTCATTTGTCAAAAATCCTTTTTTAAAGTTTAAAATGAGGCCCATGCCTCTGGAAAAGACGGCGAAGGAAACTCCGTAGTATAGTGTTACTTTATTTTCTACCGACTTCAAAAAGAGGAGGTATTCATTTCGACTATACGTTTATTTTTATGTGTGTTAGCTCATAACATTGATGGACCAACTTCAATGAGTCTTTTTTTATTTGGAAGCTAGTCCCATATTAATTTGATCATGGTCTGACCATTAGTTTTTAGTTATCCTTAATAATTTATATTGAAGTCCGTTGTACATAACTTTTTATTGGAATTTTATAAAAAATTACTTATAGACTTACCTATAGATAACCTATTCACGGATCTTGAGTTCGAACCTTAGCCGGAGGCAATGGTTGTGTTGATTTTCGATTTGTGTACTCGGGTCTATCTCCCCAAGTCCAAAAAATTATATCTTATTTTACCCTAAATGTTATATCAGCAGCAGACATATTTCAGGCAAAATCACATACATTAGCTTTGTTCAAAGTTATGGCGACTTTTTAAGATGATTATATTTTATACGTGGTAGAACAACGCTGCAGCTATATATGGTTAAAGGATGAATGGGTTGACTCGACTGGGATAAGGCCACACTCTCACAGAATAACAGCCTAAAATAGCAGCTTATTGCTGCTGTGTTTCGTATGTTGAGTGTAGAGAACCGGAGACCCATTTTACCGGAAACGAGGCATTCCATCTTAGTCCTCACGGGTGACAAGGCGTCTGCATTTTGATTCGTAATCGATGATAAATGTCATTCACGTAGACACGTAGTTAGGTGCATTGCGTGCTCGTACTACGAGTATGTCACCCATATTCTATAAAAAAATATGCTTTTCAGTCGTGAGAAATTGTCATAACAAGTGGATTTTTAAAAGAAAATAAAATGCTGTTAAATAAGTGTTGGATTTTATATGTAACCCAATATATTCGTACGTGGTACGCTGCAGCTATATTATAGCTCAAATCGATTTTCATTTATTTATTCGTTCATTGGGTCGGTTCGATCGGGCAAGTACCCCGGTCTCACAGAACACTGACGTTTTCTTTGGCCATTACTAAAAATAAGCGTTGTGGTTTCGGCACAACTAATGCTGAGTAATGATCTTTTTTGCATGGTCTATAGAGAAATAGTTTTTCTTCCTTCTGTCTTTTTTTTAAAGAACAGAATAATGGGTAAGGATAGAGAACCCGATATCCCATTTACTGGTAATGAGGCTTTCATCGTAGACATCAAGGGTAACCTACGTTACCCCTGAGTTTCTAGGAATTCATTTTAATTCTCAACTGAGGATGGATGTAGATGTCTACGGACTACATCATGAACTCACCATCAGGTGAACTGTGTTTGTTTGTTACCTTTTCTTCTATACAAAAAAAATGTGTTTAAACGTATCTATGTCTGTATGTAATATGTACCTAACCTCCCGGTTGACTTATAAAAAATGAAATACGAGTATGGCCATCAGTAACTAATTTTGGTACAAAAAACAATGAATTTAGTTTAAGCGAACAAAAATACTAACAAAATTGCTAGTTGAAACAAAATCTTAAGAAAATTGCATTTTTATAGCTTTTCTTTTTTCTTTTTTAATATCTGCAGCCATTTCCCATTCTATTTCAGACATCCGTCATGGCACTCGCCCGCAGACAATTGAAGTCCGGATACCGCCGTTGCAAGTGTCTAATATATTAGGCAAGTAAAATGTAAGCGAAAAAGAAGCTGTTTTCAAAATGTTATTATTGTGAATGTTTATATCAATTTGACTTTTTTTAAGTATACTATTTTAAACTCGAGTGGAAACGATTTAGTTAAAAAAAAACTAGCTTCTCTTATACGTGGTAGAGCCATGCTGCAGCTATATTAGTAGTATAGTTGTAGCACGAATGGGTCGGCTCGACCGGGGTAGGACCACGCTCTCACAGAATACTAGCGTAAAATTGCAGTTTAAAACTGCTGTGTTTTTTATGGTGAGTGTAGAGAACCGGAGACCCTTTTTACTGGAAAAGAGGCAATCCGTCTTGGTCCTCACGGGTGACAACGCATCTGCATTTTGATTCGCAAAGGAGGATAGATTTATATGTCTATGGGCAAACACTACCACTTATCATCAGGAGGACTGTGTGCTCGTTTGTCACCCTATACTATAAGAAATAATAACGACCCAACCTAGTTTCGCCTGGGTAGGTCCTATTAATGTAGCATTATTTAAATTTTCTAAAAATTAATAATAATATCAATAAAATAATTACACTTAAATTAATTTAAATAAGGTTTTCGGATAAAATATATTCCAGATCACTCCTGATATTGCTGCTAATAAATCGACTGGTACAGATAATATCCACCGATATTTTCACGTAACTGTGCCGAAGCTCTGGTTTATTCCCTAAAAATGATTTTTGAAATATTTTAATCTGAATCATACATTCCTACTAAATGAAAAGAGGTCAATATTATACCAATACATAAAAAATATCTAAATCCAAAATTGAAAATATAAGCCGATACCCATTTTAACTATTTTCAGCGAAATATTTGAAAAAATCCTTTACGACCAAATATACAGAAAGAGCAAGATTAGTTTAGTTTAGTTATTTCCATAGCATAATGTCATGTGGAGTCTTGCAATGTGGTAATGCGACTAATGTTAAAACTATCTTTGTTTTGAAGAAGAGAGCTATTAGAGCAATTTATAACATAGATTTGAAAGAGCCCCTTAGATAAAGTCCTAGAAAACGTGGAGGCATTGTATATAAAAAAGTAAAAAAAAATTGTAAGTAAAAATTGTTTATTACAATACTATACTAATAGTTTAGTATAATACTATTAAAGAGACTACATATTTGTGCCATTTGCTGTAGAGACTATCGGTCCGTGGGGTCCACGTGCGGTGGAGTTCCCAAAGGAACTCCATAGGGGGCTGGTCGTTGCTGCTGGTGATAAGAGGGCTGGTTCTTTTCTCGCTCAAAGGCTAAGTATAGCCATTCAGCGGGGAAACGCAGCCAGCGTTCTTGGCACGATACCGCGAGTAGTAGGACTATATGATAATTAAGTTTCTAGTTTTAGTTTTTTTTTATAATTATAGTTTTTAATATTGTATATAATTAAATTAAATAGACCTGTTTAATTAACATATTCCTTAATATTAATTTTGACCAATAAGTATGTACAATATGTTTCTTATTATTATATATTAATATTTCTTATTATTATATATTATAGTATACTTATTGTTTTTTATTGATCATAACTTACGAGTACATGCTGTTTCTAAATGTTTTCATACTAATGTTATAAAATAATATATTTTAAATTAACTTCATTTAAACATAAAGTTCCGCTGGGTTTATAAGTAGTTTTTTCCAATATAGAGGTTTGTACAAAAATAGTTTTTAAGCTTAAATGATTTACAACAAGTATTCTTGTAGTCTATATTGAATAAAAATTATTCTATTTTATTCTATACTGTTTTAGCCAGAAACATTACATGACATATCCAGCTTTATCCATTTTGGTCGTAGAAGATTTAGCACTGAAAATGTTTTGACATGAATATAATATTTTCCGTAAGTATGTCATCACTAACGGGTTTTGTAAATGCTCAGTAACACCATCGCATTTGGAATATGTTTACCCAGTGATCGTATATAAGCTCAGATAAATCTGGCAATATTTTGTGTAAATTGCCTTAAGAAAACAAAGAGGTAACTTTATCTGAAAATAAATCAAAAGAAATTGTTTGTTCTAACTGGGACCTGGCCAAAAGTTCACTCAAGGTTCTTTGTAAGTATTCGCTGTTTGAGAAAACAAAAAGTTAAGGCAGCATACGCCATATCAGTGTGAGCTTGATTACGAAATTAATCGTTACCTTTCATTTCTTCATTACGAATTTTGGCTCTAAGCGTACTTGAAATCATGGCAGCTAATATTTTCAAGTAATTGCACAGCATGCAGTTGCTTTAAGTGCTTTAGACGTGTCTTAGCAACTGAAAGTTCTTTAGATTTTGGTAGATATATAAACTAAATAAATTTTGAGCGAATTTAACACTTTGATCGTGGTGAGAATAGCGCATTTATCTGTGTCTTTATCACTTATACCAGAAATATAGCCATTTTTGCTTCGGCTAATTGCTTAAGACTATCATCAATTCATCAAATCATCAATATCACTATTATCATTATCATATCATATAACGCTGCTGAACATAGGTCTTACCCAAGGACAAGAAGAAAACAAGAAGTAGAAGTAAATGTATGTCTTGATAAATCAATCAAGCTTAACCCTTTCCTTTCTTTTGGCGGCGATGAATGCCGCTTTAATTTCCTGAAGTCTGAAAACCAAAAAGTCGAGGAGCTATTAGAACTGCTGCTTTGAGAGGGAATACGATAGCAATAGCGTATAGAAATACTTTGACGGCGAATGTTCCTTGTAGTTAACAGGCAGGCATTTTCTCCATTATATATGTATGTTGTAATTATAACTATTGAACACGAAAATTCGCAATAGTGAAACATAATTAGTTCCTTAAAATAATTATTATTGAAATACAGGAACAATTTTACACTTCTTTCCGCAGCGGGAACTTTGACGCCATCATTTATTATTACAGCCCTTGACAAGTCCACTGCTGTACATAGGCTTTCCCCAAGCATTGCCACAAAGCACGATACTGAGCTACCTGCATCCATCACTTCCTGCATGTCTTACCAGGTCGTCACTCCATCTGTTGGGGGGACGCCCTACACTTCGTCCGCATGTGTGAGGCTGCCAATCGAGAACCTTATTCCCCATCGGTTGTCGGTTCTTCAAGCTATATGGCTAGCCCATTAGCACTTCAGCTTACTAATCCTTTGGGCTATGTCGGTCACTCCAGTTCTACTGAGGATATTCTCGTTTCTATGTTTATCACCCAGAAATATCTCTACATAGCTCGCTGAGCGATCTTGAGCTTCCTTATATGACCTGCACTACGTTTCAGTTCCATAGGTCAACACTGACAACACGCACAGGTTATACCGTCTAGTTTTTAAGTTTGGAGGTATACCTGACGATAAGATGCTGTGCCGTAATTTCCCGAAAGCTACTCAACCGAGTTGAGTCTCTCGATTGACCTCTCAGTCGAAGTTGTACTTACTTAGTCTTACTATTTGTCCTAGGTTAACATATTCATCAAAAACTTCGAGCTTAGTGCTCCCAACAACTACCGGCATAGGATTGATATGGACGTCTATACATGACTTTTGTTTTCTCTATGTTCATCTTTAGACCTATCCGTTGGGAAACACTATTTAGGTCACTGAGCATAATGCTTAGGTCCTCCAGTGATTCTGCCATAAGTACTGTATCTTTTGCAAATTGAAGGTGAGTGATGTACTCGCTATTGACGTTAATATCGTATCTTTTCCAGTCCAGTATCTAAAAACCGTCTTCCAATGCAGCGGTGAAGAGTTTCGGGGAAATAACGTCACCCTGTCTCTGCAGTTGGATAGGTTTCGTACTCGGATAGCTATCGTAGCCCTAATGTAAAAACACTTCAGATTTTTGATATACCGGCATTGAATTTAGCACCGTCGTAGGGACTGCAGCACCGCTCAAATTACGACGGAACCAAAGGCTTTCTCCTAGTCTACATACGCAAGACATAGTAGCAAATTGTAATACTCAGACTTTTGTACAATTTGCCGAAGGGTATGTATGTGGTCTATGGTGATAAAGTCTTTTTGGAAACCGGCTTGTTCAAGAGGCTGGAATTCGTCGAGTTTGTGTGCGAGACGATTTATAATGACTCTCGAAAATAGCACGTAGATGCCGCTCAGAAGGGAAATAGGTCTGTAATTCTTCAAGAGAGTGTTTTCGCCTTTTTTGAAGAACAAGATCACCGTACTTCTGCTCCGGGCCTCCGGTGTAGTGCCACTATGAAGGATGGAATAAAAGAGTTTCTGAAGGACTTTAAGTACCGGTTTACCACCCGCTTACAGAAGCTCCGCTGAAATTCCATCCTCACATGTGGCTTTGCCGTTTTTAAGGTGCTGGAGAATCATTCTAATCTCAGACAGACGTCCTGAATATCATCGGAAAAGTGTCGGATATGTTTTGCTCATAGATCGTTACTCACACTTGCTCCAACGAAGATGTGTACAGCTGCCGGATGAACCTCTCAATCTTATTCAAAATATCAGGTGTCCCGGAAATGATCGCTGCCACACTCTTTCTTCAGCTTCGACAGTTGGCTCTGTCTAGCAGACAGATCTCTGGCAAAGACTTTGGAGCCCTTGTTCCGATCGGTCCCTTCTTCAATACTTGCTGTCTTGAATTTGCGTAAGTCCCCGCCGCATGCATTTAGTTGGCAATACGCTTTCAAATCTGCTGAAGACTGCACCTTCATTTCCCGTCGAACTGCCATGCGATTAAGACTGTGATCGGAGAGTTTTTGTGTTCTTCTGCGGCGGGTCTTGCAGAACTCAGCTCTGACCGCATGTACAGTTTCCACGAGCTTGCCACTCATATCGCCCGCTGCAATGCATTATTTTAGGCACTTAAAACAGTTTTGTAGCTCTGGATTAGAGTACGAGGGGGACGGAGCGTTGATTTATTAGATGAGACCTCTGCAACTTAACGTTTTAGTTCAGTGTGCCTCTCACCATTCGGTGATCGCTACCAGTTTTCACCCTCGCGATCACTGAGATATCACAAAACAGTTGCCCTCTGGTCGTCATAATAAGGTCAATCTAATTTTTTGTCAAACCTTCGGGGCAAAACCAGGTCCACTTCCTTTGGGGCCGCTTTTGGAAGAAATAGTTTATCATAAAGAGTCCCTGTTTCTGCA
The DNA here is from genome assembly GCA_033319125.1 of Parnassius glacialis. Classification (NCBI taxonomy): domain Eukaryota; kingdom Metazoa; phylum Arthropoda; class Insecta; order Lepidoptera; family Papilionidae; genus Parnassius; species Parnassius glacialis. The sequence goes on from JAVANC010000026.1 coordinate 53,799,993, forward strand.
TAAATTCAGCCAGCTGCTGGCTCCTTAGGTTCGGTTGCCCTATTCCAAATTTCCCTACATTTAGCCCTGTTTTTCCAATTGCTGCCTAATTTTGCGTTGAAGTCTCCCATTAACACAGTGTAGTGGGTTTTGGAGGAATGCATGACTATAGAGATATCCTGATACATTTTCTCCCCCTCCTCATCGAGATGTACCGAGGTTGGTGCGTAAACCTGTATGATATTCAGCGAATACTGTTTGGTGGTTCTGAGTATATGGTACGCAACCCTCGTCGACACACTCTCAATCTTTACATCGTTATTAAGGGGAGACTTGTGAACGATAATCCGACAACTCCTTATGATAGAGCCATCTCAGTGATAGAACAAGTTTCCAGATTCGAGGATTACTCCCCTCCTTTCTTCTTTCTTCTTCCTTTCTTCGGACCTCGGATTATCCTATAATATTCCAGCGCAACTTGTTTATCTCCTCTTCCAGCTCCAGGATCTTCTCGTCAGTCCTCAGGGTAAATGCGTTATATGTTGCCGGGTTGAGTCATCTTAGGTGGCAACCGAACCTAAGGATCTATTAACCTAAGGATTCTGTTATCAGAAAAATGCTGCTGCCCATCTTCTGCTACAATTTCTCTATGTCGCCTCTTACGATACCCACGGGAAGTTATGGGGTAATGGGTATTCTTACCCACCACTACACGGGGGACACTTTGACGCTAATGAAGGTTAAAATTATTCCACGAAAATACAGGTGAAGGGAAAAAAGATGGATGTTTAAAAAATTATGAGATAAAACTGACTGCTATACTATATAAATATAAGCCTTGAATATAGATCGAGTATAATTTAAAATTAAAAATTTTGTACAGCCGACTTCAATATAAATTATTCAGAATAACTAAAAAGCCATTGGCCTCACCTTGATCAAATTCATTCGAGACTACACATGAAGTACCAGTTTTCAAATAAAAAAGAATTATCGAAATCGGTTCACTCAGTAAAAAGTTATGAGGTAACACACATAGAAAAACATACGATCGAATTGAGTACTTTCTCCTTTTTGAAGTCGGCAGAAAATTATTTTTTAACAAGTGTATGTTAGACTGTAAGGACAGTTCATTATAACAGTTCATAGGTTTGTACTTTCGTATGTTAGAAATATTTTTTGTCTCGCATATCATAAGAAGAAATAGTGATATCGTCTCTGTGCCAAAGTAAATACCTGCAAAACTTTTCACCTAAACTGATTAAGTTGATTTCTTTAAAAAAAAATCAACTCACTTACTAGCACAAGCAAACTGAATAGTACCCTTATAATTACGGCTTCTAAAAGTTCAATGCTGAACAAAGTCCTCACTCTCAGATTACACCGTAGGGGGAATTTTTCCATAGTTGTTACGTTTGGCAGGTCGGTTTGGCAGGGGTTGGTTTGGCAGGTGGCTTTGGCAGGTAGGTTTGGCAACTGCAGTTTTTAATTTTTTTTGAGCTGTTATTAGGAAGATGATGCTGTCTTTATCTTGTTTCAGTTTTCTTCTGTTGCCTCTTACAACATTGGGTTAATATGGAGTATATCTGTACACCGCCAGACATGTTGGCTACACAAATGGTCACAAACTAAATAAGTACTGGTCTATAGCACAGCTTAAAGATCGTATACTTAGAAATCGAATGTGTTTGTGCAGAGCAACCGTAGTGGTCTTGCGGGACAGGGGGTGGACCGAACTTGTTCTAGTGCACTTCACTGTGTCTGCTTACAAAATACATGCGGTTGGCGCGAGCATGTGTTATAGTATTTATATAACTTACTACTTGCCTTACATCAAAGGTGTTTAACAACTGTAAGATCTAAACTGTGTCTATATCTAGAATATTACATATGACACATTAGTACTAGTACTAATGTGTCTGATCTGTGATCTGAGCGGTCGCCTTTTTTTAGGAATCGGGTGGACAAAAGCTGTCTTCCGTGAATTCAAGACTACGCTTTGGGAGTAGGGAGTACCGGAAAAGATGTGTTATGACCGGTGCCAACTCCGAAGCACACGTCCTCAGCCCAATTGGGGGGATTCCGTCAGGACCATTCGACTTCTGGATGTCCAGGGAGAAGAATGCTTACGAACCAAGCGCTGTGAGAACAGCACATCCGGCATGGAGCACTCACACCGCGATATGGTCGGCGGCGTATTCCCCCGTCATCAAGAGTCGAGTTGGACACAAAAAAGGAGCAAAAATGGTCGGCTTTGTCTTTTTCGGCTTGGGCCAGTGAGTTATCCTCCCTGTGCAAAGATGATAGTGATGGCTTACAGAAATTCCCTTGGACAGCCTTGGCGAGAGACCAGAATGTATGGGCTCCAGAAGGAAGGCGAACTAGTTTCTCGCCAATTCTGCCTATGTTCTCTGACTTTGCCTTGGCAATAACTATTTTGAAGGACCTGGAGGCGAAGTTAAACTTCTTTTTAAGTGTGGTGGTGCTTACATCCCGAGTCGTCGAAGCCGCATCCCAGGCTTGATAACACTCCTGCATAATGCAGTTTTACGGGGAGCGACCAAAACAAGGCTGAGATCTGCCTCCAATGGGTACCACAGATGATGGAATAAATAGTTCCATTCCCTGTAGCACCATTTCAGTGACAGAGTCAGTAACAGCGCTGAATCATCCGGCGAGAAGCAAACCCGCCCCCATGTGTAGGATGCAAAGAAAGACCGCATAATGTCCCAATCCGCCGACCTGTAATGCCAAACACGGCGGCAAACTGCAGAACGCAACCGCGAGGGGAGCGTGAGTGGCACCATACTCAGGATCACAGAATGGTCCGAAGAGCCGAGAGCGGCATCGACGGAAACCTGGTATCCGTCCGGATAAGAGGTCAGCAGAAGGTCCAACAGGGAAGGTGTATGATCCTCCACATCTGGAATCCGCGTAGGCCAAGTAACCAGTTGTGTCAGACCATATGCCAAGGCAAAGTCTATAAACAGATTTCCTCGCATGATCGGTTGAACGTGAACCGAGCCATTCGGTGTGGTGGGCGCTAAAATCGCCAAGGATCACGATCTCTGCGGATGGGACATGTTGTAGCAAGGAATCTGTAGCCATTTGGACGTGGTCGATGAGTTGGTTTGTTTCGGCATTACCGTTATGGGATCTATAGAGGCACCCGTACATGCGCGGATGGTCGTCGCTGTCTACGCGTAGCCAAAGGATGGACAGGGGCCGAACCTTTAAGACTGCCGAGGCGTCGAGAACAGATGTCCTCTCTGACATACACGCAAACTCCAGCCACGGATAGCGTGGCAGGGGTTCGCCTTATTATTGTTGCTCAGTTTGCCCCGAGCAGTTATATTTTTGAGCGGAATTTTGCCCCCCCCCCCCCCAAATACGCGGGGTAACCTGAGCACCCACGCTCAGGAGTGGAATAACATGGTCATGGATGCTCATCGAGGGATTCTCCAGGGGTGCTGGTGCCCTCCAGGGGTAGTCTTTGGTGTAATTCCGCTACCATGTTGATAGGGTGGGGGTGGGGGGGGAGAGGGGAATTGGGCCTCCGGTCACCTGCACTCACCAGACGAAACGCAGAAGCAGAGAGCTTCTACTTCACGCCGGCATTCTGTGAGGTCGTGGTACCAACCCGGTTCGAGCCGGCCCATACGTGCAACAGCAAATACTGCCGCGTGGCTCTACCACTGTTACAAGTTTAGAGTTCATACAGTGAACTTAAAAGTCGTGGGTACTAATATGCGATTTTACTATCACCCTAGATACAACATTTTAACATTACTTGTAGTGGTTAACGATAATATTAGTAATATTGCAATGGTAGTATTCTTGAAAATAATAAGGATCTCAAAGTGTACTAATATAGCCTCGTAATAACTTTCTTCTTCATTTCTTTGTTGCGGAAATTTGAATTTTGTTAACGTTGAAACTAAATGACAAGAAGCGATACCGTAATTACAGAGATATGTCATTAACTCTCGGTCTGATTAAGTTCGCTTCAAGCTCGTCAACGCATGTATTGCGGTGAGTTTGCAGAGCTATATTAATAGCGGCGTTCGTTAACCGAGATATTTAATGTAAACGAACATTGTTACATAAGAAGCTCTCATGAATAACATGATTATATTATTTAGTTAAATGGTTCATAAACTGTTTAGTTTTGTTTAGGCTGCCTGAATAATTTGATAAATATTATTATATATGCTTTCCATTACTAAGGTTCTGTGTGCAGTATAAAAGTCAGGTTGACCGTGTAGTACCGGTGTAAGAAAATCCCCTGTCCCCTATCGTCCTGTAGGTATCGTAAGAGGCGACAGAGGAACTGGGGGATGGGCAGCGTATTTGTAATAACAACTACAGAATATAAAAGTATTATTAGAGGCAATCTATGGACCTATGTTAAACTTTTGGTAAGATGTAACTTTACCATCAGTAGCAGTTGAAGACTATAGAAAAATGAGGACACCCATTTTCCTATATTATAATTGCTTGATTTGGTCATCGTTTACCCAGCAATAAAAAAAAATCAACAATTTAATACGATATAACAAAACAAAAATTAAATTTATTTATTTTTTTATTTTTTTTATATTTATTTCCCAATAAACTGTTTCATAAATTAGTGGTCAAAAACATTCAGACAGTAATTTAATTAATATACTAGTGTTGGGGTGTTTCGCTCTTAAAATTTAAAAATACACGTATTTATGTATTACATAAAATTAGACTAAATCTATAAGTAAATTTTTATATTTAATTATAAATAAATCCTTATTTACTAATTTATATTTGTTTCTGTGTGTGTGTGCGCGTGCGTGTGCGTGCCACCCCTTCGTAGTTTGCATATTTCATTTATATCAAACTAAAAATAGTGTAGTTGGATAGTTTTCTAAGAAAGGTAGCGCCGTATCGCTTACACCGATGGTTTTAAGTCTTCACACAAGAATGGGTATAGAAACGGTGTCGAAAGCTATTTAAGTCTAAAAAGACAGCGAGACATTTTTCACCTTTGCCTACCTTTTCTGAAATAAGAATTATAATGTCTTCAACTGTATCCTGAGTTGGTAAGCCATTTCTAAAGCAATATTGGGAGTTTGACAGTATATAATTTTTGTTATGTAACTCATTAGTCGTTAATTCAAGAGTTTCTCTATGATTTTCGATAAACATCTTAGCACAGATATGGTTCTATAATTATCAACGTCGCCTCTGTCACCTCTTTTATATACAGGAGTAATGAAAGAGCGTTTGTGTGCCTTTAGAAATACACCCGTTTGAAAGCTTAAGTTATCAAGCTGACTTATCAATTAAACTATGAAACCTCTGCAGTGCTTTATTAATTTTATTGGTATACCATTCCAACCATATCTATTATATCTATTAAAAAAACCAGAGGCGCTTGCAGAATCAAGAGTCAAGAGTAAGCTATCAACTTTCTGAGGGTCAGGATCCAGTAGCACGAACAAATACACTTGAGAATTAATAAGAAATGGATTGTTATTCTGTTTGCCAGATTGCGTGATAATCTCTTCCGCTTCTGTCTTGCCTATACTAATAAAAAATCGTTAACGCGATTTGTTGAGTCCAGGGCATGTGATGTTAAATATTAATCTAAGGAGACTGACATTTGAAGTTTTTTGAGGCTTAAACTTGATAATCTCATCAATAGCAGACAAGAGGTTTTTGGAATTTTTCGCTGAGTCTTCAATTTGTCTATTATTATAATATTTTTTTTTAAAATACTAGTAATGCTATTAAACCTTACTAATATTCCCTTTAACCATTTCTGGTAAGCTTAAAATGCTTGTGTTAGAAGTGGTTCACGACAGTAGTCGAATTGCGGATTTGAACCCACGACCTTTCGAGTTCGCGGTCCGCGCCCTGCCATTAGGCTACTGACGCTTCTAATATTGGCTTCTAAGTTTTCTAATGAAATTAACACAATAATTTCAAAATTGCTTGTACATAATTTCTAATATGTCATCATGTTGTTTTTTTTTATTAATTTAGGTAACATTTTTTTTCTTAACTTAATACACCGTCGAGCCCTTTTTTCACAGGGTATTAAAATATAATGTCCTAAAGTAAAAGTTATTATTTTTGTAATGATTTCTTATATTTACGCGAACATTGAATAAAACTACTTTTACGGATTTTACAGTGTTTAATTAACTTTTTGTTATTGATTCCCGACACATTCAAGGCACAGTAAGTTTATTCTGCGTAGATCGGACCAAAATTAATAACTAAAAGCTGAAGGTACTCCGGGTTAACTCTGACATCGGGACGTCAATCATTTCAGTCCCCCGTGACAATGAATGCTGTAAAGTACCGGAATCTTCGGGAGTTAATAAAAATAATTTAAAAGTAATTTTAGTATTTTTGTGTTTGATAGTAAATCCGCCCTGATAAATTAATGAGATGATCTACCAGGGCATTAGGGTCTCTGTATGCACAAAACTGTGAAGTATTTTTAGCAACAAGAGCCTCATATGCTCTTTCAAAGTCTACTGTGATTTTAGTTTTAAGGCATGGATTATACCGATTAAATGTGCTTGAAACTCGCAGGAGTACCGTACAATATTAAATGAAACTAATTTTTACGGATTTTATCGCGTTTAATTTAACTTTTCAATTCCCGACGTTTCGGGTACTTTACAGCACCCGTGGTCACGGGGGTGACTGCGATGTTTGACGTCCCGATTTCATAGTTAGCCCGGCTGCCTTCAGTTTTTGAATATTAATTTTTGGTCCGATCTACGCAGAATGAGCTTACAGTATCTTGAAGTCTTGCAGTGGTATGCTTGGGTTTGGATTTAATTTTATTAATTATAGAAACCCAAGCAGATGGCAGCACCCATCTAACTTCTCTATTGAAATTAGGATGTTTTTTTTTTAATTTTAAAGGCCTCGCGAATCATCCTTGGTAGGAATCGGTGTTTTATTGAAGGAACGAGGATTTGTGGTCTATCAAATCTAATGTAATGGCGGGACGATCTAAGAGTAGAACATGTTCACATACTGCAGGCTTCCAGGAACGTCGGTGCTTCAAGTCACCTATATGTTCTTTCACGCGGGTTTTTTTAGATCCTTTTGTCTGTCCTATGTAAGCGAGACCACATTCACAATTCAGCTTGTACACTCATGCATTTTGTAGAGGGATATGATACTTGACGGATGGTAAAAATTTACTAATCTTCTTCGCCAGCTTAAAGTATGTTTTAATGGAAGGTCGCTTTATGATGTAGCCAACCTTGTCTGTCACTCCTCTAACGTAGGGTAGTACAGCACGCACACGCTCGACTGTGGCCGGCTTCACTCAGTCACTTTGACGTAGGCGCGGGACCCGAAGCTTGTTGTGTTGCAATACTTGCTCGACGTGCTGAAGCTCGGCGGCCAGATATTTTCTGTCACAGATACCTCGTGCTCTCTGAAACAAAGATTTTATATCGGGGATTTTAGATCGGGATTTCAAACACCCCAGTCACCCCCGAAAACTGAAACGGGAACTAAAACTCCCAACACCACTACACTAGGCAAGACACACCACTGACGATAATACGACACGTGTTTCGCTTCTACACGAGGCATCCTCAGGTGATATAGACTCTACGGTGGCTAACCACTGAGTGCATTGCATAGAGGCGAAACACGTATCTTATTGTCGTCAGTGGTGTGTCTTGCCTAGTGTAGTGGTATTGGGAGTAGCGGTGCTGGGATTAGTGGTTACGGGGATAGTGCACGCAAATGTGGGAGGGCGGGAGGTGCTCTTCATACTAAGACACATCATTTTATTTTATAACGCGGATATTTGCGAAGTAAAATTTTTCTAATAGCTTTTAGACATTTAAACAATTAAAAAAACTGTTTAAAAACAAAAACTATGTTGCTTTAAAGTTGACACGTCGTTAACAGAAACGGAGCTCAAGCGTGAACATTTCCGTGCCATAATTTATCACAATTTTCGTCGTGGCTTATCTCAAGATGAATGTCTCAGCGAACTTGTTTCGATTTATGATGTTAAAGCACAGAGTCAAACGAATATATACCGCTGGTATGCTGACTTCCGACGCGGTCGTGTGTAGCTCAGCATTGTTTCTTCTGCAGGTCGACCAAAAACAGCGGTCACGCCTGAAAACATCGCAGCTGTGCAAACTATTATGTTAGAATGGCCGTCATGTGACATACGAGCAGATTCGGGTTGTTATCAGTATCGAAAGGACTGCAATTCAGTCGATATTACATAATGAGATGTGTGTAAGAAAGCTAGTTAAACCAACGAAAGTGGTTCGCTCCCACAGCGTGTCAAAGGAAATGGTTGCTACGTTTGTCTCGAAAAAGGGGCATGTTGCTACAATTCCTGTACAGGAACGCAGAACGGTTACAGCTGAATGGTATATCATGATTTTTTTGCCAGATATGACGGCTCCGTGGCGCAGTGGTTTAGCAATGAGTTGCTGCGCTGGGGGGCGCGGGTTCGAATCCCGCACGGAACAAGTATTTGTATGGCCTACAAATAATTGTTCCGAGTCTGGATGTTTATCCTTGTGCAATTTGTGTTTGTAAACTGCCTCCACGATACAGGAGAAAATCCTAGTGTGGGGGTAACGTTTTAAAAAAAACAAAAAAAAAGATATGATAGCCGAACTCCGAAAAAATAAACCGAAACTTCGCATCATCTTACATCACGATAATACGGCTCGGAGGACAAATGATTATTTGAAGCAAGTAAACGTTGAGCTGATGAGCCATCCTCCGTACAGTCCTGACCTGAGCCCAAACAATTTCTTTATATACCCTAGAATGAAAGATTTATTACGTGGTCAACGGTTTGAAGACCCTCAAGCAGCTGTGGAAGCGTACAAATCGGCCATTTTGTCAACATCAACTTCAGACTGGAACTACTGTTTTAATGATTGGTTTACACGAATGGAAAAGTGCATTAAGTTGAACGGAGAATACTTCTAAAAACAATAAAATACAATTTAGCTATACCGTGCATGTGGTTTTTCTTATTCCCGATCATTTCAGTGTGCCCCTCGTATAATCCCACCTGGTGGTAAGGGATGATGAAGCCCTAGATGGTTAATGGCACTGCCTTTATTTAACATAATCCTAGGTTTCCTAAATTAAAGCAAACGACTAATGAATTGAACATAATTATGTTCAATGTGTAGTTGTTTGCTCTTATTGTGGAATTTATTTAACTTATTTTAATTTTTAATACCTACGCAGACACTGACTATCCAATGTCGTAGTTAAGCCGAATTACTTTAAATTTATACGCGAAAGAGTCACATGCACCACGCTGCAGCTATGTTATGGAAACATAACTTGTAAAAAAAGCCAACATACGCAACTCAGTTCTTCTACCGTAATAAATTGTGAGATCCATGTAATACCAAGTCGGTTAATTTATTCAGTCCCTACTTAAGGATCCTTCTGTCTTAAATTATTACGTATTTAGCTAACCTAACAAAATCTTATAGTGACCATATCAATATCAAAGATATTTAATGTTTTAAATAAATAAATTGATTTGACGAATGGGATTCCGTTAGGTCCACTTAACTTGTGGATATCCAAAGAGAAGACTGATTTTCGAAACGGCATGGATCACTTACACTGCGTAATAGTCGGCAGTGGTGTACACATCTCATGATCGAGAGTCGATTTGGACGCAAAGATCTTTTTAGGCTCTTGCCTAGCAGGTCCGCTTTCTACTTTGAGTCATGGGCTAGTGAGTCATCCTCCCTATGCAGAGATGGAAGAGATGGCTGACAGAAGTTTCCTTGGACAGCCATGGCGAAAGACCAGAATGCACTGGTTTTCGAAGGAAGGCGAAAGCTTTCTCACCAATTCTGCCTATGTTCTCTGACTTTGCCTTGGCAAGGACTCTTCAAAGACCCGGCGGCGGAATTATACTTTTTTTAAGCGCGCTAGTGCTTACATCCCACGACTTTAATGCATCAGCCCAGACCCGGTAGACCTTCATGATGCTATTAATTTCATAACATTATTTATAATATTAAGTTACGTATGTATACTTCTGTGGCATATTTTTATTAAGGTAACAAGACGATTTTATATTCACTTTTATTCAGTTATTGTTTTATATTATTTTTATTACAGTGTCGTGTAAAAATTAATGAAGTAATGTGATAGATTACATTTTTACGTCCTTAAATTTACCATAGTTCATCATAAATTAAGTTTTTCATGTTTTAGAGTTAAAATAACACTTTTTCTTTTTAATTTAACGACCACAAACTAATCAGATAACTTAAATTAAATTTCAATTCGAAATTCAAATGTAACAGGAATCAATTTTTACAAAGTGAATATAAAACGTCTGCCAAACTTTTCTTATGAATGATATATCTATAAATATGACGTGTAATGTTATGCAATGAGCTTATCTTAAAACAATAGAGAGCAACATGCGATATATGAACAGGTACATAAAAATAAATCATAACAACATTCTAATAAAGACGAAAATAATAATATCAAAAAATAAATAAGAAATGATCTGTATTAACATAAATATGAAAATAATAAAAAACAGTAAAGTAAAAAATAAAATAATTAAGAGAAGGTTTAATAATAATGTTCCTTAACACAGTTAAAAACGGCCTGAAAAAAATTTACTGATAAAAATGTTATCCCATTTGTACAAAATTAGAATGTATGTAATTAAAAGATATGAGGAATGAAAGAAAAGAATGTTCGAAAGTGTGAATACGAATGATCGAGTTGCAAAGTTTCCTCAATATTGGACTGATCACCCAAATATTGATGAATGCTTAAACTCATTATGAGCGAGAATAATGCAAATTAGTATATGGAAGTGGAGCATGCAAGTGAATAAAAATACCCGATACACTCAAACAGATATAAGGATGTTAAAAAAAACACGGTCATGTATAAATAAAGAAGCAAAAAGGTTTATTAAGAGAATAGAAATAAAACATATTATGTTGACCTTGATAAACAAGTAATGGAGAGATACGGGAACGTCCATCACTGGTAAAGCATATAGTCCTCGAGCAGGGTATGTTTCCATAATTGGATGATAAAATCGGGAGTAACGTATACTAGGGAACAATACCTTCAGTACAAGTGAGATGTGAACAAGTTTACTCATATACTGTTGGGGACCAGAGAAGTCTTAAATTTGTTGCCCTTGATAATGGTACATAGAGGTCACAGCTTTCGTTGGATCATAGTGTGAACTTAGTTTTCCTCCGTGACAATTGTTGGAGTCCTTTTAAAATGACTTAAAAGTTGACCTCAAGGTTGTGCGCACAACCCAAGGTACAATTCTACCTTGATAAAGTATGATAAGAAAAAGTTTATGTACCTATAAAATGAAATGAATGTTATGAAAAAGTAATATAATACCCAAGTAAATGGGGGGACCCATAATTATAAAGTACCCGCGTGATAAATATCACGATATAAAATATAAATGAAGTGAATTAATACTCAGATTCCCGATATCTAATAAATAAATAAATATATAAGTGAATAGAATTACGAAAACAAATTAAGCTAGCTAAAAGGTTAAAAAGAATAAATTATTATGAAAGAAAAGAAAGTATGTACTACATACAAGAATTATAAAAGAAAATATAAATACATATATGGATAACCTAAGGTCTATTAATTTAAACAAAGTAAGTAGGAGTTGTGGTACTGGTATGAAAATAAGTACAATGAGATGAGAAAAATTCAAATCATTAAAGGACATGAGAAAAAATTAAATGAGTTACATACAAGGTATTAAGGGGATCCCCGACCAAATCTATAAAGTGAGGTAGGTAGTTATTTACATTTCTTTACTAGGATGCTACCCAAAATGCTACCTACTAGTTGCACATGTAGTACCTATAGGATCGATCCACATTACTACATGTATAATTAAATAAATACCTAATATAATCCAAGTGTTATAATCATATACCAAATAATATATTTTATTCATACCGGCATTAATATAGAGTATAGGGCTTAAAATAAAATAAAATAATTATGTAAATTATTATTGTAATAGGTACATATTACACAAGTAATATTAATATTTACGTTATAAAAATGATGAAAAGTTATAATAAAGTTATAAAAGATTGTTTCGTATTATATAGAATCAATTACGCAAAGTTTAAAATTCAACATAATAAAAAAAATAATAGGGAAAGAGATGTTGATATAAATTAGAGATATGAACGTAATCAGAGTAAAGTATAAATATTATATTTATACAATAAAGTACAGTGCATGGTGCACATTTCAGCCAACTAATATTAATTAAATACAGGCAATTATTTAACACTCACAAATTAAACATGTAGTAATTATAGACACACAACCACATGTACACAAAAAGATAAATAATTAAATATGAAAAAAAAAAACATTTTCGTGTATACATTTCGCGTATTTTATATGAATTTACAAGATTTTTCTTTAATTTAATAATTTAACCTTAAATTTTCTATATCATGTTATGTTTTTTTTTGTTTATGTAAAAGTTGTACAATTTTAAACTAAAAGTTGGTTTATATATTGCTTTTTTAAAATCAAATCGAAACAGTATCGATCCGCTATTATTATAAGTTTCATAATGTAATAGTTTTTTTTTCATTATAGACAATGAAACCTACAATTATGTTATAATATACTAATAATACTTCAAACAACAAATACAACATATATTTTGCTATAATAACTTTTATTTGTGTAATAGCCAATTTTTTCATAAATTTATATTTCAAATGAGATAAACACATTCCTTAGGAGTCATGTAATCTTAAAAAGGTATTAATGCGTTTACGACTATTAATGATAAATAACATTTATAATAATAAATACTTGATAATGTATGTAAATTTATTATGACACAATGCAATGTAAAATATTTAATACGTAAATTAAAAAGTGTTTAATGCTAGAATTTTCAGATACATTTTAAGTGTAATAGTATGTAATAAGACATTTTGAAAGTTATGGTAAAATTATGTAATAAAGAATATCTAATAAAGAAGTAAAATAAATACCTAATAGTTAACCAAAAGTTAAATTAAAAAATAAATGAAGCTAAACTATTGAACTGAGTGAGCGAAACGTGTCATTCTCATTGACACATTTCCTATATCACATGTTTTTTTTCTATAGTAAATTTTATTTAAATATAAGTATAGAATTTGAAAGGGGTTAAAACAATTCGGAATTATTAAGAAGTGTTAGTTTTTCTTTTCTTTTATAAAAGCAGTGAACCTTAAAGTTGTAAAATAACCTACTTAAAAATTGAAATTATTCTTTTAAATATTTAAATAAATTAATGTTTTGTTATGTAAACTTGATAGTAGTTGTAATATGTTTTCAATAATATTGTGTATACGAAAAAAAAATAACATCATAATATTTCTACCAGAAGTAATTTTGGGAAAAAAACCCTAATATATTTTTCGATGTATGGAAAACTCACAAAACTATTCTCGATGTAAATATCTTAACTTCTGTATACAACTATGATTTTAAGACACATTTTACTTGCATTCATATTACCTATAACATTTACAAGTTATCTTAAAATTAGGTGTGAATCACACTGTGTGGTCATAATACGGTGTAATTGCAAACGTTTCCATATAAGTACTTCGGTAATTAAAACAAAGGTGTCTCAAATCGCTAACGCAGCTGGTATTGCAACTTTTATTTCGATCTGTTTGTTGTTATCATAATAAGAATGATTACATTGCTTAACATAGACTTCTTTGTTATGTTTATCTTAATATGAAATGAAATAATTAAATTTTTGGTTAAATTGAATGACCTCAGTAAATTATAAGATTTATAATATTTTGAAATTATTCTTTTAGGAAAGCATTTAAGGGATTTAAATAGTTTATTTATGATATATGATTAAATAGTGAGCCCCGATTCTTAAAAATATGTATATGTAAAGAATATAATTCTTCTCTTAAAAGACGTTTAATTTTTATGACTAAGTTAAGTTACTCGTACGTAACTATTTTTATTAAGTGAAATGAGAATCATAGGAAGAACTATATACATTGGCGATTTCCTTAATTATGTATACGCGAGCTGTGTACGTGAAAGAAAAAACGCAATTATTTGATGAATATTATTATTAACGATATTTAATGCCATGCCGTAAAATGAAAAATAAATAATAGTTACCGAAGAATAAAGTAAATTTATAAAGTTAATAAAAAAGTTAATTAAATAAAAGTATCTTGAAATGTAAAACAAAATATAAGAAAATATTTTTAAAGTTTATAAAAAAAATGTAATCATTATTTTTTTTATTTTTTTGTCGGTGGGAGGTGTAGTCTACAGGAGACTCCCCTTTACCTCCGACAATATACATTTATAACATTAGTATTAAGTATAGAACAGGACAGTATAATTAAAGTTCTTGAATATACAAGCAACACGTCTCCTTCATTCAGCACCTTCCTAGTCCCGACATTACACTGTGATGTGTGGGTGGGTGTATATATGTGTGCATGTGGGCGAGTAAGATGTTATGATATATATTATATAGATAGGTATAATGGAATGGAAGTAAAGAAATTATTGAATTTATGGAATATACCTTATTGTATCGAATTAAATTTAACAAATTTGTACTTATTTCTTTATTCCCGACGCTACAGCACCCACAGTCGCGGATTTACAGAGAAGTTTGCCGGGTACGGGTTTGTTGTTTGTTTACCGGGTGTTTGAGGTCCAAATTTTTTTTCGTCTCAAAATGCAGGTGTGTTGTCATCACTGAGTACTTAGATGGAATACCTTGTTTCCAGTAAAAAGGCTCTCCGGTTCTCAAAACTCACTATACAAAACACAGCAGCTGCTAGCTGCTATATATTTTTTTTTTATTCTACTAAGCCGGCGCTTATCTACGATCCCACCTGATGGTAAGTGGTGATGTAGCCTAAGATGGTGAAGCGCACTGACTTAACAAAAGCCTATTCACTCTTGCCTTGAAGACACCCACACTGTAATCGGATGGAAAGACAGATGCTGGCAACTTATTCCACTCCTTTGCTGTACGCATGATGAACGACGTGGCGAACCGTTTGGTTCGAATGCGTGGTAAGTCAACAACGAAAGGGTGGAGACTGGCCGAACGTCTGGTTGTCCGATGGTGGAAGGGAGAGGGTGGAATTAAGTTATGTAATTCCAGCGCACACTCTCCGAAATGCATCCTGTAGAAAACCGAAAGGCTGGCTACTTTACGTCTGTGTTCGAGGCTGGTATGATTGGTTTTAACCAAATTTGGGTCACCAATAAGCCTCATAGCACGCCTTTCCATCGAGTCCAAAGCTCCTAGGTGGCATTTTGCAGCACCAGCCCATATATGGCAGCAATACTCCATGCACGACCGGACTTGCGCTTTATATAAAGTAAGCAGCTGTCCCGGTGTGAAGTATCGCCGCACCTTTGCAAGGACTCCCAGCTTCCTTGCAGCTGCTTTGGCCCTGGACTCAATGAACCGCCCGAAGTTCAAATTTGAGGATATATCAAACCCTAACAACTGAAGGCGGTCGGTATACTTCAGTGATATATTTCGGAAAGAAGGAGCCAAGGTGAGCTGGCTCCTTTTTGCAGTGAAGAGACACGCTTGTGTTTTGGAGGCGTTGAACTTCACAAGATTGGCATCGCCCCAATCGGAGACTGCCTGTAATGTGAGATTCACACTGTCGTGAAGCGACAATTAAAAGAGAAGGAAAACCTAACCTACGATCAGCAAAACAACCAAATAGACCAAGACAATAATATATTTAAGTTTTTAAAAGAGTATTTACAATTTTATAAAAAAAATGAAATATGAAGATGATGGATGATGTGATTTACAAACTATATTTAAAAAAAAAGGTAATAAAAAAAAGATTTATGTCGTAGCTGAGTCCGAAGATCCCAAGCGTGCTCTCAGCGCCTGGAACGAGCACGCACGGCGTAGGTGGGTAGGCGTGGGCGTCTCTAGGCGACGACCTCAGGTGAATGCGGCGATTGCAGGATCGGCGACTTCAGCCCAGACAGGAGCTTGCAGGATCCTCAGCGACTTCAGACAGCGCAGTGGCCTGCAGGATCCGGTGACTGCAGGCGGGACAGAGGTTTGTAGGTTCCGGTGATTTCGGGCGGAACAGAGGTCTGTAGGTTCCGGCAACTCCAGGTAGAGTAGAGACTTGTGGGATCTCGGCGACTTCAGGCAGAGCAACGTTTTGTAGGATCCGGCGACTTCAGGCAGAGCAACGGATCGTAGAGTCCAGTGGCTTCAGGCAGGATAGAGGCTTGCAGGATCCCGGGGCTGAGCGGCCCCGGGATAAGGCCTTTAGAAGATGCTTCCGATACGAGAACTGAAGCAAGACTGAATTTCTTCACCGATTGTTCGGTTTTTATATCTTTCTAGAGAGAACGGAAAAATTATTTAAATTAAACGCAAATTTTTTGTAAATGGTCAAGAGGAAAAAGTATTTATGTGGAATTATCGAAATAGAAACTACAGACCGCTAACAAATTTGAATATAATTTCCATGGAGACCAAATAAACATCAGTAATAGAACATGTCAAATTTTAGTTTTAGGCTTGTTATAAGAAAATGGAAAGATTTAAGTGGAAAAGGAGATATTATTAAAATAGGAAAAAAGGTAACGCAACTACCCACACAAAGCCCGAAATTGTAGAGTTACGGAAAACTAACTAAAAGATCGAAAAAAGGTAGACTTCATTGACACCAATTTAGAAGTGCTGATAATGTGGAAATACGAAGTAGAAATGATTTGTGATTGTGTTCTTATGGTTTGAAATCGTTACAGGATCCTATGGAAATAAAGGTGATGTAAAATATCCCGATTTGAAGTGAATGCAGAGAATTGAAACAGAATGGAAAAATGGATTTAAATTAATGTAAAATGATAAGTAAGTAGCATAACACTACATTTTCCCCCCGACCCTGGAAAATTTTTGACTCAGCAAAAATTTTTCTAAATATATTATTATATATATATAATTCTAAAATAAACCATAAAAACACAGCTTTGCAGAAACAGACATCACCAGTCAAAATCAGATATACTATCTCTTACATTCATCATCTGCATTCAGGTAAGGGTGGAGTTCACATTCAATGACTACCACTCTAAAAGTGTGTTTTCAAAACGACATTAAGGCTTATTTAAGGAGTAGTCAACCGCTCCTGTGTGGGAAAAAAAAAATTAGTCGAAGAAACACCACTCTTAGAAGTGTGTTTTCAAAAGGACATTCAGGCTTATTTAAGGAGTTGTCAACCGCTCCTAAGTGAAGATAAAAATTAAGGGAGTAGTCAGCTGCTCCCAAGTGAAGATAAAGGTAAAGAAATACCTCAAGTAAGCTTTAGTCGCTATGACTTAAGTAAAGATTAAGAACGGCCAGAGCGGTAGGGCTCAAAGCCAGAGATCAGCAACATCACCAACGAGATGTGTCTGAAATAAAAATAAAAAGTGACGATTAACCAACGAAAGTTCGAGGTCCTAAAGCAAGATGTGTTGAAGAACACTGGATCATCAAACAAACAAACAAATTAAAAGAAATAAAAATAATAAGGTGAAAATGATGGTGATATTTATACATATATACAAATTACAAGTTATATTTATACATATATACAAATTAACAGTTAATAAATGTTTAGAAAAGTATTTATACATGTATACAAATTAACAGTTAATAAATGTTTAGAAAATTTATGAATCGTCTTGCTTCAGCTTTCAAAAACAATTTTATATAAAGTGCAAAGTGTAAAGTTAAGTTTAAGAAATAAAAATATTATTAAAAATCGTACCTCTAAGTTATCTAGAATAAAAAATATTAGAGTGATGAATGTAACTTAGAGTGATGAATGTAACTTAGAGTGATGAATGTAAATGAAGTGTTATATGTAGGCCTAAATACAATCCAGATAAGTTGAAAAACTAGAAGAAGTTTTGTTTTAGAATTTTGAAGGTATGAAAAGGATGTGTAAATGAATGATGAATAGTAAGTTAAGAACAAAAGGGAAAGCAATTAAATCAAAAGGAACTAGACAAGGCGCAGTAAAGGTGAAGAATTAAGAGAGAAAGAGGACGTTTACGTTGGGCGCCAAACTGTCGTGAAGCGACAATTAAAAGAGAAGGAAAACCTAACCTACGATCAGCAAAACAACCAAATAGACCAAGACAATAATATATTTAAGTTTTTAAAAGAGTATTTACAATTTTATAAAAAAAATGAAATATGAAGATGATGGATGATGTGATTTACAAACTATATTTAAAAAAAAAGGTAATAAAAAAAAGATTTATGTCGTAGCTGAGTCCGAAGATCCCAAGCGTGCTCTCAGCGCCTGGAACGAGCACGCACGGCGTAGGTGGGTAGGCGTGGGCGTCTCTAGGCGACGACCTCAGGTGAATGCGGCGATTGCAGGATCGGCGACTTCAGCCCAGACAGGAGCTTGCAGGATCCTCAGCGACTTCAGACAGCGCAGTGGCCTGCAGGATCCGGTGATTGCAGGCGGGACAGAGGTTTGTAGGTTCCGGTGATTTCGGGCGGAACAGAGGTCTGTAGGTTCCGGCGACTCCAGGTAGAGTAGAGACTTGTGGGATCTCGGCGACTTCAGGCAGAGCAACGTTTTGTAGGATCCGGCGACTTCAGGCAGAGCAACGGATCGTAGAGTCCAGTGGCTTCAGGCAGGATAGAGGCTTGCAGGATCCCGGGGCTGAGCGGCCCCGGGATAAGGCCTTTAGAAGATGCTTCCGATACGAGAACTGAAGCAAGACTGAATTTCTTCACCGATTGTTCGGTTTTTATATCTTTCTAGAGAGAACGGAAAAATTATTTAAATTAAACGCAAATTTTTTGTAAATGGTCAAGAGGAAAAAGTATTTATGTGGAATTATCGAAATAGAAACTACAGACCGCTAACAAATTTGAATATAATTTCCATGGAGACCAAATAAACATCAGTAATAGAACATGTCAAATTTTAGTTTTAGGCTTGTTATAAGAAAATGGAAAGATTTAAGTGGAAAAGGAGATATTATTAAAATAGGAAAAAAGGTAACGCAACTACCCACACAAAGCCCGAAATTGTAGAGTTACGGAAAACTAACTAAAAGATCGAAAAAAGGTAGACTTCATTGACACCAATTTAGAAGTGCTGATAATGTGGAAATACGAAGTAGAAATGATTTGTGATTGTGTTCTTATGGTTTGAAATCGTTACAGGATCCTATGGAAATAAAGGTGATGTAAAATATCCCGATTTGAAGTGAATGCAGAGAATTGAAACAGAATGGAAAAATGGATTTAAATTAATGTAAAATGATAAGTAAGTAGCATAACACTACAACACGCTCTACCATAGCTTCTCTTTCGGACTGGATTTGATCCCGACTGGCCCGAGGACTTGGTTGGTATCTCTCAACCACTGTGCTATCGTCTGCATACCCATAGATACCGGGCATAAGCAGATCATTTATATGCAGCAGGAAGAGAGTTGCGGAGAGAACGGACCCCTGAGGAACACCGGCGTTAGTCGCCATAGGATCGGATGAGCAGCCATCGACGACGACCCGGAGAGACCGTTCACTCAGAAAGTCCTTTACCCATTCAATCAGACCAGGGGATAAGCCGTACGCTGGAAGCTTACCCAAAAGGCTATTGTGCCAAACTCTGTCAAAGGCCTTCGAGACATCAAGGGAAACAGCAAGTGCTTCCCCACTGTTCTCGAGTGCCTCGCCCCATACGTGTGTGGCATACGCTAGAAGGTCCCCAGCTGACCGATTTCGGCGAAACCCATATTGCCGGTCACTAAGGAGGTCATTCTGTTCTAGGTATGCCATTAAGCGGGCATTCAATATACGCTCCATAATCTTGCAGAGTATGGAGGTAATTGAGATTGGACGATAATTGGCAGGGTTGGCGCGGCTGCCTTTTTTTGGAACAGGCTGCACGTTGGCCAGCTTCCAGGATTTTGGCACTATTTCAGTACTAAATGAGAGGCGAAACAAGCGTGTCAACACAGGAGACAACTCAGGTGCACAAGCCTTTAGGACTATGGCTGGTATACCATCTGGTCCACTAGCTTTATTCACGTCTAGACACCGCAAGGTTTTAAGAACCTCCTTATTCATTATACGAATCTCCGACATAGAGGTCCCGCAGTGAGGTAATTTTGGTGGAACGTTGTTGCCACTATCCAGACGTGAATTGTAGGCAAAGAGAGACGCAAACAAGTCCGCTTTCTCCTTAGCCGTATGAGCCAGTGTGCCATCCGGTTTTACCAATGGAGGCAGTGTAGGCCGACAGAAGTTTGTCTCGATCGCTTTGGCTAGAGACCAAAAAGCTCTAGTGCCGGATGGTCTGGCAGAGAGTTTTGCGCCAATATGTTTAATGCGATCGAGACTAGCTTTCCGTAATGCTTTTTTGTAGGACTTGGCGGTCTGATTGAAGGTTCTCTTCTTGGAGCTAATATCCGGAGCTTTGCGGTTTCGAGCGTCAACCCAGGATAGGTAAGCTAAATGCTTGCGCTTTTCAGCTTGAGCGCATTCAGCGTTAAACCATGGGCGAGCTTTGCTACCGGTGGGAGCGTCGAAGAAGGGGATAAAGTACTCCATTGCTTGACGCAACACATCCGTTATCGCAACCGCGCAGCTCGTCGGATCCGCAGAAGAGAAACAAACCTCCCGCCAAGGATAAGATGCAAAAAAGTGTCGCATCTCATCCCAATCAGCTGACTTATACCGCCATATTCGTCGAACACCTTGGGACTCGTAATCAGGTGGAGAATATGACGATACAGATTTCACCAGACAGTGGTCAGATGTACCCAAAGGAGAAGTAACCTGTACTTCATATCGGTCTGGTTCGGTAGTCAGCAGAAGGTCCAAGCAATTTGCTGTGTGACCGTCTACATCGGGTACCCTAGTCGCCACCTTTACCATCTGAGAAAGACCTAGCGCCAAAGCAAAATTCCACGCTTCTCTTCTAGCATGGTCGGTCTTTTGGTATGGGAACAGCCAGTCTTGGTGACAAGCGTTAAAGTCCCCCAGAAAAACCAACTGTGCAGTAGGATACCGATTAATGGCCACGTCAGCAGCCTCACTAAGGTGATCAAATAACCGAGTCGTCTCCTGGTAACCGCTGTGCGATCGATAGACACAGGCATAAAGGATTTTATCAATACCTGTATCTACCATCACCCAGATTGTCGAAAAAAGTGGGGTCTTCAAGGTGACAGAGACGCTGGAAGCAGATGTCATTGCGGACGTACACACATACTCCGGCACGTGGATGGAATTTGTGCTCCAGGGAGAATCCAGGATAGTCAAAGTACGCCGCATTCAATGGACATCCAATTTGCGTCTCTGTCAAGAAAAGTAGGTGCGGCTTTTCAGTCTCAAGATGGTGATGGACTGCGCTGAGATTAGAGTGCAATCCTCGAATATTAGTGAGGTGCACTTTTAGTGAGAGGACGTGCAACCGCTGTTTAACACTACTTTTCTTTTTTGTTTTCATATTATGTGTTGAGAGTGAATAAGGATGGAGAATGGCAGTTGAGCGAGGCGTTGCATTAGCAACCAAACGATACTATCAGAGTTACTGTGCCCATGGGAGCTTGATCTGGAGACTGCGGGGACGCCCGAACCCCCCCAGAGATCGCCATCGGGTCCTCTCGCCCGGTCGCTAACCGGCACGATGGGGCCACCCTGGGATTTTTCGCCAGTTTGCGGGGCAGCCTTTCATGAGTAGCTAATTCACTAATTGGGCCCCCAACTACCTGCGGTCGGCCAGCGGAACACCGTGCTTCGGATCCCGCTACCCTCCACGACCAAGCACCCGACACAGCAACAACTGACGCTTCGTACCCGGTTTACATACACAACGCTACTGTTCAGACCCATTCTCCATATGGCTTCACCAAGCATCATGCCGGAACACGACAAAGTCATTTGGCGGCAAGACTTTGCATTGGTGGGTGGTAACCGTAAAGCCAGCGGCCGAAACCTACCACCGGAATTGGTGCTGCTCGTTTAGCACTACCCGGGGGGCACGTGTAGGGTGTCAGATTTCAAGTAGTTCCTACGGACGCGAGCAGCCTCGCCCCCCAGACTTTGCATTGGTGGGTGGTGACCGTAAAGCCAACGTGTTCTGTGAGAACGTGGTCCTTTCACAGCCGAGCAATTCCATTCGTGCTAGAACCATATCATGGTTGCTGCGTAGCTCTACGACGTCCGTGATATCATAGTTAACCCGGGTTATCTTCAGCTATAGATTTTTTTTTACTATTTTCAGAATCATCCCGCCATCTTCCGTAATGAGCAGAACAAAGTCTGCTTGCTAATTCTAGGTAGTTTTATAGCTATAAAATATAACTAAAAACAGCCAATAATATTTACTTCAAACTTATCTTAGTCAGTAGATTGAGCATTGTACGGATCAATGCTTGCGAACCGCAAAATCGGCCCTTCACAGTTCCATTGTGCGGAGTAAGTCTGACGGACACGAGCTTCCGAATAAGCTTATAGATAACTATTTACAATATATCTATGTCTATGTCCACAGCAGTTCGGAAAACAAACTTGCTTTTATATTCAAAGATAAGATTTTTTTTAATCTATTACATATGAATAAACTTGAAAGGAGTGTTTCAATAATGTATTTAATTTTAAGTATTACTGGTCTGAAAATAAAGACTATTTTTATTTTTTGATTCTTTTTTGAATAAAATTAAAGCGTGTGTCTCTGAATCTCTCTCTCTGATCTGAATCTTACTAACTAAAAATTAAGCTTTTATTGTGATGGTGGATTATTTGCATACCATTAAGATGAATAACAATTTTTTAAAGTTTTGCTGTCTTTCTGTCCAAGCTAATCTTTGAAAAAGCTGAACAGATTGTAATAAAACTCTTAAATAGGATTTATACGACTAGAAGGATTTGTATATAATTGGTAATAAAGAGCTAATGTAGCTAATTACATGGAACCTCATTACTAGAGTAAGAAACATTTTAAGTGTTATTACATGGATTTTTTTTTGGATGAATCATTAAATAAATAAAAGTATGCCAGTTTAAGCTCCAGTGTAGGTTGTTAGTTGCACAGATATTTTAACAGCCGCTCATCTTAGGGATACCTGATTTAGAGTCGGAGCAGCATTTCAGCTGAACCAAGTAAGTGGTGCAAAGATGAGTCTCTGAGAGATAATACATATTTGAGCAATTTGCTGTAGAGACTATCGATCCGTGGAGTCCACGTGTGGTGAAGTTCGTAAAGGAACTGTGCCGCGACTGGTGTCGCTGCTGGTGATAAAAGGGCTGGTTCTATTCTCGCTCAAAGGCTGAGTATAGCCATTCAGTGAGGGACGCAGCCAGTAATCTTGACACTATACTGAAAGCAGTAGGAATCTATTATAATTTTTTTTTTTTATTATGGATATAAACGATATATTTATTCAAAATTACTCATTACTTAACATTTAAAATTTACATAACATCTGCGCTACGTAACGTTTAAACTATTATAAGCTTGAAATGGATTCTTGGTTTTAATATAATAAATATTGCAGTTCAATAAAAGTTGTGAGGGAAACTAAACAAGAGTTTTAGTTGAGTCATGCTGCAGCTGTTAGTAGTATAGTTGTAGTACGAATGGATCGGCTCGACCGGGGAAGAACCACGCTCTTACAGAATACCAACGTAACATAGCAGCTTAAAGCTGCTGTGCTTCGAATGGTGAGTGTAGAGAACTAGAGAACCTTTTTACTGGAAAAGAGGCACTCCATGTTAATCCTCACGGGTGACAACGCATCCGCAATTAGATTCGTAATCAAAAATAGATGTAGGTTCCTATGGGCCACAGTAACCACTTACCATCAGGTGGACTGTGTGCTCGTCTGTCACCCTTATCCTATAAAAAAAGACAACAACATCTTTCAGACAAAATGTAAAATAAATAAACTGCGGTTGCCAACCCGCCCACCAAGCGTGCCAACTATGGCAAAATCCCCTTGTTCAGAAATAGAATTTTGTAGGCTGTAAATGGATGTAGTGCAACTGTATTCAACTCTACAAAGAAGGATAAAAGTTATTGAGATGTTGTGACCGAGAGAGAATTTGTTGGAAATATTGTTCGGATGGTAGAACCTTACTTTTCAATTAAACCTTAAGGCTACAAAAACACCATTAAAAAATTACATACACAATGCACTTTTAGTTTTCGCAAAAGCGTTTCTGTGGTAAAAACTACTTTTTGAGGTAAATTGGTGCAACAATAGCCGGCAGCGAGTGATCCCATTCACAACCGGATAAAGCGAGCCAGGTATGTCACTTTATTGCGTTATATTTTCATTACTAGCTGTGCCCGCAACTTCGTTCTGTTATATCATTCCTTACCTAGTACATAATATTGCAGACCACTCCAGAAATTTACAATTTGTTTTTAAGGTTCTGAGATATACCAAACAAGATTTGAAAAAGAAACAGAAACAGAAACTTTTTTATTCAATATAGATTATAAATAATAGTTATTGAACATCACCCTTATGTTTAATTACCACTGACGCCGAAGCGTTCCCCGAACATGGCCCAAACTACATGGACTTTTTGGTCAAAGTTGGACTTACCTAATTGAAAATTTTGTCCTATGTACACAAACTCGTCAGCAAATTTTGAACCTAGTGTTTTTCGGTAGAAGTAAAACCTAGATGTTAAACATAATTTTTGAATGGTCAATATTTTATCTTCAGTAGGTAGGGTTATTAGGTAGGGTTAAAGATGACACAATTAGCATTGTTTTGAGTTTTTTTTTATAGAAATAAGTTACAATTGAGCATTTTCACCGTATGGTAGATGAATACTGTGACCATTGGCTACATTTTTTCTTGATTAAAAATCAACATGCAGAAGCGTTGTCACCTCTGAAGGCTAAGATAAAATTTTACTGCCAATTTGCAATTGAAAATCTCGTACTTCTCATGGTGTTTCGGACGTACATCGGTTTTATACGTCAGACCTATTGAATCGAGCTGCTCTGTGTTTTTATTATCAATATTGTTATTTCTATACAGGTTGCACCATTTCTTACTTTCTTATGTAACTCGTCTGCTATCACAAATTAAGTTGGAGAGACAAATCAAATTTTTTATTTATTACAAATTAAAGACTAAATTTATACAATTGTATCAAAAACTAAAATATTTTTACGGACAAAGTGTAAACTTTAATGAAAAAATCATTAGATAAATCAGTATACTTCACAATAATGTAGATAAAAAGCCGATAGCAACAATTTGTACCTTAAGCGTCAAGTGATTTCCCTAGTGGCAAATGTGACGGGGCATTTTTAGTGAAAAATATTACCTGTTTTGAAAATGTTAAATTTACACCGAATAAAATTAATTTTAAAGATTATTTATAACGCTTTATTTTTAATTTTTAATTTACAGCACCTGTGGTCATGGAGGGGGTGGAAGAGGGCTTGATAAACTTTGGAAGAGTAATAATTTAAACAGTGTACTTTTATGTAGTGTAATAAATTAAAATAAATTACACAGATGGGTTCCTAGGCAGACGCATGTACAAAATACCCTGCTCTACATCACCAGTCTGTGGAATTTCGGTTTAGGCCTAATTTTTCTACCCTCATTCGTTTGTCATAGACTCGCCTACAATACATCAGGTACACAGCGAGTAGGTGAGCAGGGTACTTGGAGCAAATGTTAGTATTTACTTAATTGTTTTTTTCGATTCAGAGGTGAAAATTAATATTAATATTTGTCATTGAGCTATAACAATAATGTCTCGAGCTATATTAATATTTACTTATCTTATGGGCATTTTATCTGACACTGTTACATAATTAATGAATTATGAAATCAACTGAATAATATGAAATAACTTGTGTTGTTAAAAATTTTGATAAATATTGTATAAGTTACAGAACCATTAATATTTGAACACCACTAAGGTAGAATATTTGGAACTTATTATTCTTGAATACCATTGTACAACCTTATGGTTGCAAAAAAATATTATTCTTATTATTAAAGTAAAACATGACTTTTAGTAGGAAGTACTTAGCAAAAATAAAAACGATTTTGTTTTATGTATTTATGGAATCAGTAACACCAATGATTTTTCTGGACCGATAACAAAAGAATGATGGATTTACAGATTATTACATAATACTAAATGAAAGTATTTTTTTTATTTACCACTGGTTCGAAAAATATTTCTATCCTGGGAATAACAAGCAAAATATTCTTTTAAACACATAATTTTACAATAATTTTGAACAATGACACTAAGTCATAAAAAATAGTATAAAAAATTGCCTTAAAAAATCTCCTTTTGAAAAGACCAGCAATACGCTGCACGCAGCATGCTGCAATTCCCCTGATGTTGCAGATATTCATGAGCGGCCGTAGTCTTTAAACATCAGTTGAACTTGCGATTTCGGCTCGTTTATCCCCTTTTTATAGGATAAGGGTGACAAGTGAACACTCAGTTTATCTAATGGTAAGTGGTTGCTATGGACCATAGACATTTACATCTATCCTTGATTAAGAATCAAAATGTAGATGCATCGTCACCCCTAAGAACTGGAACGATTCGTATCCAGGAAACGACTATAGTGAAAATTGTCTCAGATGCTCTACACACACCATAAGAAACATAGCAGCATTGAGTTACGTTGGCATTCCGTGAGACCGTGGTCCTTCCCTGGTCGAACCGATTCATTCGTGCTACAACTATAATATGGATTGGAGACGGCTCTACCATGTAAAGGTAGAGCCCTTTACATGGTAGAGTCGTCTCCAATTCAATGAAAATAATTCGTCCCCTATTCAATGTTTAAAAAATAACTAACATACACTAGTATGCAGGTGCAAAATTTATAACTGTCTAAAACACCTCTTGCCCAGTTCACAAGTAAGACACTTCACGTCATCTAATTTCAATCAACGGCAAAGCAACGGATAGCTCTCTGAATCTGTTATCACTAGCACTTCACACTCGTGTACTGTTGCTAAGTCAGAGCTTGCTATCTGGTTAAACTCGTGGAATATGTTAGTTTGAGTTGTTTAAGGTTAGCCTTAACTTCTAGCTGTGATTGTTAATTTGGTTGATGTATTATGTTATATGGCATGATTTTCTTTGTACGTTCTTTTTAAAATTTTATTTAACTACACATTACATTGAGAGTGACTCGGTAAATCATGCAGAAAGTCTATGGATGCTGAACATAAGTTTCTTTCCATAGATTGTCTTACAGGGAGGATATTTTCATATTTGTCACACTTGGCAGGTGGGTTGGCAATCTCTAATTTTTTATTATTAATAATTTCTTGTGATGCTGCAGCCCATATCCTATGTCGGTTTCTCATTTCCAGATGAGATCATAGATGCGATAAAGGACAAATCCCCCTCCCCCCTATCCTAAGCCAAAGAGCAGTGAAAGAACCTGGTAACAAAGATTATTTCTGACCGAGAATCAGTATAGATAAAGAACTCTATGGGAGATTCTACAAGACTGCACAGCCTTTTGTAGACACAGGTTCACCTACCGACAGATGTGAACCATGCTTTTATAGCGCAAAAACGCTGTATACGAGCAATTTATGGCGTCGAGCCACTTCTTTCTTGCAAATCACTATTTAAAGAATTAGGCGTTCTCACTCTTCCATCCATGCACATTTTTGAGCTTTCAAAAATCATAAAAAAAATATCCGCATTTTTTACTAAATTAAAAGATACAGTGAATTATAGTACCAGATACCCAGAAAAAATTATTTTGCCCTCATTAAAATCTAGTCTGTACTCAAAAAATTGTTATGTAATGGCTATTCAAGTGTTTAACAAAATCCCAAATTAAATAAAGCAATTAGATTATAATCTATCAAGACGTTATTTATTAAAATGGCTTTTAGAAAAACAATTTATTCGGTAAATGAACTGTTAAAAATCAAAGAACGTTTCTAGTGACTGTTAAAACGCTGTTTCTTCTTTGGTCGTGTTTTAAATTGTTAATATCAAAATTGTTAACTGATGCACGTTTAATTTTAATTAAATATATTGTCTTTTCTAATCATAAGTTTTCATATACCAAAATTGTTGAAATATTATGTGATACTTTATTATTTCATACGAACATCTTTGTACCATATTTCTTATGAACACATTTATTATTATTATTATTCCCCCACGTTTTGTTATTCGGCGCTTTCCAATTCTGAGTATTTGCACAGACACAACCTAGTAACCAGTATCGCACACGAAATACGATTTCGTATATCAGAAACTTTCTTATTATAAGTACTCGTAAATTACCGCGGCAGGCTAAATTGGACCGAGCCATTATCACAAACAGGATTATTTTTGAGAATAAGCTTGATATTGTGTTTGTAGTCCGGGCACAATTAAGGATATTTTTGTTGAACCTGGCCCACGATGTGACCGACATGTGAGATGGTCTGCCGGCCGAAATTATCCCCTGTAGTTATTTCTGCGAATGTGTAATCCCGGTCAACCTCTGGACTTAGACTCCTTAACAGTCCTTTCCTGGCTAAATACAGAAGGCGGCGCCACTCGATACCGCCCGCATAGCCTGCAGGTTTCTTTCTCATCCTTTGAAACACTTGGCTTTATATATATAGATATTTATAAATACTATACTCGTAGAATACGAGAATACTTTTAGAAATATTTAAATAATCTTCTCCAAATCGAATTAAGGTTAAGCCAGTCTCAAATACTAGCCATCTTCGCGGTACAGCTTTAAAGTGCACAAATATTAGTTTCATAAATATCAGTGTGCAAACACAGGATTAACTTTAGGCCTGAAACTTCTTGGCCTCCGTGTATCGGACATGGGAGGTTCCGTTACGCAGGTGGAAATGGAGGCCGTGAAGGAAGGCGCGTTTTATTCCTGGTGCGCCTTACCTGAAAGAAGGAAAAAGGAGAAAATATGTTCTCTCCTGAGGAGGGGCTAATATGAGGCGGCCGGTACTGGTGGAGCCGCGAATGTATGTGAAAGCGTTCCTGGGACCCTGCAAATTTGCGGCGAAGGTGGAACATCATGGGGTTTTAGTTTTGCGGGTCCGACATAACCCGTCCTAGTCCCCGCGAGGCGGGTATGCATGGGCATTTCCCCATGTAAAAATGGCTTGATTCTTCTATGCTGTTTCAAAACAGGAAAAACTCGCCAAAATATTCTGTCATCATTTACTTTTTAATTTTTAAGACTTGCAGGTTTCCTCGCACGTTTAACTTCACCGCCAGAGCACATGTCTTATACGTAAGTTGTACAAGCCCGTTACACCAAAGTGGTACCGTGTTTCATTTATTAACTCACCAACACCTCATATGTATGAGGGTACGTGTAATCACTAAATGTTAAACATATTAAATTTAGTCAGTCAGCAGGCTCACGTTTAACCGAGCCAGAGAAGACGTGGATAGTTGTTGGACTTAGTTTCATAACTAATTTATGTTTTATGTTTACTACGTGATAATTTTATACCTTAGTACGTTTATTTAAATTTGATTTATTGAGACTGCAGTATTTTTATTTACTCTTCTTTAAATGTTGCACACGGATCCACAAAAGTAGGTATTATATTATATCTTATGTCTGTGACACCGATTTTACCAGACAGTGGTCAGAAGTTTTTTTTTTTTTATATAAATTAATTTTCACTACAGACTCGAAGTCCGTACCTTTTATCGCTTTATATTTCTGTATTAAATTTTGCATTTTTACGTTGTACTCCTTACACTACTAGTATAGTAAATTTACTTAAGCCTAAGCAGTGAGTTCGCAGTATTTTTATTGTTTTTTTAAATTATTATTATTTCCTTGTTTCGTTGTTTTTTATGTTTTAGGTATTTTTACAGATACGCCATTCTTTTTTTCTGTATTTTACTTTTAACTTAAGATCTAGTTCCTAACACGCTCTATTAACTTATCATACAATTTTTATAATATATACCTTTTTTATTATGTATAATTATTATAACAGATACGTAAGTTCTTTTTTTTCCTTTTATTTTTAACTTAAAATCTAGTTCCTAACATACTATATTAACTTATCATACAATTTTTTATAATATATACATTTTTTATTTGGTTGTCGTGGAGACCGCTCCGTCTTCAGCTATATCAAGTCGCCATAGTCAGGGCCTCTACGACAGCTGCGTCTCTGCTTCTTAATGCCATTTTTAAGTTATATTCTTTAATGCTTTTTGTTGTCGCAGCCATTGCGCTCTTAATCAGCCTTTCAGTCGCATAGTCGCCATCGTCCGTGTAACATACACAGGGCACTGTATGCCTGGACACTGCCACTACTGTGTGTTGGACGCTGTCATAAATTTTTTGCTTCTCTGTTGTTGTCCTCATTATGACCACTGTCTCGTATGTGAGGCCTTGGGCCTCATGTACGGTTAAAATTTGCGACCCAGGACCCGAAACATTTGCCTGGCTGGTAAGGGACTCCTTTTCTGCTTGCATATATACAAGATATAAGGTGTTGGGCAGGGTCCCTGATATGACGACTCCCGTGTACCTTTTCCATTCTAGTGAGTGCACCTGAAATCTGGATGAATATATGCCATTGTAGATTTAACTTAGGGCATATGCCACATCCATCGGATTCTAATGCGTACACAGGAACTCTTGATTGATTGTGGTCACGAGGCTTGGGCAAGTATATTGCATCGCAAAGAGGCTTTCCCTTTCGATATACGGAACTTGATTGATGTCACCGATAAACAGTATTTTTTCCGCTCCACTCAGTCGCATTGCCAGTACTATGGCCCCGAAATGGTTCATCAGAGCTTCGTCGACTAAAAGTCGAGTGCATTTTCTGTTAAGCCTTCTCATACCATTTACTAAAATTGAGGCCATAGTGCGCACTTTTGTTTTTGCGTCGATGCCTATGCGGTGGGTTAATTTTCCCCTGAGGTCTTTAAATGCTTCTGTTGTCATAGTGGCAATCAAATAATTCTCCACATCGAATTGGTTTATAAGCCAAGTTGTTTATCCACATCCCGCGACTCCGCTGACCCAATTTATTGTCGACACCGTCCAGCTTTCCCAAAGATCTCCCATTCCACAGGTTCTCGAGATGGTTTCCGCCATATTCAGGATCCTGTCTTCTAGCATCACCCTGGTGCAACGGGCAGTGACCACAATAGGGTCGTTGGGGAAGGAGGGTTTGAATACTACTCTACCCTGTCGTTCCATTTCCTCCTCATCCAAGGATACGAAGCCCGCTGACCCGCTATAAGCCGCCATGTGATAACCCATTCTACCTCTTATGACTGTAAATGTTTTGTTACATAAATTGCGGCCTCTGCTTCCTCGAGTTGCACCTCGAGAAACTCATAACTAACGAGGTAGAAACTTTTTAAGATATTCGTACTTGTTTGGTTCGCCTCAAAAGTTGCTTTTGCGAGGGCTTTGGACTCTAGGAACGCGTTGATTATGTGGTGCTTAGGCGCAATCGCCGGTAGAAGTTTTGGCGGGCTGACTTGTCCTGAACAGGGTCTAATGTAGTGGGTTAGGATTTCTTAAGAACTCTCAGAGGCTCCCTTATTGGGTTTTTGGCTTGTCTTATCTTTCTCAACTTTCGCATTGCTCTTCCTGGAATGCTCTGGGCCACAGCACTGATGGTATTAATTAATGCACTAACCGCGCTTTGAGTCTCAGAACTTTTGGTATTTTTTTCCCTGGCTCCGGCCTTTTCTTTGGCCGTTTTCAGTTGCAGGCGTTCTGAGCCACTAAGTGTTTCTGGATTTGCTGTTAGGTGTTGTGTTGCCATAGTCGAGTCACGATGTTTAAGGAAGTTCAGGTTTTTGCCGCTGTCCTCATACACGACTATCTTATGTTTATTTGAGTCTTTTATGCAACTAATGTGGTCCACGACTTCACCTTTCTCATATAGGACCACCATGACACTTATGGTGCGAGGTTTGTCCACTGTCTCTACCTCACCCAGTCTCGTTAGCAGTGAACATGCCTGGGCGAATGGAGTTTTCTCTTCACTCCATGTGAACAGCAAGATAGTTTTGTTTTTCGACCTTACTTTATGACATCGTTGCTTGGCGACCTCTATCTCAATTAGCGCATCGTATGTTTCGCGCTTCATACTCATTTTGAAGGTACTGCCGTTTAGTAAGCTTGCAAGACCAGGAGAGATTTTGACATAGTTTCGGCTCACTGTTGAGCAAAAGTTTAACCCGAAATACTCTGTGTTGTTATCCATGAAGAGAGCTACTCCTCAAATACTCAGGCCTGGATTGTCTCTTTCAGCGCATGCAATTAGCTGATGTTTTACTTTATTGGCTGGGATGCTCTTCTCTTTTATGCAAACTTCTGCAGATTCCGCAACAGTTTGCTGTTGTATGGGGGATGGATTGTTTGTGGCATTCGCTGCGAAGCGCAATGCCGGACGCGGAAGATGGACTCCACAAATGCCAGGAATTTGTGCCTTTTTTCATATTCTTCGATGATTTTATGTAGGTCAGATTTATTAAGATTGGCGTAAATCCGGAACTTAAGCTCCAGACGTGCCGCTTGATAGCGTTGATACTCAAAAATCGCATGCCACACTAAATCACTAATATTCGGGTCGCCCTCGCACCCTGGAGTGCCTTTTAACTTAAAGCTGTGCAAGTACTCCGCAATTCCACCATGTCCTGTTAACAGTTGTACCTGTGTGGGTGTCAACTAGGTTTTTCTCAATATCCGGTATGTTTTGCAATATCTGGAAGGAATATTTTTGTGACATGTCCAGTGGTGGAGGTCTCGTATCTGTCCTGCCAGATCCGAACAAATTCCTTTCTGAAATTATTTTATCATAGGACATGGGGATTTTGTCATAGTCTAGAGTGGCTGTTACCCGGAGTGCCACCGCCTCGGCAAGCTCGTCGGCTCTCTCATTTCAGAATGTGTCTACATGGGCCCTATTACTTTTATTCTTATTGTATTATTTTTCTTCCCTCTTTTCTCATCTTCCCTATGCTTTCTTGTATGGCTTTCGATAGGAGATAACTTGCTTTAAGGTTCGCTAGCAGATCGAGCGAGGATCTTGAGTCGCTCATTATGTTAATAACAGGTTCTTTCATTGATTCTTCTAGCTTGGTTGCCCTGAGCAAGGTGTAGAGCTCGGACTGGGAAACTGTGCAGGATGGGTCCAGTCTAAAGGTGGAACTACTTGTCTCCCTGCCATCTTCCCACCATGTTAAGGCTATTCCGACCCTTCCTTCTATCTTGCTTCCATCATTAACTCATAATCCAATTTGACGAGTTTAGAAGGATGAGGTTGGTCCAATTTTTTTTATAGGATATGGTCCAAGTGATTTAAACGGTTTCCAAGCTCTCTTCATGGTGGTAAGTAGTCTAGTGAGCCTTAATTCTTGGTCTTACAGTCTTCTTGCTACAAGCTACACGCCTCTTTTATTCTCAGGTCTAGCAGAAGCAGACCCGAGATGGCGAGTGCGGAAGTGAGCGATACCGTGTGGTACGCTTTACAGATCTTCTGCGCGAAGCCCCTTTGCAACGTGTTAAATTGTTCTTTAGTCATCTGTAGTTCTGTTGCTGAAGACTACGCGCTCGAAGCGTACATCACTATAGGTTCGACGACTGCAACGTATATTATCCGTAAGGATCTCACAATTGAGACCCTAGGTCACTTTGGCCGCGCATGCAAGCTGCTTGTATTTGTCAGCCGCTTTTTTGCATGCGGCTGCTAAATGCGATTTAAAGGTGAGTCCAAGGTCGATTATGAGACCGAGCACTTTAATTTCCTCTACGAGGTTTACTCTGCTGCTAGAACTATGCAGGTTAAGGGAGTCGAATTTTAGTTTCTTCGTTATGAACATTGCATTTGTTTTGTGCGCTGCAAATTTTAATTGGTTCTTGATTCCCCATTTCGTTACCCTATTTAAAGTTTCGTTGGGTTGGGCACTCGTTGAGTGGCCCGAGAACACCCAGACAACGTCATCCGCAAATGCCTGACAGTATACCTGCATAAGTTGAAAGGTTGGTCCACCAATAGATCCTTGAACACAGCCCTTTGTAATTCCCTTCTCTCTGGTTGCTCTGGCGTAGTAGACTGATTTTTTGGTCTGGAAAGTAAGAGCCAACCATATTGTAGAGATTTTTGGGATATTTCTTCTTGGCTAGTCGCAGTTTCAATGCTGGCCACCAAGCGTTGTCGAAGGCTCACTCTATATCTAGTGAAATAACGAGGACGATCTTTTTATTCCTCACTTCGTTTTTAATATGTTCCAATAGATCAGTATCAGTACCACGTTGGGGCATGAAAGCATACTGGTTTTTATTGAGAGTTGGGAGGACGTGCCACTGGATTTGGTTCAGCATCAATTTCTCGACTATTTTCCGAGTACTGACAGGAGACCTATGGGTCAATATGACTTCTTATGAGTGTAGTTGTCCTTCCATGGCTTAGGAATGATGACCACGTGTGCAGTTTTCCACTGCTTGGGAAAGTATACCATTTGAAGCTCATTTTGGCTATCGCTAGGAATACCTTCCTGTTGCAGTGAATTGCGGCGGAGCAGATGTCAGATGTTAGCCCATCTGGTCCAGGGGCTTTTTTTGGGTTGTGTTTGTAACACTGAATCAAGCTCCGCTTCTGTAAAAGGTGGATCATATTCTGGCAAACGTAGGTCTTTGTTGAAGTTCGTCAGCTCTAGCACTTTGGTGTGGTACGACTGATCTGTTACCACACAGACGTCAGGGTAAAATATTTGGGCCAAGACTTCTGCCGACTCTTCGGATGTCAGGTTTTCACCCTGGTTGTTTCTTAGGAGTATGTCCTCATATCTTCTTGAGGATTTTCGGATAACTCTGTAAAGTTTGCTTTCTTCCCACATACTATCCTTCTCCTGTGCCGTGCAGAATTCTTTCCAGCTTTCGGTTTGCGCCTCCTCAACTTTTGTGGTTTACTGTTTCTCACAGTATATGTAGTCATTTATGACATGTTGTGTTCGACTTGTTGCCGCATTTCTTATGCGCCTTTTTTCCTGTGGACTTCTTTTTTGAGTTGATTGAGGGTTTTTGACCACCTTGGAGGTTTTGCATTCACCATCCTCACGCCCACTTTCGGAATAGTCTAGTCGCAAGAATGCTGGATTATTTTTGTGTAGGCTATTGTGATGGATTCTATTTCCTCGTGGGTTTCCACCCCCTCGATTATAATTTTATGGCATTGTGGTCTGATGTAATTAGACTTCTCTCCACACTCCAGTCCTCCGTATTTCCGAGAAGTGACGTCTACTATGCTCGAGCAGATTCTCCCCTTCTGTATGTTTCGAAAGTAGGTATGTCACCCGTGTTGAGGATATGGAGATCCATTTAATTGAGGAAGGTGTTATATGGCACGCCTCTTTCGTCTTCTGTGTTTCTTTCCCACCATTGACTCCAAGCATTTACGTCTTCAGCCACAATGTGGTTGTTTGTGTTAAGTTTTGCACATGCTGCTTGGATTCGTCTAAGGTAGGAATTGATGTCTTACTCCCCCTCCAGGTAGACTGACACGACTCCTAGTTTTAGGTTTCCTGCAACCAGAACCGCCGCTTCAGCTTTGGTAACCAGTTGTGGATTATAAATTATCTCCAGCAGATCCCCGAAGACAAGGACTATGGACTTCACTGGTTTTTGTCTATTCAGGCTGCATTAAATTACTCGCGTGCCAGAATGATCCTTAATAACGCCATTTTTTTCCACATAAGGTTCCTGTACTATGGCGTTCGACACTCCTTTATCCGTTGCAACCTGAAGTAGCTCCGTCGTTGCTACCCTGGAGCGTTGCAAGCTCACCTGAATGATTTTAAAGTGTAAATCTTACCTACTAATGTTTGAGATAGTGTTATTTTGGCTGCCCCTAGCGATATGTTATATATACGAGATCGTGCTATGGCATCCCACTTCTGCTTTTCCCGTCAATCAAAGCTAAATGCATTGTGTGCTAGGTCCGTGTCGGCCGTGCGCTTTTAGGCAATTTTTATATCTTGAGGGTCTCCCTTCCAGTCTGTTCGGACATTTGTCCCATGAGAGAGTGTCTCCGCAATGACTGCAGAGTTCCCCCTTTTCATGGCACACTGCCATTGTGTGGCCAAAACCGAGACATTTAGTGCATTGCACTAGGGGAGAGTGGTCCGTTATTGGTCTCCTTTGGAGGTCAATGTAAATTTTGCCCGCATCAATGAAGCGCCTGTGCACTTGTGGATATTTTTTCATTACAATTCGTATAAAATTATCTATTACATTAATAATTGCATATAAACAAATACGTTACTTTTGTATTACTCTACCTACCCCTCTGATAACAGGCTTGAGAGTTTTATAATAAAAAGGTAGGATACCTATTACAATTTATATACTATATATATATATATATATATATATATATATATATATATATATATATATATATATATATAAATTTATAACAGTGGTAGAGCCACGCGGCAGCTTTTGCTGTCACACGGATGGGCCGGCTCGAACCGGGGTGGTACCACGACCTCACAGAAAACCAGCGTGAAGTAGAGGTTTACCTCTGCGTTTCGCTTGGTGAGTGCAGGTGGCCGGAGGCCCTTTTTGCTGGAAATGAGGCATTCCTTCTTAGTCCTCACGGGTGACAACGCATCTACATTTTGATTTGTAATAGAGGATAGATGTAAATGTCTATGGGCCGCAGCAACCACTTACCATCAGGTGGACTGTGTGCTCGTTTGTCACCCTTCTTCTATAAAAAAAATACTATTAATATTGTCATTCATTATAATGTAACTTAATTCCAGTCCCCAAATTGCACTATCGCACTTCGCAACAAAATTCACGATACTATCCACATCGTATGCTTTGCGGTCTGCCACTGTCCAACTTCTTTGAACTTTTCCTCCTCGTACAATTGCTTTGTAGAATCAGCTACCTTCAGTAATAGGCACATTCGAGGAGAGAGCCTACTTTTTTTTGAATTTTTTTTTAATAGGATAAGGGTGAAAAACGAGCACACAGTCCACCTGATGGTAAGTGGTTGCTGTGGCCCATAGACATCTACATCTATCCTCTGTTACAGATCAAAATGCAGATGCGTTTTCACCCGTGAGGACTAGGATGAAATGCCTCATTTCCAGTAAAAAGGGCCTCCGGCCACCTGCACTCACCAAGCGAAACGCAGAGGTAAACCTCTACTTCTCGCTGGTATTCTGTGAGGTCGTGGTACCACCCCGGTTCGAGCCGGCCCATCCATGCGACAGCAAAAGCTGTCGCCTGGCTCTACCACTGTTACAAAATTTGGCTGCGTTTTACTTGCAATTCCCCTGGTGTGGCAGTAGCCACTTACCATCAGGTGAGGAATGCATCTCGTCTGATGGTAAGCTCTTTTGCTCCCTCTTCTATATAAAAAAACAACATTATAATGATTCACATCAGTTACTTTATCATTGCTTTATCCCGACGCCACCTAATCGGATTTATTATTGTGTGTATTTTCAAGGGAATTAAAAGAGATAGTATGTATCTCCGAATTCTTTTGTTTTATTAAAGAACTTGGAATGTTAGTTTTGAATGTTATAAATAAGCCGCTTGGTACTTAAAAAAACAAAATTGAAATTTACAAGGCATTTACTGAGCTTCCAACATCAGCGGCGAGCTTTTAATTCATAATTCGTTGAAACGGTTCGAGCCGGCGGGGACGGAATAAACACGCTCATAAATAAGCGTCGTGAATTTTTAACCTGTTTAATATGATTTGATGAAATAATACGTGAAAATAGTAATTGCTTCATGTTTTTCAAAAACAATGTGCTAATTGTATCAATGTCGTAAAAGTAGTGGTATATGGGGTTTGTGATTGTGTAAGCGATGGACTGTACACCCATCACTCATCATTGTTTTTCATGCAAACCCATATTTATTGCCTTAACATGGTTCAAGTATCTCGTGGCTCTTACCGCCTACTCCCTATGGGCTTACAAGCGTGAGGCTAGATTTATATGTACGAACTCTTTGTTAGTTTATTTAAAAACAGATGTAACACTTACACGTATATTGTATAACAAATATCAATCTGTTTTATTATTTATAAATAATACAAACGTGACAAACGAAGACTCAGTCCACTTATTGGTTACATCACTACTAATAAATCTTCGAATGAGAATTAAAATAAAGATGTATTGTCATACATTATAAGTCAAAAATCAGTTCAAACAAAGTGACACATTATTTTATTTGACATTTTATTTCACTGATGGACATAGGCCTATCCCGTAATAAATATAGATGATTTGTTTTAATCCTCACGGCTAGCGGGAAAATTGAAAATTAAAATAAAGTATTAACAAAGTAAACTCTATTTCGGTTCAACAGACTATATTAAGAACTGAAAGTTTAAGAAAGTATTAAGTTTATAATTTGCTATTGGGTCCCGCCCGCTACTAAGCTTAAGGCCTTAACAGTGGTTGAAAAGCCCTAAATCTTGTATATTTAAGTAAAAAAATCTCAATAACTGTTCACTTAATCCACAAAGAAAAAATACAGAGTAACAGAAGAGGATTTGGTAAATGTTTTTAATCGAACAAAATTGTATTTTTGTCAACCCCTTATTAGAAAAAAAATCCCCAAAGAGTACCTATCTTTGTAATATTTTGCAAAATTTCTCCAAAACGGCACAAGCTTTTTAAATAGTTCTTACACTAAAAAAAAGGTCTTAAAAATATTAATATTTTTAATTGAGAGTTTTATTTTTATTCCCCGTTTTATTAGAGAATATATAATTTTTCCCTGAAATTGAATATATTTACGCGAGCGCGCATGCTCCGTCGCCCTGTCAGCCTGTCACAGTCCGTTTTCGGACATCGTTGAGGGTGGACCGCGCATCGGTGTTGGAGCAATTTCGTTCAAATATATATTATTTTTTTTAACTTTATACTCAATTATAAATATTTTTATGACTAGAAATACTTAATTTAGTTAATATCTGTACACTGGTAACTGTAAATATTATTTTCTAAATAAATTAATTTTTAAAGTGCTCAAAGAAGAAGAAATTTTCGCGGCGACGTTGAATAGTGAAATTGAAAAATGCATTTTTATATAATTTAGATGTGGAACGACCAACATGCTCTCGTTACTTAGATTTAGATAGTTTTTAATACCTATGTAATTTTATTGTTGCATATTTTTATTAATTAGTTGATATTGAATTTTATAAAATTATGTATTACAATAAAACGCTGTTTTTATGAGTATTACTATATAAAATATTATTGGGGAGTGAAATATAGATACAGATACTTACATTTAGGTACACTGTTGTGTTTACCCTGCTGTGTTTCGTATGGTATGTGTAGAGAACCGGAGAACCTTTTTAATGGAAACGAGAACGAGGCATTACATCTTAGTCCTCACGGGTGACAACGCATCTAAATTTTGATACGTAATCGAGAATAGATGTAGATGTCTATGGAACGTAGCAACCACTTACCATCAGGTGGACTGTGTGCCCATTTGTCACCCTTATTCTATTAAAAAAAAAAACTTTCTGAGATTTCAGTAAAATAATGTTAAGTATTGTAAGCACTCGTACAATTATATATCTGATGTTAATAAAGCTAAGGGCTATTTTGATTTTTAATAAAGTGATTTTACTTTATAGGTTAAATAATTTATTTACCCTTCTATATCAAGAACCATTTTTCAGTCACTCCTATTGAATTTAACAGTGCTTGCATTTAGCATCTTTAGATGTATCAGAATCGCGCGCTGATCCGACTGTTAGATATTGCAAAAATAATCGAAAATATTTATTTTTACTTTCATGCCGAAGACTACCTTGTTTTATTTTACGAGGGTGGATTGAAAAGTACTCGGCCTAACCAAGAAAATAAACACATACTAAATCAGTTATATTTTTATTTTTCTACATAATCACCATCAAGTTCAATACACTTTTGCCACCTCCCCTTCCAAGCATTTAGACCGTTGAAAAAAAATGATTCTTCCTTAGAGTCAAAATATGCGTCTACAGCTGCTTTGACCTCGTCGTTTGTCGAAAATCTTTGACCTCCCAAGTGCTTTTTTAGGTTAGGGAACAGAAAGAAGTCTGATGGTGCCAGATCAGGTGAATACGGCGGATGCGGTAACAGTTCAAAGCCACAGTTGTGAATTTCAGCCATTGACTGTACTGACGTGTGAACACGGGCGTTATCTTGATGAAACAGGACTTTTCTTCTGAGCATTCCTCGACGTTTTTCTTTTATTTCCTCTCGTAAAGGACGTAGTAAGGTGCAGTAGTAATCAGAGTTTATAGTCTGACCCCTTTCAAAATAATCAATCATAATCACACCTTTCGAGTCCCAGAATACTGAAGCCATCACCTTATTTGCCGACAAAATCGACTTAGCCTTTTTAGGGGGTGGTGAACCAGGTCTTCTCCACTGTTTTGATTGTTGTTTTGTTTCCGGTGTACAGTAATGAACCCATGTTTTGTCTATAGTAACAAAACGATTCAAAAAATCATATGCATCGGCTTCAAATAACTCCAAACAGTCGCGTGAAATAGTCAATCGCGTCCTTTTTTGTTCAACTGAAAGCAGTCGCGGAACCCACCTCGCAGACACCTTGTGGAAACCCAACTCGTTGACAATGATGTTTTGAGTTCGTTCATAAGAGATGCCAATAATCTCGGCTATCTCTCTAATTTTTAATCCGCGGTCTCCCATTATTAAATCAAGTACTTTTTTAATATTTTCGTCAGTAGTTGACGTCGAAGGCCTTCCAGAGCGGGGTTCATCTTTCACACTCTCTCTACCACGCTTAAATTCTGCTATCCATTTTTTGACGGATTAATATGACAGAGCACAATCGCCTAATGTACTGACCATGTCATCGTGGATGGCTTTTGATGATAGCCCCTTCTTATGGAGGTACTTAATGACGGCACGCTGCTCGATTTGCTCCATTCGCGGAAATTATGTCCGATTACTTTGTTAATAAATTTATAAAATCACAACTAATTATCGCACACGTTTCTAACTTCACACAATGAACTAGTCTGAACTGAACTAAATAATGTTGGTAGATTTGATTTTTAGAATTGAATGGATCTGTGTTAGGCCGAGTACTTTTCAATCCACCCTCGTATTACGGTCAAATAATATTTATTAGGTTTTAAAGCAAGTATTTACAAATATTTTTATTGTTTTGTTATTCTATTGTTTACAGTTATTATCACGTCTTAGTTTCACACCAAGAATTACATTAGAAATTCTTGATGGGATGCGATGTAACGCGCAAACTTTATTTTCATCAAAAACAACATATGTTTAACAGTGGTAGAGCCACGCGGCAGCTTTTGCTGTCGCACGG
The DNA here is from genome assembly GCA_033319125.1 of Parnassius glacialis. NCBI lineage: Eukaryota > Metazoa > Arthropoda > Insecta > Lepidoptera > Papilionidae > Parnassius > Parnassius glacialis. Next base: position 53,841,430 of record JAVANC010000026.1, read on the forward strand.
ATGGGCCGGCTCGAACCGGGGTACCACGACCTCACAGAATACCAGCGTGAAGTAGATGTTTACCTCTGCGTTTCGCTTGGTGAGTGCAGGTGGCCGGAGGCCCTTTTTACTGGAAATGAGGCATTCCATCTTAGTCCTCACGGGTGACATCGCATCTGCATTTTGATTCGCAAACGATGATAGATGTAGATGTCTATGGGCCGCAGAAACCACTTACCATCAGGTGGACTGTGTGCTCGTTTGTCACCCTTATCCAATAAAAAAAAAATAACTTTCGCCAAAGAGCATAACTGGCATTATACTCAGGCCCATCAATTAGTAAGGAAAAAAATAATTTTAACAGGTTTCAAAAATCAATCATAATTCAAAAAAACATAAATATTAAAATCAAAAAATGAATATATGTATGTCTATACATACATATAATGATTTATGGCCGCTTAGTAACTGACGGTGACTCAGTTTATCATCCTACAATCATGCCGAAACTAAGAGGAGAGAATCACTCCTACCAATCATGTAGAACAGTTTTATTGCGGAAATTTTGTGATAAAATTTAAAAAATTACAAACTTATCCAAGGTAATCTAACTTAGTCTAACTTATCCTTATACGTTACGAAAAAAAAACAAATAATAAAATAGTCAGATGGCGTCAGTTTTTAAGAAGATATAATAAAAATGAACAAAAAAAAATTTCAAAAAACTTCAGTATTTAATTGATTATATACCGCTGACACTTAATCACGCTTTCCAAACCACGCCAGTTTTTTTTTATAGGATAAAAGTGACCAAACGAGCACACAGTCCACCTGATGGTAAGTGGTTGCTGCGGCCCATAGACATCTACATTTATCCTCGTTTGCGAATCAAAATGCAGATGCGTTGTCACCCGTGAGGACTGAGATGGAATGCCTCATTTCCAGTAAAAAGGGCCTCCGGCCACCTGCACTCACCAAGCGAAACGCAGAGGTAAACCTCTACTTCACGCTGGTATACTGTGAGGTCGTGGTACCACCCCCGGTTCGAGCCAGCCCATCCGTGCGACAGCAAAAGCTGCCGCGTGGTTTTACCACTGTTAATATTACAATTACCACTATTACAAGAAACATTATTAGTTGAACCTTGCAGCTTGTTCATTATTTTTAGTATTAATACCTATAAATGTATATATTATTAATAAATAGTTCCCATAATATTTTGGATTATTTTTTATTTTGCCCTATCTGCAATGTTCTACGCTCTATAGAAAATGTGGCGTATGACATGATTGACAATCTTTCGAACGTTTTATCTAGGTACAAAGATGTTTTACGTTTTCGTTGCTTCCACGTGACATTTTTGTCAGCATAAGGTACCCTTCTGTATCTTATATAATATAAATATAACATAATATAAATAATATAAATATTGCTACAAAGTAAAGTAAAAGGCTATACAAGTCCCTCTACTGGGCACAAAACTCTTTTTTTTATTTCTGAGAGGGTTTTAGGGCAAGGAAATGCCCGCCGAACTGCCCCAATGCGTGTTGACGAAAATTGCAATTACAAGTTGCATTCGTGCTGTCGGGGATCAAACCCGGGAAAAATTTACAGCGAACGCTTTGACCCAGATCTACTAATACGACATAAATAAATACAATTTAACATATATAATAAAAAACTCTTACGTACTTGAAACTTGAACACTTGATAGCTCGTGACACCTACCAGACAAAGCTACAGCATAATGTAATTGAAGATGCCTAACCGCGACATAATTCTCAGTGATGCGCAAGCATAACAGGCAGTATGTCACTTTTATAATTGTCATCTCTGCAGTCTACTAATCTTTGCAATTTTATAAGTAATACGGAACGAAGTTGCAAGACGGTGTTGACGTTGGCTAAAATCTCTGCGATAGCCGTTTCGTCAAGGTCATTCAGGCTAGTTAAAGCCTTAATGTAGATGTAATCCTTACGCAATAGCAGGAGAAATGTTGTCGCAGTTTTAGATGTCTCACACTTTTGACACCAGCATCCTTCGCCATTATGAGTACAAATATTATATCAAGCATATATTAGATAGGATAGTGCCATCTACAAAGATCATGTGTTATTTCTGGCCTTAAACGTAGTCGCTTGAACTTAATTGATTTTTTTATTTGTGCAAGCAACTATGCAGGTCTAGAAAGACCATTATCACTGCGACTTGTAAGATCTATTGTAATCGCTGTTATGGATATAGTTTACTGCTAAACCCTATGTCTTCAATGAAATGAAGGAAATGCCTAGCTGTGAGCAATTTCACGGTCTTCAAGACTTTTTTTATAGAAATAGGGTGACAAACGAGCACACAGTCCAGATAGAATTCCTCTTTTGCAGTAAAAAGGGTCTCCGATTCTCTACACTCACCATACGAAACACAGCAGCAATAAGCTGCTATTTTACGCTGGTATTCTGTGAGAGCGTGGTCCTTCCCCGACCATTCGTGCTACAACTATACTATAGAAATAGCTGCAACATGGCTCTACTACGTATAAGGCTAAGTACATAGTTTCCCAGATGAGTGTTACGTTTGCACATTAAGAGTCCACTATCATTTAAGATGTTCAAAGAGGTTTCTTCCGTTAAGGAATTGGTACAGCCTTGAGTTGCTTAGTCTCAGGTTGGACATGTGCCTTTTTAGACAACAATGTCAAGTCATGGCTCTAAGCCAGTCTTATCCGTACTTCCACTATGTACTTGTTATTTAAGGTGAATAGTGGACACATAATATCTGATATCGTGCATAAGGTTAGTGTTTCCTTTATTGAGTCGACCAGGGAGCTTAATTTGTAGGAAAGCAAGCTCAAACTACCCTTCTTGTCGAAATAAAGATCAAGGGGCGTTAGGCGATTGGTTCTTTTACGGACGCCCCACGTGTCACGGTACCCCTCTCTAAATATAATTTATCAAACTGCCATTTTTATTATCGTCATCAACGCCAACTTTCATTATAAGTTGACATTTACATTTATTTTTGACGGCTCCGTGGCGCAGTGGCTTAGCAATCAGTTGTTGCGCTGGGGGCCGCGGGTTCGAATCCCGCACGGAACAAGTATTTGTATGACCTACAAATAATTGTTCCGGGTCTGGATGTTTATCCTTGTGCAATTTATGATTGTAAACTGCCTCCACGACACAGGAGAAAATCCTAGTGTGGGAGTAAAGTTTTTCAAAAAAAAATTATCTTACAAATGACATCAAACTTTTTTAAATATTGTACCGTCGAAAAATATTAATTTATGACTTCATTAATTATTGTCTGCAAAGCCATCTTAGACGATTAGGCCCATGGACACCACAAGTTTGGGGGTCGTTTAGGGTTAAAAAAATAAACTACTTCTTATTTTTTAGCCCGCAAACGTTCACTGATGGGCATGAATCTCCCCCGTTTAGAGTTGTGGCGGAGTATGTATCTGCTGTATGTAAATAGATGAAGGCGTACAAATATAGTAATGTAAGACCATCATACAAGTCACCACATCGACAATGTCACCGGGATTGAACCTATGAGACGCCAACTACCTGGTAAGTATTATGTAGGTGTATAGTGTAGTATTTAAAAAGCGTGTGTGTAAGTTGTAGTGTTATGGTACTTACACATCATTTTACACTATTTTAAATTTATTTTTCCATTCTGTTTTTGATTTTCTGCATTCATATTTTGCATCACCTTTATTTCCATAGGATCCTGTAACGTTTTTACACAATAACAAATCATTTTCACTTCGTATTTTCAAGCTATCAGCACTTTTTAAATCGGTGTCGATGGAGTCGTACCTTTTTCGATCTTTTATTTAGTTCTCCGTAACTCTGCAATTTCGGGTTTCATGCGCGCTGTTGCGCTATTTTTTTTCCTTTATCAATAATATCTCATTTCTTACTTAAATCTTGTCGTTTTTTAATTATAAGCTTGAAACCAAAAATTGTTAGTTTTTGACATCGTTATTTACTTGGTTGTCATGGCAATTTTTATTCAAATTCGTTACCGGTCTGGTGTTTTTATTTCAATATTTCCACATAAATACTCTTTTGCTCTGGGTCATTTACAAAAATTTCCTTTTAATTTAAATAATTTCCCGTTCTCTCTAAAAAGGTATAAAAGCCGAACCATCGGTGAATACAGACAGTCTCGCTTCAGCTTCCAAACTTGAAGCATCTCCTAAAGGCCTTATCCCGGGGCCGCACTGTCCCGGGATCCTGCAAGCCTCTATCTACATCTGAAGTCGTTGGCGTAGTCTACTCCAAGCGCGGGACCGCACTGCTCCGGGATCCTGCAAGCCTCTAACTACACCTGAAGTCGTCGGCGTAGTCTACTCCAAGCGCGGGGCCGCACTGCTCTGGGATCCTGCAAGCCTCTGTCTTCACCTGAAGTCGTCGGCGTAGCCTACTCCAAGCACGGGGCCGCACTGCTCCGGGATCCTGCAAGCCTCTGTCTTCACCCGAAGTCGTCGCCTAACCTACTCCAAGTGCGGGGCCGCATTACTCCGGGATCCTGCAAGCCTTCCTTCATTTGAAGTCGTCGCCTGCACCTCCACCTACTAGTGCACGTGCTATCTTTAGGCGCTGCGACTGTTTACTCCAGGCGCTGAGAGCGCCTACTCCAAGCGCTACGTGTGCCAACTCCAGACGCTGCGTGTGCTTAGACCAGGCGCTGCGTGCCACCACCGCCAAGAAACTCCAAGCTCAGGGTGTGCCTACTCCTACTCCAAGCGCAGCGTGTGCTACTTTGACCTTCAGGCTCCGCTTCAATATTTTTCTATCTTTATTTTCTATCTAATTGTAATTTCACGTCACCCATCACCATCATCATACTTTATTTTTTATATAAAATTGTAAATATCTTTTTAGGTTCTTTTTTTTTATTGTCCCTTCACGACAAAGTATATGATTGCATGTTTGTGTGAGAGATGTTGTTGATGCTGATGAGAGACCCCTGCAGAGTATTTGTCTTAAACACTTAGCTTGCCAGGAGGATTTGCGAATGCATTACCAGAGATTTCACACTTTGACGCTGCTTGTTGTCACCAGTCTAGCGTTTTTGCGTCTGGCATAGAAGAAATAACTATACTGCCACCTATCGTAAAACCTAAAATCTTTCTGCGGTTTGCCGTAGTTGACTCCATCTTTATTTAGTTATTTTATGTCTAACTGTTACCACAGTTTAATGATAAGAGAGAAAAAAGTTATAAGTTAACAAAAGTTTAAAACAAATATGAGACTTATACTTTGAGCTAAAAACCATCCGTCAAAAGCAGACGTGAAGCGACAGTCGACAGCCACAGTAGTGAAGCGAGTACTTCTCAATGTGGATTATGAAAAAAGATTTGATTCCGTCGAAATTTGGGCGATGAAGCAGTCACATCAGCGGTGCCAGTTGACTGTCGGTATATCAAAATGCTGAAGCGTTTATACAGAAGGGCTACGATGGCCATCCGAGTACAGAACCAGAGAACGAAACCTATCCAACCGCAGAGAGGTGCAAGACAAGGTGACGTAATATTTCCGACACTCATCTCGGTTGCATTGGAAGATTTTTTCAAGCTATTGGACAGGGAATAACACGGCATTAACATCAATGGTGAGTACACCACTCACCTTCGATTTTCCGACTATGCACTACACTATCAATGACCTAAATAGTGCCTCTCAATGGATATGTCTTAAAACGAACATGAAGAAAACAAAGATCACGTGTAACGTCCATATTACACCGATGCTGGCAGTTGTTGGAAGCACTAAGCATGAAGTTGTTGACGAGTATGTTTACTTGGATTAAAGAGTCCGCCTTCGACCGAGGGGTCAATCGACGGATTTTTCAAACCGTTTGGGTAGCGTTCGAGAGATTACGACACATATTTTCGTCAGGTTTACCTCAAAACTTGAAAACAAGATTGTACAACCGGTTCGTGTTGTTAGTGATTACTTGTGGATCTGAGATGTGGGCCTTCACTGCTGGCCGTATGAGAAAGATCAAGGTCGCTCAGCGAGCTACGGAAAGGTTTATGATCGGGGTTTCGCTGTGTTGTAACTATCAGTTACTCTGGTTCTAAGCTATCATGCAGAGAACTACCATAGCTCGCTAAACAACCTTAAGCTTCCTCATACGGCCAGAGTGAAGGACCACATCTTAGATCCATAAGTTATCACTGGCAACACGCACTATTTGTAAAATCTCGTTTTGAAGTTTTGAGATATGCCTGACGAGAAGATGTGTCGTAATCTCCCATGAACTCACTTAATATGCTCATATTATCAAGAAAGACCCTTATTAATTTACATATAATGACAGGCAACTACGGAACCCTATGTCTACATTGTGCGTGGCCCAACACGCTCTTGGCCAGTTTTTTAAATAATAAAATGGTCAATGATGAAAAAAGAACGTTATCTTCACACTAGGATATTCTCCTGTATCGTGGAGGCAATTAACTTAAATAAATTTCACAAGGAAAAACATCAACACCGGAACAATTATTTGTAGACCATACATTTACTTTTTCCGTACGGGATTCGAACCCGCGCCCACTGCGCTGCAACTAATTTCTAACATACTGCGCGACAGAACCGTTAGTCGACATAATATGATCATATCGTTTATAACATATTTTAATAATATTAACATCATTCTTCTAATACAAAAGAGATAATGCGAAGAAGTCAGGGCTGTAGTATTGACTTATATAAGAATTGTGTCAAGATCGTGCTGAAACACTGCGTCCATTGTACCACATTATTCGACTATGAAGCTAACTGGAATACGAATTGGCCAAATATTCATTCGTAGTACTTGTTTGTAATTGTGCTATTAAGTTATGTTTTATGTCTTTCTATTATTTTTGGTTTTTAAAAATTATTATCTTTTATCGATACCCTCCCCCATAGATTGCCTCACAGGGTGGATTTTACCATAGTTGGCATGCTTAGCAGGCAGGTTGGCAACCGCAGTTTTCTGCCGACTTCCAAAAAGGAGACGTTACTCAATGCGACTGTATGTTTTTTTTTTATATGTGTTACCTCATAACTTTTTACTGGGTGAACCAAATTCGATGACTCTTTTTTCATTTGAAAGCTGGTATTTCTCGCGTGGTCCCATATGAATTTGATGAAGAGAATGCCAATAGTTTTTGAGTTATTCTTAATAACTTATTTTGAAGTCGGCAGTACAAAATTTTTAATTTTTAATTATTATTACTTTGGATTGTTATCAGGAAGATGCTGCTGGCCCATTTCCTGTTTCAAATTCTCTGTCGGCTCTTACGACTCCCACGGGACGATTCGGGTAGTGGATATTTTTACACCGCCACTACAAAGTAAAATCGCTTTTTTTACAAGAACTGCTTGAGCGATTTGTGTTTACTGTAGCCATGTGCGTTTATTTCGAGATTTCGTATCATGCCGCCATCTTTATCGGGACCGAAACGAGTGTAACGAGTATTACTGAGTACGTTGCTTGCAATAAAGCGGTTATTTGTACAACATTCGTGTGAAATGGCGAAAAAGCTTATGCTAGTAGTTATCTTTCTTATAAGACATGAAGAGAATCAGTGGATGAATTTACTGCTTTTAAATAGCTATACTATTGGAGTTTCAAGCGATTTAAGTTTGTAAACTGCCTGCAAGATGCAGGAGAAAATTCTAGGGTGGGAGTTACGTTTTCTTAATTAAAAGAAATGCATAATTGTGCACATAAGTTTGTTTTAATTTATATTAACTTTTGCGGACAAACTAATCGAATAATTTAAAGGGGGGGGGGGGGGGGGTAATCAATGTTAACTGGATTGCTTCATGCATTAATACTTTTGCAGAATCTGGCATAAAGTAAATAATTAGGTAAGATTTTTCATGTTAAAAAAACTACAGCAGCTCGTGGATGGCTTCAATCAACTTAAAAAAAAGTACTCTAGATGATTGTGATTTTAGATGAGAAAACATTTACTTTAGATGCGTTGTCTTTTGAGAACTAAGATTTACGTTTCTACTTCAAAACAAAACACAAAAGTAAATGCGCTGCTGCTGGGCGGCAAAATTAGCAAATTTCATGCTTACCTCGACGGATGTCTAGGAATAAGAAGAGCTTAACTAACTAGATCTGTGTATACTTTAAACATTCAACCACGATAGTGAACCAAATGAATAAAAACCACCACTGTTATATGACTCAATGCGATAAAAAAGTGTGGCAACAATGTTAAATATATATGACATATAAGCGATACTACTTAGCTACTGTTATTAAGAGGCCTATGTTCTATGTTATATGTTTCTATTAAACAGTTGTAGTATGGTGTCGGTACTATGATAAAACAATATAACAGGAATATTAAATGATATCATCACTCAACGTGGATTCCATATAAGGAGTAGAAATAACATCTATTTAGTTCAGTAATATCATATTATATTTATAGAAGAAGATACCATTCATGTGGCTCTACCTGGAACCACGTAACACAAACCCTGCCCCCTACCTATGTACCTACGTCACAACCACTATATATAAGTCTCCTCCAACACAATAAAGAGAGAGTTATTAAACTGCATCACGGAGTTTAATTTATTGCATTGCTCAAACATTACATGGCGACCCTGCCAGGCGGTGCGCTGCTTCAATGCACGCGCACCGCCGGGCCTACTATTTAAAAGAAGAAAAAATATTATAAGAAAACTTAATTAAATAATGCACAGTTTTTAAGAGGATTGACAGTTTAAAAAAAAAATATTATAACGGAATGGACGCAATACCGGATGTGACGAAAAATAAACAAATATGAATACAAGAAGAGGCCACAGTAATTATTTTATAGAAGCCGACTGAAAATTATAAATATATAATTTATAGAACTATGAAGACAAGTAACAAAGAAGGAGGAAAACAAATAGTGGATTTTTTATATCATGACCAAAGATCCAAATTTAAGATTTGGCAGATCTATTTAAAAAGAAAAGAAGCAGTTGTATTCATGCGAGCACCACCCAGAAGAATGTGAAAATTGAGCCAAAAAAAGAACAAAGAAGAAATTAAGAGTTACGCTGTTCTATCTTCAGCTGCGTGACTGGGTGTACGCGTTTAACGAAAAGTAACAACCAAGAACATGGGCGGTTATCAGACTAAAGAAGAGACCATGATTGTACAAAATACAATGGGAAGCAATAAGGCAGGACCTGAACAATTGCAATTTCACCTGACTATGTTATATATTTCGTAAAATTATATAAAGTGTACTCTATTCTACGTATTGGTGGTAAGTTATGAATATTTCTTTAGAACAGTTATATGAGAAATTTAAAGAAGTTAGAGCATATTTAATAAAAATTGCACCGAGTTAACCTGAAGGGAAAAATTTTAGATACCAAACTTAAAGTGGTTATAATAAATTTTAATAGTAAAGTAAAGGAAGATGAGATTAAATCTACTGATATTTCATTAAACACTTTAAAAATTGATATTTTCATGTTGTTTTGGTAAAATATGTTTTTTTAAAGTTATTTATTAAATATTTTGTATTTAATATAATATGATAAAGTTGAAAATATTTATCAGACACTTAACGATTCAATAGCATCTTGTTAGTTTTGTTTCTAAATAAAAACTATAACGCACTATTATAAATTATGTTACATATACACTTATGTGGCACTTCTATTGAGGCATAAGACGATATTATATTCACTTTTATTCAGTTATGTATAGTTATAAATTATTTTATTACTGTGTTCTGTCAAAAAAAATGAATGAAATAATGATATACCATAATAGATTACTCTTTTTAACGTACTTGATTTCTCCATAATTTATAGTTAAATAACACTGAGACCTTAGATTATATAAAATTATATAATCTAAGACTGACACATTTCGTCGTTTTTATTTTTTTTTTGGAATCCAAATTTTAAAAAGGGTTATAGACAATTCGTTTTATTTTAGTTTCTAAAAGCCGACGGTTAAAGTTATATTATGATAAATTAAAATTATTATTTTTCTTTCAACGTATTAAATAAATTAATATTTTGTTATACGTAAACTCGATGGCTGTTACAGCGATTGTTTAAATTAATTTTTGTATGTGATATAATTAACATTTTTAGAGCCAATGAATAAATGTATGTACTATAGCTATAAACGACAAAACTATTTAAGTTTCTGTGTAAATTAAAAAAAAATGTTAAGAATCTCATTTTAAGGTTGCATTCATATTATAATATAATGTACAAGTTATCTTAAAATTAGATATTAGTCACACCATGTGATCTGATCATAGTTCGATGCAATCGCAAAGGTTTCCATATACCTGCTTTGGAATTTAAAACAAAGGTGTCTCAAATTGCTGTTAAGATTAAAATTTGTATTTTGATCTGTCTGTTGTTATCACTGTATCATGATGACGACCTATGTTCCCGTTAGTATTTCTTTGTTCTGTATCATAACATGAAATGTAGTTTATTCATTTCGATTTTACATTTATCGAACTTATAAATCATAAACTTTTAACTATTATAATTTAATATTTTCTCGGAAAATAGTACTTACTTGCGTGTATTATGAACATATTTTCTTCGCTTTAAATGATTTTGAAACTCATTATATTATGTAGACAATTAAGTACCTAATTAATTTAAAATTTGTTGTGCCCATATTGTGAGCCTCAACCTCTAACTGACAAAGATGTAACTAAATATTATACGGGACTATATGATATAAATTTATAAAAGACGTAAGTAAATTTATGGATAAGTTACGGAGTTTATCATAATGAGTGAAAAATATTGATAAAAATATAAGTAGAAAGTGTGGCATAGGTAAAGAAAATTTTCGGTGGTTAGCATATCCACATACAATGAGCCTGATCAGCTGAGAGTTTGGGAAAACTAATAACCGATTAATTTTTAAGGTTGTTCGGAAAAGATTAAATGTAGAATAACTTTTAATGTATTATCAATGAGGGAAATGATAATTTATTATGAATTGTATAGAAATATCGTCCATTATCCTGATCATATATGTACGCGAGTCGTGTACATGAAGTTATGCTACAATTAAATAATGATTAATAAATACTACAAATGTAAAGAAATAAATAGAAATAAAACGAAAGTTGACCTGCATAAAATAAGTAATGCAGAGATACGGGAACGTCCATCACTGGTAAAGCATATAGTCCTCGAGCAGGGTATGTTTCCATGATTGGGTGATAAAATCGGGAGTAACGGGTAATAGGGAACAATACCTTCAGTACAAGTGAGATGTGAACGAGTTTACTCATATTAGTACTGTTGGGGACCAGAGAAGTCTTAAATTTGTTACCCTTAATAATGGTACATAGAGGTCATATCCTTCATTGGATCATAGTGTGAACTTAGTTTTCCTCCGTGACAATTGTTGGAGTCCTTTTAAAATGACTTAAACGTAGACCTCAAGGTTGTGCGCACAACCCAAGTTACACTATTACCTTGATATTGTATGATAAAAAATGTTGATGTACCAATAAAATGAAATAAATGCAGTGAAAATGTTATATAATACCCAAATAAATGGGGGGGGCCCATACGTATAAAGTACCCGCATGATAAATATCATGAATTAATTATAATAAAAATGGCAAATAACGCCCAAAGAGGTGAATTAATACTCCGATTCCCGGTATCTAATAAATAAATAAATATATAAAGCTAGCTAAAGGTCAAAAAAAATAATAAGAGATAAAAGAAAGTACGTACAAGAATTATGAAAAAAGGCCTGACAATCGAAAACAAAGGATATGAGAGTACTGTTAGTATTTATGAAAATATATAACACGCAAAGACATGAGAACAATTAAAATGAGGTAATAAAGGGATCCCTCGAACAAATCTAAATAGTTAGATATTATGTAGTTATTTTGCATTTCTATATTAGGGTGCTACCTACAATCCTACTCAAAAGGCTACTTACAAGCTACACATCTAGTAACTATAGGAATGATCCACACAACCAAACGTAAAAAAAAACATACATACAAAATACATTTTCTCGTAGATTTACATTAATTTACGTTTTTTTTTTCATATTTATGCACATTGATTTATAGTTACAATAATACCTTAAACTTCTCGTGTTATATTTTTTGTTTATGAATAATTTCTACAATTTTAAACTAAATTTGGTATATTGCTTACTAAAATCAAATCCAAAGCGTACCGATACTCTATTATTATAACTTTGATAATGTAATAATATTTTTTTCTCTATATAGACAGTCAAACCTAAATTTACGTTAATACATATTTACTTTAAAAAAAATGTCTTGAAATGTTAAACAAATATTTTGTTATAACTTCTAAATTATTTTTATTAAACTTAACTTTATATTTTAAACTCTGTATTCAATTAAGATCAAGAATCTTGAAATCTAAAATTAAAAAAAAAGTAATAATGTGTATTCGACTTTTATAAATAACTTAAATAATAAATATTCGATAATGTATGTAAATGTATTATAACAATGCCATGTAACCATCTTAACTACGTACATTAAAAAATGCTTGATACTTTAATTTTCAAATACTTTTAAGTGTACTCATAATAAAACATTTTGTAAGTTATTTTGAATTAGATATTATGTATGTGTCATACAATGTAATTGCAAACCTTTCCTTATACGTGCTTTATGGACTTTATAACAAAGGTGTGTCACAAACCGCCTACGCGGCTGTGCTGTGATTGCAAGATGTACTTTGATCTCTGTTGTTATGATCATGATTAGGTTGCATTACATTATGTTCTTTGTTCAGTTCATCTTAAAATGAAATGTAATATTTTCGGTGATAAATCATATGCTTTTAACTTTTATAAGTCATCGTTTTCTGAAAAAATTGTTAAGTATTAATATAATATAACCCATTTTTGTGGATCATAAAAGTAACGATTAATCAAATATAAAGGTATAAATAAATAAAGTATAAAGTATACAATTATAAATATAAAATGTGAAAAAATATATAAGGAAGAGTAGATAGTACTTAATGCGAGCATCCGGATAAGTTACTTAATAAATGACTAAATAACTCAGTATCTAAGTATGTTACAATAATGTGTCGACCAAAATAATATACCTTCACGAATGTTCACCTGATTATGTCAAATATGTATGTTGTATGTATGCATCATACTAATTTTAATGTGACTGACGAATTATTATGTGTTTAGGTTTGGCCAGCCGTCCTACCCAAGCCAAGACCAATTTTACATACTATACTTAATAATTTTATTTATTAACTTTTAGGGATTAACTTTTTGTAGTATAAAAAAATTGTTTTATTTTTTTATTTTTTTGTCGGTGGGAGGTGTGGTATAGGTATAACCCACGACTATATAATAAGTATATAGAGTTAAGTTAAGAATAAAGAACTTATAATAAAGCTATCATTATATAAATTAAGTGTAAGACATATGTAAGTCGTAATAATAATTACATTATAAAAATGATGAGTAGTTTTAAGAAAGTATTTAGTATTATATAGTGTCATATGATTAAAAATTTAAAAAATATAACTGAATTTTAATTTTTTTTCAATAAGGAAGGAGATGTGGTGTCGGTACTATGATAAAACAATATAACAGGAATATTAAATTATATCATCACTCAACGTGGACTCCATATAAGGAGTAGAAATAACATCTATTTAGTTCAGTAATATCATATTATATTTATAGAAGAAGATACCATTCATGTGGCTCTACCTGGAACCACGTAACACAAACCCTGCCCCCTACCTATGTACCTACGTCACAACCACTATATATAAGTCTCCTCCAACACAATAAAGAGAGAGTTATTAAACTGCATCACGGAGTTTAATTTATTGCATTGCTCAAACATTACATGGCGACCCTGCCAGGCGGTGCGCTGCTTCAATGCACGCGCACCGCCGGGCCTACTATTTAAAAGAAGAAAAAATATTATAAGAAAACTTAATTAAATAATGCACAGTTTTTAAGAGGATTGACAATTTAAAAAAAAATATTATAACGGAATGGACGCAATACCGGATGTGACGAAAAATAAACAAATATGAATACAAGAAGAGGCCACAGTAATTATTTTATAGAAGCCGACTGAAAATTATAAATATATAATTTATAGAACTATGAAGACAAGTAACAAAGAAGTAGGAAAACAAATAGTGGATTTTTTATATCATGATCAAAGATCCAAATTTAAGATTCGGCAGATCTATTTAAAAAGAAAAGAAGCAGTTGTATTCATGCGAGCACCACCCAGAAGAATGTGAAAATTGAGCCAAAAAAAGAACAAAGAAGAAATTAAGAGTTACGCTGTTCTATCTTCAGCTGCGTGACTGGGTGTACGCGTTTAACGAAAAGTAACAACCAAGAACATGGGCGGTTATCAGACTAAAGAAGAGACCATGATTGTACAAAATACAATGGGAAGCAATAAGGCAGGACCTGAACAATTGCAATTTCACCTGACTATGTTATATATTTCGTAAAATTATATAAAGTGTACTCTATTCTACGTATTGGTGGTAAGTTATGAATATTTCTTTAGAACAGTTATATGAGAAATTAAAAGAAGTTAGAGCATATTTAATAAAAATTGCACCGAGTTAACCTGAAGGGAAAAATTTTAGATACCAAACTTAAAGTGGTTATAATAAATTTTAATAGTAAAGTAAAGGAAGATGAGATTAAATCTACTGATATTTCATTAAACACTTTAAAAATTGATATTTTCATGTTGTTTTGGTAAAATATGTTTTTTTAAAGTTATTTATTAAATATTTTGTATTTAATATAATATGATAAAGTTGAAAATATTTATCAGACACTTAACGATTCAATAGCATCTTGTTAGTTTTGTTTCTAAATAAAAACTATAACGCACTATTATAAATTATGTTACATATACACTTATGTGGCACTTCTATTGAGGCATAAGACGATATTATATTCACTTTTATTCAGTTATGTATAGTTATAAATTATTTTATTACTGTGTTCTGTCAAAAAAAAAATGAATGAAATAATGAAATACCATAATAGATTACTTTTTTTAACGTACTTGATTTCTCCATAATTTATAGTTAAATAACACTGAGACCTTAGATTATATAAAATTATATAATCTAAGACTGTGACACATTTCGTCGTTTTTATTTTTTTTTGGAATCCAAATTTTAAAAAGGGTTATAGACAATTCGTTTTATTTTTAGTTTCTAAAAGCCGACGGTTAAAGTTATATTATGATAAATTAAAATTATTTTTTTTTTTCTTTCAACGTATTAAATAAATTAATATTTTGTTATACGTAAACTCGATGGCGGTTACAGCGATTGTTTAAATTAATTTTTGTATGTGATATAATTAACATTTTTAGAGCCAATGAATAAATGTATGTACTATAGCTATAAACGACAAAACTATTTAAGTTTCTGTGTAAATTAAAAAAAAATGTTAAGAATCTCATTTTAAGGTTGCATTCATATTATAATATAATGTACAAGTTATCTTAAAATTAGATATTAGTCACACCGTGTGATCTGATTATAGTTCGATGCAATCGCAAAGGTTTCCATATACCTGCTTTGAAATTTAAAACAAAGGTGTCTCAAATTGCTGTTAAGAGTAAAATTTGTATTTTGATCTGTCTGTTGTTATCACTGTATCATGATGACGACCTATGTTCCCGTTAGTATTTCTTTGTTCTGTATCATAACATGAAATATAGTTTATTCATTTCGATTTTACATTTATCGAACTTATAAATCATAAACTTTTAACTATTATAATTTAATATTTTCTCGGAAAATAGTACTTACTTGCGTGTATTATGAAAATATTTTCTTCGCTTTAAATGATTTTGAAACTCATTATATTATGTAGACAATTAAGTACCTAATTAATTTAAAATTTGTTGTGCCCATATTGTGAACGTCAACCTCTAACTGACAAAGATGTAACTAAATATTATACGGGACTATATGATATAAATTTATAAAAGACTTAAGTAAATTTATGGATAAGTTACGGAGTTTATCATAATGAGTGAAAAATATTGATAGAAATATAAGTAGAAAGTGTGGCATAGGTAAAGAAAATTTTCGGTGGTTAGCATATCCACATACAATGAGCCTGATCAGCTGAGAGTTTGGGAAAACTAATAACCGATTAATTTTTAAGGTTGTTCGGAAAAGATTAAATGTAGAATAACTTTTAATGTATTATCAATGAGGGAAATGATAATTTATTATGAATTGTATAGAAATATCGTCCATTATCCTGATCATATATGTACGCGAGTCGTGTACATGAAGTTATGCTACAATTAAATAATGATTAATAAATACTACAAATGTAAAGAAATAAATAGAAATAAAACGAAAGTTGACCTGCATAAAATAAGTAATGCAGAGATACGGGAACGTCCATCACTGGTAAAGCATATAGTCCTCGAGCAGGGTATGTTTCCATGAT
>JAVANC010000026.1:53858023-53960763 GCA_033319125.1 Parnassius glacialis
GTGCTGCAGTCCCTTCAGCAGTGCTAAGTTGACTGTCGGTATATCGAAGTACTGAAGTGTTTGTACAGTAGAGCTACGATGGCTATCCGAGTACAGAACCAGAGTACGAAACCTATCCAATATGCAGAGAGGTGTAAGACAGGGTGACGTCATATCCCGAAACTCTTCACCGCTGCATAGAAGACGTTTTAAAGCTTCTGGACTGGAAGGATACGGTATTTACATCAATGGCAAGTACATCACTCACCTTCGATTTGCCGACGATATAGTCCTTATGGCAGAATCGCTGGAGGACCTAAGCACTAAGCTCAATGACCTCAATAGTGTCTCCAACGGATAGGTCTTAAGATGAACATGGAAAAAACAAGACTATGTTTAATGTCCATGTCGCACCTATGCCGGTAGTTGTTGGGAGCACTAAGCTCGAAGTTGTTGACGAGTATGTTTACCTGGGACAAATAGTCCGACTAGGTAAGTTCAACTTCGACCGAGAGGTCAATCGACGGATTCAACTCGGCTGGGCAGCGTTCGGGAAGCTACGACACATCTTCTCGTCAGACATACCTCAAAACCTTAAAACGAAATTGTACAACCAGTGCGTGTTGCGAGTGATGACTAACGGAACTGAGACGTGGTCCTTCACTGCTGGCCGTATGAGGAAGCTCAAGGTCGCTCAGCGAGCTATGGAGAGGGCTATGCTCGGAGTTATCTGCGTGATAAACTTAGGAATAAGGATATCCGCAGTAGAACCAGAGTAACCGACATAACCCAACGGATTAGTAAGCTGAAGTGGCAGTGGGCCGGCCATATAGCTCGAAGAACCGACAACCGATGGGGAAGAAAGGTTCTCGAGTGGCAGCCTCGTACCGGTAGGCGAAGTGTAGGGCGACCCCCACGAGATGGAGTGACGACCTGGTAAGACATGCAGGAAGTCGATGTATGCAGGTGGCTCAGGACCGTGCTTTGTGGCATTCTTTGGGGGAGGCCTATGTTCAGCAGTGGACTTGTGAAGGGCTGTAATGATGAATGATGATGATAATATTTGTATTAATTTTTATTTTGCCCTATCTGAAACTTTCTAAACTCTAAAAAAAATGTGGCGTATGAAATGACTCAGTGATCGCGAGGTTAAAAACCGGCAGCGATCACCGAATGGTGAGATCCACACTGAACCTAAACGTTAAGTTGGAGAGGCCACGTCTAATGAAGTCAACGCTCCGTCCCACTCGTGCTCTAATCCAAAGTCCCGAAACCTTTCAGCTCGAGCTACGAAACCGTTTTCAGTACCTAGAAGAGGACGATATGAATAACAAGGTCTTGGAAACTGTCCATGCAGGCGGAGCTAAGTTTTGCAAGACCCGCCGCAGAAGAACACAAAAACTTTCCAATCACACTCTAATCTCATGGCTGCTAGAAGGGATATGAGAGGGCTATGCTCGGAGTTTCTCTGCGTGATAAACTTAGAAATGTGGACTGTTAACACTTCCATGCCTTTATATATATGAGGTACCCGTTTTTGTTAGTATACATATTTCTTTATTTGAGTGCCTACACAGTAAACGTAATAATCACAAAATATGTTTTCCATAAAACAAATTAGCCCAATTTAACAACAGAATATTTTGTATGGCCCCTCGAATTAATAACCATTTACCATTACACATTTTAAGATGCTCCAATATAGATTCACCTTTGACACGGTAACTATATATAGCTGTTAAATGTCCCTTTTTCCGCCTCGTTTTTAAAATAACAATGGTTGTAACAGTCAACAAAATAATTAAACAAAACTTTTCTAACATTTACCCGCGCCTTAAAGTTATTTTTCTGCTTAATCGGGGACGATTTAAAAGTGCTGCGCACTACTCGTAGTTCTCTTAAACTCGTTACTTAGATTTATGCTAATATTTAATTGATCTTAAACATTCTTAAAAAGTAACTTTGGTCTTATTTTTAATATTATTAGGACTGAAATTCGTCTATATTCATCATATCTAGCAGCGTTTGGCTTAAGCCAAGTACCTTAGAAATATATCGGCGCCAAGAAAACTTGCCATCTAATCCACACTCATAGCATACATTCTATCAAGTCATGAAACAGTTACGTCCAGTATGCCATGAATACTTTAGAAATTGGCCATATATGTACATATATTACATATGTGGCAAAAAATATAGAAATGATTGTTCACTCTATGAAAACAATAAACTAAAAACATTAGTCAATAAGTTATATAGCGAGGTAAATAAATATTGCCATTTATGTTCTTTTGTTTCTTTTCAAAACATACTAGCTCTTACCTTTTATATTGAATATATTATTACACCGGATTATAGTGCCCGAGTGCAGTCTCATAGTCCGATGCGTCCCATACGTAAGGCGTAAACCGACTTGACTAAATGGCGATCGGGTGCAGAACCAACGACTTTACGTGCTCTCCGAGGCACTGGCGTGAATCACCGCCCAACTTCCTGACTCCGGGCTGCTACTGAGAAATTCTTGACACAAAAACTCAGCGACTTATTGTTTTTGATCCGACACGAGATTCGAACCTGGGACCTTATGATCAGCAGTCGCATTAACAACCACTAGATCAACGAAACAGTCATTATTTTCATAGATATAGTTTGTTATTTTTATAGTTTTCTGTCAACTTAAATAGTTGGTGAAAGTTATCTTGCTTTACTACGTTGTGGGACCCAATTCTTTTTTTTTATAGGATAAGGGTGACAAACGAGCACACAGTCCACCTGATTGTAAGTGGTTGCTGCGGCTCATAGACGTCTACATCTATCCTCGTTTGCGAATCAAAATGCAGATGCGTGCCACCCATGAGGACTTAGATGGAATGTCTCATTTCCAGTAAAAAGAGCCTCCACTCACCAAGCGAAACGCAGAGGTAAACCTCTATTTCACGCTGGTATTCTGTGAGGTCGTGGTACCACCCCGGTTCGAGCCGGCCCATCCGTGCGACAGCAAAAGCTGCCGCTTAGCTCTACCACTGTTAACTCTCTGCACAGAATTCCGTTTGCGTAGGTGCCAGCCAACCTCTTACTTATTTTTGCTGACAAAAATAGCAGTGCTTGTACTGCTGTGTTCCCGTCTTAAGTGTAAAAGAGCCAGTATGATTACAGACTATGACGCATTCCACCTTAGTCCTCATTGGCGCCAACTCGAGAGACCCAAGAATAGCAGTGCACTTTTACGAAATTATACCAAGAATCGAATTTTTCTTTTGCTTTTGTATGGTTTGTAAAAAACGATTTGTTTTTATTTTCAATTTTCATTCAGAAACGTAATATTCACTCTGAGCTTTGTTTGATTATAAACAATATTTTTGTGTTATATTTTCACAAGTATTTTTATCTCCTTTAATATTCGGTGGTAAGCTTCACAATCGCTTTATGAATATTGCACGGGCCAGCTCTATCGGTGATTTTTCTTTTCTAATTAAACAGCTCGGTTGCTTTTGCCTGCCAGGAACAATTTATGAGACCCATATAATCCTACATAAATTTTGACTGTGACTCAAATACCAGCGTGCTAAGAGAACAGTATTCGAATTTTTGCGAATATAAAATGTATTAGTTATTATTTTTGTATTTGTTACGAATATTCGCGTAGATAAGCTGAAATTATAATACATTTAAACAAACCTAACCATTTCTGGTAAATATTTAGTAGTATATACAATAAAGCATGGATGCCCCATCCAAGTAAAAAAAATGGCGATCAAAATATTCCCTGCGCTTCTCGGTCGCTTTATTTTGGTAGGCGTTTGTTTAAAATGAAACAGAATGAAGTAAAATAATTATTATTCCATATTGATTATTATATAATACTTATTATAAGTTTTTGGTTCGGAAAACACTTCCTGCGAAGAATCAGCAAGAAACCCAGCGGGATTTCACATATAATTTTACAATAATTTTGTCCAATTATAAAATGAATTATAATAAAATATCCCAGGGTTATTCCCTATCATACTATATACATTCATACTTTAATATTAAAAGACGCTTTTCGTTTATTTTTTTTATAATCCAAACAGCCAAGCGCTTCGTATCAGAATATATAGATAAATCTAAATTCATCACCTGCAATAACATCCTAAGCGCGCCGATACGAGCCTGTTTCATATTTAGTAATCAAGTCATGACACCACGTTGATTGCACGGCACCCAACGCAAAACTGTCCTCGTTTCACGAAAATCTTTATATAAAATTCAGGAAAATCATTTATAACATATAATCACGCCTCTTTCCCGTAGGGGTAGGCAGAGACCACTTCTTTCCATTTGCTACGATCCTTACATACTTGTTTCGCTTCGTCCTTTTTCATTATTCCCTTCATACATGCTCTACGGTTTAGGATACTCTTGACCTGGCCTTTTTTCAAGACGTCCCTAATTTGGTCTAGAAATGTCCGCTAAGGTCTACCCCTTCCAACACTTTCATTCACACTCGCCTTATACACTTTTTTCGTCAATCGTTTCAATCGGCCAATCCATCTCAGCATACCTTTCTCAATTTTTGTCACTACATCTTCTATCTTTCCGAAAATCATTTCCGATTCAATCTGCAATATGTGCTAAATCTTTTCATTCGTAATTTGTAAATTCTCTTCAATTAAACATTTGACTGCTAGCAAATTTCTTTCCGTAACAACCGACAAAGACCGATTACTCCTTTCTTCATCGCTCAAAGCTCGAGTAGCTTTGAGTTAAAAAGTTTGTTGTTCTTTAATTTGTTGTACCAGCAGTACAGTGTTGCCTTTTTTTTTTTTTTTTTTTATAGAATAAGGGTGACAAACGAGCACACAGTCCACCGGATGGTAAGTGGTTGCTGCGGCCCATAGACATCTACATCTATCCTCTATTACAAATCAAAATGTAGATGCGTTGTCACCCGTGAGGACTAAGATGGAATGCCTCATTTCCAGTAAAAAGGGCCTCCGGCCACCTGCACTCACCAAGCGAACCGCAGAGGTAAACCTCTACTTCACGCTGGTTTTCTGTGAGGTCGTGGTACCACCCCGGTTCGAGCCGGCCCATCCGTGCGACAGCAAAAGCTGCCGCGTGGCTCTACCACTGTTAATTATTGCCTTAGAATGGCTTATCCATATATCGCATTTAAATCCAAACAATTCATCTGATTTCAGACGAGTTATGAAATCGTAAAAAATCATCACGGAAAACATTCACAACGCAGATCTATTTCGAATGAAAATATTCAATTTAGCTCGTTAAAAATTGTGAACGGAATTCAAAATTGGAACATTGGTTTTTAGTCGTAAATAATTGTATTTTCAAAATATTTTATGAAAGGCATGTGTTTTATACAAAACATAAATTTCTGCGTGGCCTGTCGAATTGTGCGACCAATTTCAATTATGTTTATATCTTTCATAAGTTACACGACCAGTAACAGACACACTCATGATTTTATAAATAAATATGTACCTACTCGTATAATAAGGCAACAGAGAAGGGAAATTGTTTTATTTGAGTTTAGGGTCGCGCCGCGTGAATTTGATTCAGGCTTATAATTAAGGATTATAATTGCTTCATGAAATGTTACTCCTTACCTGCATTGGTTGGGTCGCAAATATTAAAGATGAAATCAAGAATGTTTGTCAAACTAATTACTAAAGAATTTATGAAATCTTCCCTTTTATCGGACTGTGAATAGTTCTTTGCTAAATGATCCTCTTTACTATACTTCTCCTATTGTAAAGAGGTAATTGGCAATCGTGGTACGAAGTGACTCGCATTTCTCGGTGTCTGACTCTGTCTGACGTGACCTGTTTATTTTACACCTGAATCTGATATAAGGCGAACATACGAGAAAAAACTAAAATAAAATAAAAAAAATATTTGCGATACAAACAAGAAATAATCAGTTAGTTGCTGAAATTTCCTTTATAGGATATAACTAACATTAATATCTGTAGATTTCTTCTCGTTAGTCATACCTCAGAAACTCAAAACTAGATTGTTCAACCAGTGCATATTACCAGTGATGACCGTATGAGGAAGCTCAAAGTCGCCCAGTGAGCTATTTAAAGGGCAATGCTCGGCGTTTCTCTGCATGATAGACTTAAAAACGAGGATATCCGCAGTAGAATCAGAGTAACCGACATAGCCCAAATAATTAGTATGCTGACGTGGCAATGGGCCGGGCATATAGTTCGAAAAACCGACAACCGATGAGGAAAAAAGTTTCTCGAGTGGTGGCCTCGTACCGGTAGGTAAAGTATACAGCGACCCCCCCCCCCCCCCCCTCACTAGATGGAGTGACGAACTGGTAAGACATGCAGGAAGTCGATGTATGCAGGTGGCTCAAGACCGTGCTTTGTGGCATTCCTTGGGGGAGGCCTATGTTCAGCAGTGGACTTGTGAAGGGCTGTAATGATGATGATGATGATCTGTAGATTTGTAATACTGTGCTTAGCGCTCCTCAAGTTAAGTGCGCTATGTTGCCAAAGCGTTACGTCGGTGCTGATGACCACTAGACCATCGAGGCAGTCAATGGTCAGGTAAAAGATTCTCTTACGCCACCACAAAACAGCAAACTTCGCTTTAATTTAAAAAAATAACTTTTAGTACTGTTGTTTAATGAAATCTAAGGCTTTCAAACGGTAACAAAAGGAAATGTATTAAGTTTGCAACACCAAATATTAAATAGGCGAATAGCAGTGTACTTTAAATGAACAGGAGCTATGTCTTGTTGAATCCACTTTATTACTCAAAACTACAGTTGACGCCAAGCTTCAATAGGACCCTTATAAATATAAACTAGCTAGTAAATTTATTTCTGGAGCATAGTATGCTATTAAAAATATTAGAGGGCCTTCATGTGTTGAAACAGCTAGATTCGTTTATTTTAGTTATTTCTATAGCATATCATATGGAATGTTGCTATGGAATAATGTGACTGACATTGAAACTATCATTATTTTGCCAAAGAGAGGCATACGGGCAAATTTTAATCTAGATCCGAATGAATATTTTAGAGAAAATTTTAAAGAAATAAATATATTAACTTTGGCTTAGCAATAAATTTACGAAAACTATATGTTTTTTTTTATATATGATAAGGGTGACAAACGAGCACACAGTCCACCTGATGGTAAGTGGTTGCTGCGGCCCATAGACCACCATTTTTTTTGCAACACTCCGTAAACGAACAATTTTTGTTGGCTTTAACTCATTTTCGAACACCCAAACTCGTGACTGGTTTTTTGTTTCGGGTTTGGACGCATATACCCAGGATTCGTCACCTGATACGATGTTGTATACAGCATTTGAGGATCCTGCGTGGAATCTTTCCATTTTGCGGTATGTCACATGTCGATCTTCCTCAATCAGCTTACGCACATCATCAACGTTTTCTTGGGTGACTGCAGGTTTTGGACGACCTTGACGGGGATCATCACTGAGCTTGACACGTCCACGTTGAAATTCAGCAAACCAGCGATAAATTGTGGTTTTGGATGGGGCTTTATCACCAAATGCAGAAATCATCCGGTCAACACACTGTTTTTGTGTTAAACCACTTAATCATCGCTCTTGAATTTTCTCGAGTCAATTCCATTTTCTCAACGACTAAACAAGTTTGACATAACCTTGTGACAAGACTGAGAATCTTTTTTTAAATAAATAAATGGTATTCGATTTTTAAAACCAAGGAGTTTTCAATTAAAAAGATTTTAATATGACAGGAACAGTGGAAATATTCTTTTAGTGCAGCCTATGTAGTACGTTATTAATGTACAGTCAGCGGCCAGTAAACTGTGAGCTATTTGCCGCTTAGTATTTGTCGTGCATTACGTAGCCAAGTTCAAGGCGCACTCTAACGCTTATGCGATAAAATTAAGTTTGCCATCTCGATACTACTTTTATACTTTTAGAAGTGTAATGTTGTTTGCTGTGCGGCCAACTGCAAACAGAACGAGTACATAAGAGCACCTTTTAGTGCAATCTAACAGCAAATAAATATTTTTTAATATATGGTTGGTGCTCTTATGGTTTTTGTATAGTCAATAGAATAAAAAAGAATAATTTTCTATTCAATATTGATTGTTACATAATACTTATTGAAATTATTTTTTTAATTACCACTGGTTCGGAAAATACCTCTTTCCTGGGAAGAACCAGCAAGAAACCCAGCGGGATTTTTTTAACATATTTCACTTAACAATAAACAATAACAATAATACGTTTTATAAATAATGTGTTATATAAATAGATTTTTGGTATGCTAAAGCCATGCTGCAGCTATATTATGGTTGCAGCACGAATGGGTCAGTTCGATTGGGGAAGTACCACGCTCTCACAGAATAAACGTCATGCGTTTCGTATGGTAATAAAACTGCAATAATAGTGATTAATTTTATATTGTTAGAGCTACCAAACATTGTAATAAAAGTACAAGTTATTATTGCATGGCAACAGCCTAAAGTATAAATTTTACAAATTGCGCAGTTCGCAGTAGTGATGTGTCCACAGACTAATAGACAGTTTGTGTTTTGGCAGCATGGCGTTCCGCCACACCATCCCCTTACGGATAACAATAAGGTTACATAATGGTTAATAAAATATAAGTGATAAATATCTAAAATAACTCTAAACCTTACACGTCTGCCAGATATAGTTATAACTAAAAAGTTCTGGATGGCGTAACTGTGTGACGAGGGATGGATTGGATTATAAGAGTGGGAGTATTAGTGGTTGTTGCGGTTGCAGGAGTAGTAGTTTGTTTGCCTACTAAATTATTTTCTATGTAAGCAGTCTTTACACAATCAATGCTTGATCATCATCATCATCATAACAGCCCTTCATAAGTCCACTACTGAACACAGGTCACCCCCAAGGAATGCCACAAAGCACGGTCCTGAGCCACCAGCATCCATCGACTTCCTGCATGTCTTACCAGGTCGTCACTCCATCTAGTGGGGGGTCGCCCTACACTTCGCCTACCGGTACGAGGCTGCCACTCGAGAACCTTTCTTCTCCATCGGTTGTCGGTTCTTCGAGCTATATGGCCGGCCCACTGCCACTTCAGCTTACTAATCCGTTGGGCTATGTCGGTTAATCTAGTTCTGCTGCGGATATTCTCATTTCAAAGTTTAACACGCGACTTTGAGCTTCCTTATACGGCCAGCAGTGAAGGACCACGTCTTAGATCCGTAAGTCATATCTGGCACACGCACTGGTTGTACAATTTCGTTTTCAGGTTTTGAGGTATGTCTAACCAGAAGATATGTCGTCGTTTCCCGAACGCTGCACAGCAGACTTGAATCCGTCGATTGAGCTCCCGGTCGAAGTTGGACTTAATAATTTCAGAACTAAATAAACAGGAAAATAAAAGATTTATTAGAAAATGACATATTGTGAGTACCATTAAAAGGAATTTTCATAAAGAACGTACAGGTTCCCCAGAAAGCTCTACAAAATTAAACTTCTCATTGTGCCCAAAGAAAGGTAGCCGTACTGACCCTGCTAACTATCGGCCAATTTCAATTACCTCCATACTCTGCAAGATTATGGAGCGTAGATTGAACGCCCACCTCATGGCATACATAGAGGTAAATGATCTCCTCATTGATCGCCAGTACGGGTTTTTCTAAAATCGATCAACTGGGGACCTTCTAGCGTATACCACTCACACATGCGGCGAAGCCCTCGAGAACAGTGGTGAAGCACTTACAGTTTCCCCTCGATGTTTCGAAGGTCTTTGACAGGAACCTGTCAAAGGGTTTGGCATGCTAGTCTATTGGGCAAGCTTTCAGTGTACGGCTTATCCCCTGGCCTGATTATCTAAAGGTAAAGGACTTTCTGAGTGAACCGTCTCTCCAGGTCCTCGGGGGTTCCTCGGGGATCCGTTCTCTCCGCAACTCTCTTCTGTTGCATTTTTTTTATATGATAAGTGTGACAAACAAGCACACAGTCCACCTGATGGTAAGTGGTTGCTGCGGCCCATAGACATCTACATCTATCCTCGTTTGCGAATCAAAATGCAGATGTGTTGTCACCCGTGAGGACTAAGATGGAATGCCTCATTTCCAGTAAAAAGGGCCTCCGGCCACCTGCACTCACCAAGCGAAACGCAGAGGTAAACCTCTACTTCACGCTGGTATTCTGTGAGGTTGTGGTATCACCCTGGTTCGAGCCGGCCCATCCGTGCGACAGCAAAAGCTGCCGCTTGGCTCTACCACTGTAAAAAATGCATTTAAATGATCTGCTCATACCCGGTATCTATGGGTATGCAGAAGACAGCACAGTTATGGAGAGACCAGTCGGGATCAAATCCTGTTAGAAAGAGAGGCTACGGTTGAGCGTGTGAATCTCATACTACAGGTAGTCTCTGAAGGGGGCGACGCCAATCTTGTGAGATTTAACGTCACTAAAACACAAGCGTGTCTTTTCACCGCTAAAAGAGCCCGCTCACCTTGGCTTCTACTTTCCGGAATGTATCCTTGGAGTACACTGACTACCTTCAGTTGTTAGGAGTTGAATTTTCTCCGAACTATGGGCAGTTCATTGAGTTCAGAACCAAAGAAGCCGCAAGGAAACCTGGTGTCCTTGCAAAGGTGCGGCGGTACTTCACGCCGGGGCAGCTTCTAACCTTATATAAAGCGCAAGTCCGGTCGTGCATGGAGTACTGCTGTCATATATTGGCATGTGCTGCAAAATACCACGTGGCAGCATTGGACTCAGTGGACAGACGTGCTAAGAGGCTCATTGGTGACCTTGATTTGGTTGAAACCAATCTAGCTAGCCTTGAGCACAGGCGCAGAATGGCAAATCTCTCGGTATTCTATAGAATGCATTTCGGTGAGTATGCGCAAGAATAATTACACGCTTTAATTCCTCCCTCTCCTTTCCACCATTGAACAACCACGCGGTCGGCGGGTCTTCATCCCTTTGTTGTCGATATTCCACACATTAGAAACAAACAGTTTGCTTCGTCTTTTGTAATGCGTACAGTAAAGGAGTGGAATAATTTGCCGGCGTCTATCTTTCCGTATGAATACAATCTAAGCGTCTTCAAGGCGAGAGTGAATAGGCTTTTGTTAGTATAAGACAGTGTGATATATCATCTAGGGCTGCATCACCACTTACCATGGAATTGTGGTCAAGCACTGGCTTATAATAAGTAAAAAAGGAGGGTAAAATAATACACAGTACAGAATAGAATGTTTTTAGGGTAGGTAACCACTTGTGAAGTGAGCGAAATTGAAAAATATGGTCAAATTTGCGCAATTCAAATATGAATTTTTAAACAGTGGTAGAGCCACGCGGCAGCTTTTGCTGTCGCACGGATGGGCCGTCTCGAACCGGGGCAGTACCACGACCTCACAGAAAACCAGCGTGAAGTAGAGAAACGCAGACGTTTACCTCTGCGTTTCGCTTGGTGAGTGCAGGTGGCCGGAGGCCCTTTTTACTGGAAATGAGGCATTCCATCTTAGTTCTCACGGGTGACAACGCATGTACATTTTGATTTGTAATAGAGGATAGATGTAGATGTCTATGGGCTGCAGTAACCACTTACCATCAGGTGGACTGGGTGCTCGTTTGTAATCCTTATCCTATAAAAAAAATGAAACGAATACTAGTATTTTGAAGTCTCTAAAGCTTATTTAGCTGGTCTTGATTTATTTCTACATAGCTTGTGTCAGCATAGTCGAAAATCGGAAAGCGAAGAAACTGTGCGAGTATAATTTTTGAATAAACAGTGTATGGTGCAACACCGTGCATTCTCCCACGTCGGCATTTTAATAAAATCAAATCAAATCAAATTAATTTATTTGCATAATACAGGTATAAAAGGTGTTACAGAAAATTATAATATGTACACTGTATTATTACCTTATGAGGTGTGCAAATACAATATATGTTTTTTCATAAAGACATACAAATATAATTGAGCGTTCTTTTGAAAAATCATGTCATAAAATAAAATAGAATAAAAATAATTGAAATTGGAATACTAATGAAAATTCTACATTTATAAAATTAAATTGATTACAATAACAAAAAATAATAATATTCAATAAAAAGTAACTAGTCAAAATTGTCATTCAAGAACTCATCAATTTTATAATAACATTTTTCTATTAATAAGTCATTCAGCACCTTTTTAAATTTAAATAAGGTCATATTTTTTATTGAATCAGGTAGTTTATTATAAATTTGTGGGGCAATACCAAATGATGTTTTACATTTTATGTTACATAACCTATTTATGTAGTGGGTGCGTATTGGATTCTTTTTAATATCAGATATTTTTGGAAAAGAAATGGATGCTTTTATACAAAAATAGCTGTTTCCAGTATATACAATGACGGCAGTGTTAGGATTTTTAAGTATTTAAAATAAGGAAAACAGCTATCTGTTATTTTGAGACCACACATTGATCTTACACATCGTTTTTGCATCCTAAATACAAGCTCCCTTTCAGAAGACTGTCCCCAGAAAATGATGCCATATCACAAAACGGAAGCAACTAGTCCATGGTATGCTATCAAAAGAGCCTGGCTGTTAACCTTTTTTGAAAGTTGAGAAAGCGCATATGCGGATTTGCCGAGTTGTTTGCATAGATCCTCAACATGAGGCTTCCAAGTGAGTTGATTATCAATCACTATACCAAAGAACTTCGCCATATTTGCTTCTTCAATATTAAAACCTTGGTAGGAAATGTTAATGTTTGGGTTTTTACGGCGTTTACGTTTAGTGCATAACTTTTGTTTTATATAAATTTATTTTTAAATTATTATTATTTAGCCACTCTATAATTTCGCGTAAACAGGTATTTATATCACTTTCATAATTAATTTTATTTGCACACTTTATTATAGCTGTACTGTCATCTGCAAAGAGAACTATTTTGTGTGACGTTATTTTTGGTAGATCGTTTATATATATATATATTAAAAAGAGTAGTGGCCCTATTACGCTACCTTGTGGAACCCCGTATTTAATGTGCCTTGGTTTCGATAAATATGTAGTTTCTAATTTACTCTTTGAACATATTCTAGAAATTTCTGTGCATTGGATTCTATTACTTAGGTACGATTCTAAGAGCTGAAGAATGTTTCCTCTTATACCATAACCATGTAATTTGTTTAACAAGATCTTGTGGTCCACATAATCAAAAGCCTTGGTCATGTCAGTATAAATGGCACAGACTGGATTTCTCTTATCTACAGATGTCATAATATTAGCTAGTAGGTCATACAGTGCCACATTGATATTATTATTTTTTCGGAACCCCTTTTGCTCTATACAAAATAATTTATACTTTTCGAAATAGGTGTATAAAGAGTTATAAATTACTTTTTCAAAAACTTTTGAGAATATAGGGATTTTTGCAATAGGTCTGTAATTTTTAAAATCTGTTTTGTCATCTTTTTTATGTAAGGGTTTAATAATAACTTTTTTCAATTTTTTTGGAAATACGCCATCAGTAATACTTAAGTTAATTATATGTGCTAATGGTGGAGCTATTACTTCCTTGGTGTATTTAATCACTTTTGTAGACAAGCCATCATATCCAACAGTGTTCGTGATTTTTAGACCACAAATTATTCTTGTTATGTCATTAATTGATACAGGTTCCATAAATTAATAATTAAACTATGCGCGACTGACCTTATTTATTAATATTCTACATTCTCAGTACTTTGGAGTTTGCCTATCAATATGCTCGCGTGACTCAACCTTATATTTTACTAAGTTCCGTATATTGTGAAATCTTTGTTTTTTTCTCAAGATTTTCAGAATTCAAAGGCCGGCAACGCATCTGCAATTCTTCTGGTTCCCCCATGGTGTTGCAGTTGCTCATGGACGGCGGTAGTCACTTACCATTAGGCGAGCCGCATGCTCGTTTACCCCCTCTCCTAAATAAAAAAAAAGATTGTGTTTAAATCATACATGAATCAAGTAAAGGGTGTGTGGTATACTAAGACTATACAAACGGGAAGAAATAATAGACGGTGACGCAGTGAACAAAGAGCGACAAAGATTTTCTTTTTTACCTCCTTCAGTTAGCGTATCTAATTTAAGGAATTATCAACATAATTTTACGTGGTAGAGCCATGCTGCAGCTATATTAGTAGTATAGTTGTAGCACGAATGGGTAAGCTCGACCGGGGAGGGACCACGCTCTCACAGAATACCAGCGTAAAATAACAGCTTAACACTGCTGTGTTTCGTATGGTGAGTGTAGAGAACCGGAGACCCTTTTTACTGGAAAAGAGGCATTAGTAGTCCTCACGGGTTACAACGCATGTGCATTTTGATTTGCAAACGAGAATAAATGTAGATATCTATGGGCCACAGCAACCACTTACCATTAGGTGGACTGTGTGCTCGTTAGTCACCTTATCCCATAAAAAAATACCAAGATTTTTGACATTGTCAAAGTAAGGGACTACAACTCCATAAAATACTATAGATGGTACAGAAAACCAGTCAATTAATGAGATAAAGCTCTTTACCAATAATAATTGCCTGTGATTCTTTAGAATTGATATTTAGGCGATATGATTTACTCCAGTTATGAATAATATTTAGATCGTTATTTAATGTAACGTTGAATATTCAGCAAATTCTTAAGAGCTAACTTGTAAAATCTTGAGAATTTGCTGCAGTAATATCCAGATGTAAGTCCGGACATCATACGCAAACGTGTGGTAGACAGAAGATATTTTATGAGTAATTGAATTAATGAAAGTGGAAAAGAGTAAAGATGTCAACTCGCAGCCCTGCGGCAAGCCTGCAGTAATATCAAACCAAGATGAGTGAAATTTATTGACACGAATACACTGCCAACGGCCACAGAGATAACTTTGAAACCAGTTAATTATTGATGGAGATATGTTAAGAGAACACAACATACTCAACTTCATATCGAAATCAAAAGTATTGAATGCATTACTAAAATCCAGCAAGGTCATGAATATGAGTTGTTTATTATCCATACCTCACTTCAGTGACTTTGATTAAGGCAGTAGTCATACTATGATCATGATCGAAACTGGATTGTTAAGAGTTCCACAAATTGTACTTATTAAGTACTATTGGCAAATAAGTTTTTCAAGGACTTTAGAAAGGAAACGTAAGATCTAGATGGGACGGAAACCAGAGAGGTTGATGGGATTAAATCTCTTCGGAACGGGTATAGCATCAGTTCTCTTCCAGGCTTGAGGGAATTTAGAGGAAGAGACACATGCATTAAGTAAATAAGCGATAATGGGAGTGATAAAAATCATATTTTGGCTAATGTTGTCGCTACTGACAGCATTTGAGGAGATAAATGATATATAATCTTAACCTTTTATTCAGTGAACTGACTAAAAAGCAACAGAGGATAATTAGGGATCGGAGTTACAGAAAGAGAACGAAGTGTTTGCAGTTTATGTTCACTGTCAAAAGAGTTAGAAGAATTAGAAAAATGTTGATTTAATAGTTCAACATCAATACTAGATGATGAAGCATTTAGGGATGTTCTACTAACTAAAACTATTTTAAGAAACTTTTACAACCTGATGAGTTGCCATTCTCGACTGATGTATGAATATGGCGACGTTGTACATCTCTACATAATGTGTTGCAGCGATTTTTGATTTTAAAGTATTTCCTTAGGTTTTTCTCCGTTTTTTTCCTATTAAACTTTAACAATGCCGCATTCCTCTTCAAAGTTAGCCTTTTAGATCAGTGAGACATGGAGCAGCTAAGTGTTTGAGTCTCACATAATGCATTGGCACGTGAACGTTAAAAAGCTGAGTAAGTAGGGCACAGAAAAGTTCCACTTTATCGTCAATGCATGGTGCTTTCTCGATCACTGACCAGTCAATTTCATGAGCATCTTCACAAGGTTAGTCAATATGCATTCCTCCAAAATTAGTTCGCAGAACTAATTTAGGTTTGATTTTGGAAGGGCGTAGTTTATGAAAAAGGAAAATTAAACCGTGATAAGAGAATTAATCACTAGGCATTAAATAAGAGAGCTTGCAATAAAAAAGAGATTGTAAATCGCAAAAGCATTTTTTCTTAATATTTCGGAATATGGTGCCAATTTTAGAACCCCTTGGAGTAAGGTTTTTTTTTATTGGATAAGGGTGACAAACGAGCACACAGTCCACCTAATGGTAAGTGGTTGCTGCGGCCCATAGACATCTACATCTATCCTCTATTACAAATCAAAATGTAGATGCGTTGCCACCCGTGAGGACTAAGTAAGCCTCATTTCCAGTAAAAAGGGCCTCCGGCCACCTGCACTCACCAAGCGAAACGCAGAAGTAAATTTCTACTTCACGCTGGTTTTCTGTGAGGTCGTGGTACCACCCCGGTTCGAGCCGGCCTATACGTGCGACAGCAAAAGCTGCCGCGTGGCTCTACCACTGTTAAACCTTGGTGCCTTTACTTTAATTCGCTTTCAACTTTACTGTAACCAAACAACGAAAACTTATCACATCGTAGCTTCTTATTGTCGGTTGCGTATTTTATTTTAATAAAAGAGGGAAACAAAGCCGTGTGTTTACTTTTTATAAACTTATATTATACGAGAAGACAAATATTGCTTAGTGAGCATATTCTATTATAAATGCATGTGTGTGTACTGTGATGATCTAGTGATACTTAAGATTATTCACTACCCTATACCATCCCGTATAGTTGGGTAAGAGGGGGGTTTCGTAAGAGGCAACAGAAGGAAACATACCAGGAGATGAGCAGCAACATCTTCCTAATAACAACTAGAAAATATACAAATAAATATTACGCTGAGTAATTTGTATTATAATATGCAATCTATGGAGGTGGCCTATCGTCATCGTCAACCCAAAGTCGTGGACTTTGATAGGCTGCAATGAAATGCCTCTGGAGCGTCGTCTTTTAGTTTTTAGTTTGAAAAAAAAGAGATTATCAAATTGACTGTATGTTTGTTACGTGATATTATCTGTGGCAACTGTAGACCATTTTTAATTAAACTTGTCTTTTATTCTAATCAATTTCTTATTCTAATCAAAAGACAAGCTAAGGGGGGGTGGGGGGGTCTCACAATCAGCATTGGAATTTGATAGACTGTTAGGAATGATTAATGATGAAATAGGCTACTTCAAGGGCAGCTACAATTCAATTTAATGAAAAACATAAGTACAGGTTAAAATAGAGGATGAAATATTTATTGCAGTTATATATATATATTTACATATCGCTGCAGGACCTAAGCACTATGCTCAATAACCTTAATAGTGTCTCCCAACGGATAGGTCTTAAGATGGACATGGACAAAACAAAGATTATGTTTAATGTCCATGTCACACCTATGCCGGTAGTTGTTGGGAGCACTAAGCTCGAAGTTGTTAATGAGTATGTTTACCTGGGACAAATAGTCCGACTAGGTAAGTCCAACTTCGACCGAGAGGTCAATCGACAAATTCAACTCGGCTGGGCAGCGTTCGGGAAGCTACGACACATCTTCTCGTCAGACATACCTCAAAACCTTATAACGAAATTGTACCACCAGTGCGTGTTGCCAGTGATGACTTACGGAACTGAGACGTGGTCCTTCACTGCTTGCCGTATGCGGAAGTTCAAGGTCGCTCAGCGAACTATGGAGAGGGCTATGCTCGGAGTTTCTCTGCGTGATAAACTTAGGAATGAGGATATCCGCAGTAGAACCAGAGTAACCGACATAGCCCAACGGATTAGTAAGCTGAAGTGGCAGTGGGCCGGCCATATAGCTCGAAGAACCGACAACTGATGGTGAAGAAAGGTTCTCGAGTGGCAGCCTCGTACCGGTAGGCGAAGTGTAGGGCAAGCCCCCACGAGTTGGAGTGACGACCTGTTAAGACATGCAGGAAGTCGATGGATGCAGGTGGCTGAGGACCGTGCTTTGTGGAATTCCTTGGGGGAGGCCTATGTGACTTGTGAAGGTCTGTATATATAAAGGTCTGTATATTTGAAGGTCTGTGTATATATAATCTCTTAACTGTTTAGATGACAATCTAGTCGTTACCTTGAGGCTGTGATGTTATTAAGGTCACTCGAATTAGCTAAATAAGTAAACATACAAAAAATAAACACATATTTCAAAAACTAAAACGGATAAAATTATTTGTACGTAATTTAATAGTTTCTGAATTTTATTTTAAAAGATAGTGTATCTAATAACCAAGGCCAGTCTATCCATCTATTTAATGTCATGTGTCAACATTTTAAATGATGCCTGGAAGGCCCATTTCCAATACACAAATTTTGGAATATTGGGATAAAATCGGTAGATAACATTGCAGCCTCCTTCAGAGTAGAGTGATTTAGGATAGGGATGGAATACTTCAGTGCGACCTTGACACAATTTGTGTATAAGTCGAAACTTGCCTGGTTAGATATATCCTCTTTAAAATAACAAAAAAAATGCTTGTGTTTAATTCCTTCATAAGTTTAATTACATTTATTACTATAAAATCAAATATACATTATTTATGGCCATAAAAAAACTAAAAACTTAAATTACTTGTATTATACAGTCCTCATCTTCGCGGTATAGTGTCAGGAAAGTAACAAATAATATGTATCATATCGAGAATAAAAGAATGTAGTTTTTCGCCTGAATGTTTGATCTCTTATTTTTATTGTAAATTGCGTAATATATTATTTGTAAGTATTTTTCGTAAATAATAGTTTCCTGTAATACTCGAAAAAGGTGTTTAAGTTGTAAGACACCTAATATTATAAATTAACATCAAATCTTACACTCGACTCATAATAAATTTTTGAATTTCTGAAGTTGATTTTTTGTTAATCCGCCGTTAAATTGCATACCAATAAGTTGTTGTATAATTTCTTCTATTCGCAAAATCCTTAAGCATCTCAGAAAGCAGACTGCGTGTCCTCGTCACGGATGCAGTTCTTAAGGAAGTTTGCCTCCACGAACCGATAGTCTACAGCAAACGAGACAGATGATGTGTAGGCCCTCAAAGACAGAAACTTGCGCCGGTTAAAAAGCCGCATCTGATGACGCCCCGCTAAACGCCGAGATGCGCCTGATGGTACGCAATTACACAAATGCAGTTTGGTAGATTCAAGAGTAAGCCGCAAAATTCCTTTATAGCTAACCTGCCCCGGCTTTTCCTAGAAAGAGTCTATTGTTGCTGCGTTATTTAAATTTAAGATAATCAAAGACCTTTTATTTTAACAATATTTCATTTTTCAATATTTCAATTTTCTCGAAAAAATATAGTCAATCCGCTCGTAAAATTTGATCATAATTAGTTCAGCTATTTCGAAGACTAGCCCGGACAGACAGACATACGAGTACAGAGAGAAAAACATGTACAAACCCCTCAGCTCCATAGAAACTAGATATTTCAATACTACAGACAGATACTAGAGGAAAGATATGTTTGTTTGAATTGAATAGGCTCCGAAACTACTGGACCGATTTGAAAAATTCTTTTACCATTAGAATCCTACATAATCCCTGATGAACATAGCCAATAGAATATTTCAAAAAAGTTAGGGCTCCGCATGAAAACTTCGTAAATGTAACCCAAGGTATGAAAAAAATATCAAAAATAATCCTTATATCGCGTACGCTGCGGAAACTATTGACAATAAGGCAAAGTGATGTGCTACAATTTTATAAAGGACATCAATATCTACAAAAAATTCCGCAATACCATGTATCTAACTATTACAGTTATGTCACAATAACTACTTTTCCATGTTAAAGTATACAATAGTAATGCCGGTACAAACTAAGCCACATTATTCGTATCTAGGTATTAGTCCTCATATCCAATAAATCACTACGTATTCAAGGCTATATCAGTACCTGTACCATGCATAACCACCAATTACGTTAACCATGTAATTTAAGCAACATTTTTCACTTTTTAATTTTTTTTAATTCAGCAACCGTCCGTAGTGATATCTCTTTCGAAGTTCACATGTGGCGAGGCGCAGATGCGTGATATACGCGGGTGAAACCGCAGGGTACAGCTAGTATATATACATTTGCAGCAATATGCATACGCGAATTTTTAAGCAAACTTTTGTAATGCGTACAGCAAAGGAGTGGTATAATATGCTGGCGTCTGTCTTACCGCCGGAATACAATCTGAGAGTCTTCAAGGCAAAAGTGGATAGGCTTTTGTTACGCTAAGGCAGTGCGATTTACTGTCTAGGGCTTCATCACCACTTAACACCAGTTGGGAGTGTGGTCAAGTACTGGCTTATATTAAGTAAAAAACTATTTCTACAGGTAAACAGATTTCGAAACGCTTTACAAAATTGTGATCGAATAGTAAATATAATTTAAAACCCTCATTTCATATTATAAGGGCCCTACAAACGTTAGCAACTTTAGGTACTAAATTATTTAATACGATCAAAATTCACCGGACCGCCATAACTTAAGCGGCTTCAGTGAATTACTCTTATAAATAAATTATGAAAAAGATTCAGCGTAATGTATTACGGGAATCTAATATTCTTTTGGTTTCTTAAACTATTCCTTAATGTTTAATGCGATGTTTAATTTAATGCAATAATAGATGAAAAGAATTCAAATAAAAAAATCGAATCTATTATTTTGTGAATATAGATTAATTAACAGATCTCGATATGTACGTAATGCAGTAGGTAATCTATGTCAAGCCGCTTAGCATATAAATTTTAAGGTAAGAAGTACAACATATAATAAATTAAAATCATACGATAACATATTTAAGAGTTCGTTGGGTACATACAATTTTCAAAATTTTATCATGTAGTTAGTTATTGTCATCTGGTATTGATCGGTACATATCATGATACTCGTATTTAGTATTATTTAGTAAGAGTTGTAATTTAGTATGTAGTAGTATTTAGTTTAGTTACAGTACAGAAAATTCGTATAGATATTGTTGTTAAACTCTAATAGTCTTTCTTCGTAATAGACTCGTACAGTCGTATTTTTGCCAATGTAAGTATTAAATTAAAAAAATAATAGGAAATAATCTTTTATTATTTTTTCAAAAACTTTCCCACAATATGTTGATGTATCACATTGCGGAGTTTTTAGGAGTGACAACTTAAGCTAGGAGACGGTCGATGACGACAATATCTTAAGATCATTAGACGCATGAGCGGATAAAATAACTTAAGGATTATGTCAACACAAGAGTCATTGTTTCGCCATTTTTTCAATAATTTACATGCATAGTCAATTAATTAAATACATTGCAATACTTTTACCAATCAAAATCCAATTGAAACTATTAAACGATACAAAAGGAGCATCAATTTACCGCGGGTTAAGTTTCTATCAAAATCCCCTCTTACATATCAAAATGTTTTATAAATAATATCTATGCCTAGACTTTCTTTCAATACTTAAAATATTCAGCCAGGTTTTCTTTCGGCCAATATTTTTACCTAAAATAATAAAGAAATTTTAAAAGAAATGTTTCTAATGTTATCATATTTACGTTCATATGCCCACGAAAACGCCTACGCTTAAGTTTATGAGGATATTTTTCGTGTCATATATTATTTTTAATAAAAATGTTTGAAGCATAATTTTTCTTCACAGATATAAGAAATAATCAAGTTTCTTTGTTAACAGAAGAGTGTTTGAAAAGTGTTTTGATTTTATCAAGAGTTCTTTTTCCTAATAATTCTTTTTTTAATAAATATAACTTACATAGTAGTATCATGTTGCAGCAATATTGTGCTTGTAGCACAATTGGGTCGGCTAGACGGGAAAGGACCACGCTTTTACAGAATATCGGCGTAAAATAGCAGCTCAATGCTGCAGTTTTTCGTATGATGTGTCTAGAGAACCGGATACTCTTTTTACTGGAAACGAGGCATTCAATCTTAGTCTTCAGGGATGACAACGCATTTACATATGGAATATTAATTGAGGATAATTTAAATGTCTATGGGCCACAGCATCCACTTACCATGATGCCTGGTAGTACCAGGAGTGCTGTGTGCTCGCTTGTCACCCTTATTCCAAATTGTACCTTCTACGTATTAGCTGTGTACCTTTTTATTTTGTGGTGTATAATAAAAGTACATTCATCTACTCATTCGTTTCTTTCTTTTATTCTTAATATCTTTAAGAGAACCCCCGATAATAACCTAAACTTCTAATATTAATAATTCTACAAAAATTCTAATAAATTTATTTTAATGTTTCGACAAATTCTTAATGTAAGTTTTTACTCCAATTACAAGTTATTTCAGTAAAAGCGTGGTACCTTCAAGGTGAAATTCCACCCACTGTAGGCGAATTCTGAAACAGCGTCTACTAATGTGACTTATTAATAAAGTGAAATTCTTAACACATTTTCGTAAATCAATAATATTTCGCTCGAGGTATAAATAAAGCTGAAAGGTAGAAGTTTGTTTCTGTGTTGTATTTTCCCATATTGTGTGCCAAATTTATTAAATATTTGACAATGCGCTGACAGTAAATATGAGTATAACATAAACAAAGCGAATGAGAGTGCGGAAGTTTCATACAAGCAAAATGATTAATTTCAATATGTATAGAGGGAGGCTGGGTACTACCATCTGCTTGGGATCCTATAATTAATAAAATTAAAAGTAAGCCCAAGCATACCACTGCAAGAATTCAAGACACAGTAAGACAGTTTTGCGTAGACCGATCAAAACTCATAACTGAAAATCTGAAGGTACTCCGGGTTAACTCTGACATCGGGACGTCAGTCACCTCAGTCCTCCGTGACCATAGGTACTAAAGCACCCGAAATGTTGGAACTAAAAAATAAGTTAATTAAACGCAATAAAATCCGTAAAAGTAGTTTTATTTAATGTATAAATGTATATATCATAAAAGCAATCCATTATTGAACAAATCTTGGTTTTCCTCAGATTAATAAGTAATAAAGAATATAATAATAAGAATTGCAGCAATCTCACGCTTGGTTAGTGAATCATCGATTGTTAAATTGCTTTTTTTGTAGAAGTAGAGGCGAACAGGTATGCGGCTCACCTGATGGTTAGTATCAACCGTCGCCTATGAACAACTGCAGCACCAGGTGATTCATAGGTGCGTTAAAAACATGTTGACTTATGACAAACGAAAACGAATTTCTTAAGTAAAAAATAGAAGAAAGATAGAAAGAAATAAGTTTATTTGGCACATACGTTATAACAAAAAAAGTTTATAGAATAAGGGTGACAAACGAGCACACAGTCCACGTGATGTTAGGTGGATGCCGTGGTCTATGGACATTTACATCTATCCTCGATTAAGAATCAAAATACAGATGCTGTTGAGGACAGCTAGAGATCCGCCGCCCCGTCGCCCCTTCATACCCCGTTGCGGCCCGCACACCCCGCACACCGGAGCCGAGGTGTATAGAATAAATGCGCGGACAATAGCAAATTTAAAGATAGGTTCGCAATCCGTAAGTAAGGAGTGTTTACGTTTAAAACACTTACGCGACCTACCCGATTTCGGTTTGTTACGACGACGCAAAACCGAGATTATTATTAGGCGCCAACAACTGGCATTTAATAATCACCCGTAATTTAAGGATAGGACGTCGAAGGCAGCCCGTAGCTGCACGTACGTTGCTAGGGTGGGCCATTCAGGGAACCGTGCCGCGGTCAACGTGTAGGGACGACGGCGAGACCGTACTACACGTCGTAAGCGCTAGCGGACGGTCGGATGAGGACGTCCAAGCGCTCGCCAGTCCGGACAGGAAGATTTTACGACTGCCGAGACGCTACGCTCCCACGGGGGGAGTAATAGGGAACCAACCGCGCGACGATAAGGTGTACACGCATCGCGACGGTAGGGACAGGCCTACGATCGTAACGGCCAAGGCGAAAGTTGCCCCGGTGAAGGCACAAAGCGTACCGCGTTTAGAGTTGCAGGCGAACTTAATAGGCGCGCGACTCGCGGAATTCGTGCAAGGCGAGCACAGAGTGGTAGCCGATAGGGTAGTGTATTGGACAGACTCCACAACGGCGCTACACTGGATACAGAACGATACGGCGCGTTACACTCCATACGTGGCTCATAGGTTAGGGGAGATAGCAGAGAAGACGTCACCTGAGCAATGGAGGTGGATACCGACCGCAGACAACATCGCGGATCAAGCGATGCGTGTGAATTATATGAATAAAGAAGAGAGCGACAGATGGTTCACGGGACCGCCATTCCTGTACGAGGACGAAGATAGATGGCCTCGCCGTCAGGAAGAGAAGGCAGGCGATGATGATGAGGAACTGGAGGAAGTCGTGGTGCACCAGAGCGACACCAAGGACGCTCCACACCTGCCGGACATAGAGAGATTCTCTTCTTACGAGAGATTAATAAGGGCCACTGCACAGATACTACAGTTCGTCGATGCCATAAGAGGAAGGGCGCACGGACTGACATTGCAGCACATCCAGAGAGCAGAGCGGATGTGGATAGAACGCAGTCAACAAGAAAGCTTCACTGAAGACATCAGTCGACTGCAGCGAGGTAAGAACCTGGCAACCGGCAGCGCGTTAAGGAAGCTCGACCCCATATTGGAGGATGGCATATTACGAGCTAGAGGACGAATCGACGCCGCCGACGTGGACAGCCAGATGAAGAGGCCCATCATATTGAACGGACGCCACCATTTTGTAAAGCTACTTGTGGAAAAGGCGCATCAGGAGGCAAGCCACGCCAACAGGGAGATGGTGGTAAACGACCTACGCACCAGATATCATATCCTTCGATTACGACCAACAGTAAGAGAAGCGGAGCGGAGATGTCTGCGATGCAGGGTACGCAAGGCGACACCACGGCCAGCGGTTATCGGGGATCTACCACCTGAACGATTAGGGGCATTCGCGCGACCATTCACCTACACCGGAATCGATTATTTCGGGCCTATAATGGGGACTATAGGACGTCGGCATGAAAAACGGTGGATAGCGTTATTCACTTGTCTAATGACGCGCGCGGTGCATTTCAAATTAGTTTACTCCCTTACGACGGACTCGGCGATATCGGCATTGCGGCGCATGGCGGCTAGGCGTGGGTGGCCACGGGTCATCTACTCTGACAACGGAACAAATTTCCATGGGGCGGACACCGAACTACGACGGGCAATGGAAGAGTGGGCACCCCAGCTGAAGGACTACGCGTTGACTCGGCGGACAGACAGGAAGTTCATCGCGCCGGGCGCGCCGAACCAGGGAGGCGCATGGGAGCGTCTCGTGCGCGCTCGAAGCCACTCTACACCAGAAGAGCCCGCGGGAGGAGACGTTGTCGACGCTCCTCACAGACGCAGAGAACACGGTGAACTCTCGACCGTTGACGCACGTACCGGTCGATATCGACGAGGAAGAGGCGCTGACACCCAACCACTTCCTGCTGCTGGGACGTCGTCGGGCGTGGAGGGCGGCGCAAGGACTCGCCGACGAGTACTGGAGGCGCTGGATGAAGGAGTACCTGCCGACGCTGGTTGCGCGCGGGGACTCGCGGGATGTGCAGCAGCGACAGATACAAGAAGAGGACCTCGTCGTGGTGGCAGACAGTAACATGCCAAGGAACTTGTGGCCGCGGGGAGTTGTGACACGGACCTTTCCCGGACCTGACGGCGTGGTGCGCAATGTGGAGGTGCGGACCAGGGGCGGATTGCTGCGGCGGCCGGTCAGGAAGATCGCCGTCCTCCCGAGAGAAGATTGGGCTCGCGAGCTACGCCGGGGGGAGAATGTTGAGGACAGCTAAAGACCCGCCGCCCCGTCGCCCCTTCATACCCCGTTGCTCCCCGCACACCCCGCACACCGGAGCCAAGCGACGACCAATGGGCGTGCAGCATCGTCGCACGGCACTACTCACAGACTGAGACGCCTTCTTGCGAGATATAAGAAGGGCGTTTTGGTCTGTGAGTCGTTCATTTCGGAAGCGGCACTCGAGAAGACAACAAAGAAGACTCAAGACAGACAATCAAGACTCCCCAATTGAAGACCTCTCTCTGTACATATTAGATAGTTTAAGAGTGCCGAATTATTGTAAATAGTTT
Organism: Parnassius glacialis; assembly: GCA_033319125.1. Classification (NCBI taxonomy): domain Eukaryota; kingdom Metazoa; phylum Arthropoda; class Insecta; order Lepidoptera; family Papilionidae; genus Parnassius; species Parnassius glacialis. The sequence goes on from JAVANC010000026.1 coordinate 53,884,060, forward strand.
AATACAATATAGTAAAGAGTACCATCTTTTCTTCGAGCAGTCCCCTAGTATAGCTAACCCAACGATCAGTCAGTCAATCAGTAAAAAATACAGTCCACTTACATCCATTATAGATGCGTTGCTACCTCAGAGAACTAAGAAGGAATTCGTCCTTTCCAGTAAAAAGAGTCTCCGGATCTCTACACTCACCATATAAAACAGCAGAATTAAGCTGCCATTTTACGCTGGTAATCAGTAAAAGTGTGGTCCTTCCCCGATCTAGCCAACCCATTTGTTCTACAACCATAATATAGCTGCAACATGCCTCTAACACAAATAGATAAATTATTAAATACAGAAAAAATAATTTTCACCTTAAAAAATATAAATAATAAGGTTTTCATTTATAATTAAAATGAATATTTTTAGAAACTACTCCACTTTTAATGTTAGAAATTATTCTCAAAATGATTTAAATAATGTTACTCGTATTAGAATTTACTCAGAAGGTTAATTGTTAAAAATAATAAAAGTGTGAGGGCGGATGTTCAACTTACTCTCTTGCTTACGCAATTGATCATTATCAGGAATAAGACAGCGTACAGCACTACACATTCAGTATAGAGCAAACACAGTTCGACCAATCGTAATATGTACCAGACACAATCACACATTGGTCTAACGTGAAGTTACGTAATTACATGACAACACCAAAGTGTGCAAATCAACAGCTACACCACTCCTCTCGATGTAACACCGGGCAGCCTCTCAGCAACACGATCTTCCTTGCTTACGCTAGAAGAACTACTACACGAATAGAACCGCATCACTTGTATTACTTGGGCAGAATCTCGGTGTAGAAGTAATGTTTTAGCCCAACGGGCATAATAACGATATGAGACTCGTAGAATTACAAACTGACTGATCCCTCTTAGTCGACCGCGCGATACTTTAGTGCTAAAACAAGTGGGGGGTTATTGTTCTACCTTCAATACTTCTTATTTCTTCTTCTTCTTCTTTCTTTTTTTATGGCGGTTGTTGAGGACAGCTAGACCCGCCGCCCCGTCGCCCCTTCGTACCCCGATACGCCCCGCGCACCCCGCACACCGGCGCTGATCCAGTGATGTCGGCGACCAATCAGCGCGCGTGCGGCTTCATTTATCGTCGCACGGCACTTCTCACAGACTGAGACACCTTCTTGCGAGATATAAGAAGGGCGTCTCGGTCTGTGAGCTGTTCATTTCACTTCGGAAGCGGCACTCGAGAAGACTCCAAAGAAGACTCAAGACAACAGATCAAGACTCTACAACTGAAGACCTCTCTCTGTACATATTAGATAGTTTATTTTAATAGTGCCGAATATTGTAAATAGTGTAATACAGTATAGTAAAAAGTACCATCTTTTCTTTGAGCAGTCCCCTAGTATAGCTAACCTCAGATCAGTCAATAATCAATCAATAACTGTGCCGGACGGGCGTAACTCTCCGGAGTAAATGTTATCGAAGATACTCCGCGAGTCGCTTACGTTCTACACCTGTAGGTTCCGGAATCCTCCCTCTGCCGTCTTTCACTTTTTAAACAAATTAATATTCTTTAATCACTTTTTGCTTAAAGTCATTTTAGGCCGTCTCGAACATCTCTCCCGCCGTGCAGCGTCGCGAAGACTCGTCGCAGCGGCGCTGCATAAATTCCGGTGAGAGGCGTGGCTTCTACTTTGGCAGTGGCACGAGTTTCCTGGTTGGCCTCTTGATTAGTCTGTTTGCGGTGCGTACCTCCATAGTGCGGATCTGTCCATCCGCACCGGGGTAGATTTTTTCAATCCTTCCTCGTAGCCAGGTGTTACGAGGTAACTGGCTGTCAGCTATGAGGACTGGATCGCCCACCTGGAGATCGGGGCCTTGACCATGGGCCTCCCGCCGGTTTTGAAGTTCCGGCAGATATTCTTTTACCCAACGCTGCCAGAACATGTCAGCGAGTATCTGGGAGCGTCGCCAGTGTTTTTTGCTATTCGCATCTTTTTCATTAAAAACTCCAGGTGTTGGCAGTCTCGCAGATCCTCCCAATAGGAAGTGATTTGGAGTGATGGACTCGTTGTCTTTGCTGTCTACTGAGATGTGAGTCAATGGTCTGCTGTTTACTGTGTACTCCACCTCGCAGAGCAGCGTGGTTAAAACATCTTCATGCGGATGTCTTTCATGAAGGACGGTGTATAGTGCCGTCTTCACGCATCGAACAAGACGTTCCCACACCCCTCCCATGAAAGGCGCGGAGGGGGTTATAAAACGCCACACTATGCCTCGTCGGCTGGCTTCTTCTCGAAAAGCCTCTCGAAGCTCCTTGTCGGCACCGTGCTTATTGGTGCTGTTGTCGGAATAAATCTCGGTGGGACACCCTCGGCGCGCTGCAAATCTTCTTAATGCGAGTATGGCGGAGTCTGCGCTGAGATCTGCCACAATTTCCAAGTGGACAGCTCTGGATGTGAGGCAGGTGAAGAGAGCCACGTATCTCTTCTGATGTTGACGTCCCACTGTGACGGAGAGTGGCCCAAAATAATCCAGACCGGTGAACGTGAACGGTCTCTGGTGATGAGCGAGACGTGTGCTGGGATGATCACCGGTGGCTGGCACTGATGGTTGTGCCTTTCTAATGCGGCACTGAACGCATTGGCTCACTATTCTTTTCGTGGTGGGTCTTAGTCGGATTACCCAGTAGTGCTGTCGAACCTCGTTGATGGTAGGTTCGGTTCCGCAACGATGCAGGCTGCGATGTGTTCAATCGATATATAATTGGGTGATGTGATGATCACCATCCAATATAGCTGGCCCTTTCATATCTTCCGAGACTCCTTTTACAGCGGCTATGCGACTTCGTAGCGCGATGATCCCGTCTTTCAGTTGTATTTGAAGCGGTCGTAGGCGGCTATCATGGGCGACCTTTTTATCGTTTCTGAGATCGGCTATCTCTTGTGTGAAGGCGTCTTCCTGGATGACATGTATCAGGAGCTTTTCGGCCTTTCTTATGTATTCGGCCTCGAGTGTGATGTATCTGTTTACATCTTTATTTTTCACCTGACTGGGAGGCTGCGCGAGACGTCGCGGATTACCTTTCGATCTCCTCCAGTCGGGATCTTCCTCTATATTTCTTTTGGTCCTTTTGTAAAAGGTCCTGTCTGTTGTTTTGCGGCAGAGTGTTATGAATTGAAGCACTCTGGCCGTAGCTCGCACTAAGTGTTCCCATTTTGAAAATTTTGTCGGATCGGGAATGGCTTCTCTGTATAGCGGAGCTCTATACCTTTCTGTGATGGTGAGGGATCTTTCTTCCCCAGTAGGTTCGGATGACGTGGGTCTTTCGGTCGGCCATGCTGACGGTTCTTTGTATAGAAACGATGGGCCACTGTACCACTCGTGGTTAGAGTCGAACTTAGGTGGTACGTCCCTCGTAGCGGTGTCAGCTATATTCAATTTTGTAGGTACCCAGCGCCAGTCGTCCACTTTACTATGGTCCTCGATTGCTGCTATTCGATGTGCCACAAAAGGTTTGTAGCTCCTGGACCCTTCCTTTATCCAGGTGAGGACAGTTTTGCTGTCAGTCCAATAAGTGACAGCTTCGGGCTTTACGCGATGTTCCTGAATGACAGCAGCAGCTACGCGACTTCTCATCACGGCGGCTTGCAACTCGAGGCGAGGTATGGATGTTACCTTGAGCGGAGCTACCTTCGCCTTGGCCATGACGAGGCTCACGTGTACTTGCCTATCGGGTGTCATTGCTCTCCAGTAGACTGCCGTTGCGTAGGCGCTCTCACTGGCATCGGTAAATACGTGCACTTGGAGGAAGCGTGCGTCGCTGTATCCCGGGTAGCATCTTGGTATGCTTACTGTTTTGAGTCGTTCCAGGTGTTGGATCCATGTGGACCAATGGTTACTCAGGTCTTCGTCCAACTCCTGGTCCCAGTCTGTTCCTCGTCTCCATGCTTCCTGCAGTATTTGTTTTGCTCGTATGGTAACTGGGGAGGCGAGGCCGAGCGGGTCATACAGCGACATCACTATTGTCAGCGCTTCCCTCTTTGTTGGTTTCTTTTGCAGCAAATTGATTGGAAGTCGAGCGAGCTTTAGATTGAAGCTCAGCTGATCGGTACTCGGTTTCCAGATTAAGCCGAGTATTTTTTCTTCGGTTCCCTTGTTGCCCAGGTTGACTGACTCAGTCGTTTCGTTGTCAGGTTCTAACTCATTTACAATTTCTGGCGCATTGGAAACCCGTTTCCTTAATGTGAAGTGCGCGTTTTTGTGTATATCGCGTACTTCCTTCGATATTCGCATCGCATATTCCAGGGACTGGAAACTGTCAAGATAATCATCCATGTAATGGTTTTGGATAATAGCTTCTACGGCTTCTGGATATTTTTCTATGTACCTTTTAGCGTTCCAGTTTTTTGCGAATATGGCTGTGCAGGGTGAACTAGCTGCACCTAAAATGATCGACGTCATTCTGTATTCTTGTGGAGCCTCATCGCGTCGATCTCCTCTCCAGAGATATCTCAAGGCATCCCTGTCTTCGAGTCTCACTTTAATTTGCATGAACATTTCGGCTATGTCCGCGGAGACAGCAATATTGTGGCGGCGAAAGCGCATCATGACCCCTGGTAACGATTGAAGTAGGTCTGGACCCGTGAACAGGAAATCATTCAATGCCATTCCTTTTGTTTTGGCTGCGGCATCGTGTACTATGCGAAACTTTTCTGGTTTCATTGGGTTATGGACATCGAAATGGGGTAGGTACCATGTCTTTCCTGGTGTACTATTTTTTGGTGCTATTTCGGCGTATCCATTTTGTATTAGGGAATTCATGTGTTCACTATACTTTTGCTTTAGATCTTCGTTTCGATCTAATTTTTTCTCGATGGAAACGAGCCTTTTTATTGCCGTTTCATAATTACCAGGCATTTCGACATCTTTCTTTCTCCAGAGAAGCGCTGTTTCTATGTGCCCGTCTTCCAGCTGACGGGTGCTGTTATTTAGTATTTCTTCAGCTTTCTTCTCTGGATCGGAATCTTGTCTTCTCGGATTGATTATTAGAGATTCCAGCGCGAAGTATTCGCGGAGTTGGTCATTTATGTTCTCCTCGCTCGTATACAGCTCATTGGCCGTGTGGACGCGTTGATGCGGGGCTTTAGTGTTTTCCCCCTTGTAGCACCCATCCCAGTTCTGTGAGCGAGGCTATTGGCTGGTGCGGTGGACCTCTGCGGACTTGAGTGGCTATCAAGAGTCTCCAATTGTCTTGACCTATTAGGATCCTGGGGTTGCCGGAGTCATATATCAATTGCTCCTTTAAGTCTTTTAAATGCTTACATTTTTCTATATCTGCTGCACACACAGTCTGTGGCCCCAAGTTTAGGCTGGCGACCGTGCGTGCTCTGAATGGCACCCTTTTTCTGTGGAAACTCTTCAGCGCCACTTTGATTCTTCGAGAGTCCGGCGAATCGAGGGTAGTGTTCCCGATAGCGGTGATCTTAAATGGGTCCAACCGCCCTGTAGCACCAATTTGATTGCCAATCTCTTGATCCATTAATGATACTGTCGACCCATCATCCAGCAGAGCGTGTGTGTTTATCGCTCCCGCCGGTCCAATTACTCGAACTGGAATTATCTTCAGGTAAGCCTGATGCTTTGACACAGCGAATGAGTTTGCAACTGTTTCTTGAGGTTCTTTTAGTGTGACCTCTGTCTTCTCTTTTTTATTATAATGAAGAAGTCGATTGTGTGCCGCGGTGCATCCTTTTATTCCACACTTTGTGGTTTTACATCTGTGTGTCTGACTTCTATAACGTAGACACCGGAAACATAAATTCCTTTGCTTGGCGAGTTGCCATCTTTTATCAATATCTGCTTCTTTAAATTTGTTGCAGTCGGATCCGTAATGACCTTCTTTTTCGCACACACTGCATTTCGGAGACGGCTTAATGGTAGCCGTGTGCGTCCTATGTACTGGACGATTATTTTGCGTTCCGTTTATGATTTCAGGAGGCACTGCAGAAGCGAGCTTGCTCGGTTATAAACTCACTGAAGGAACCGAGGTCTGGTCTTGAGTCGTACTTTTCTGTATAAATTCTATACCACTGTGCGCGTATAAAGTTTGGCAGTTTGTCTGTGAGGTGTCGTAGCAGCTCTGCGTTGACGAGGTAATGATCTCGTTTGAGTGCCCGAAGAGTGACGACGCTTCCCCTCACTTTGCTCGCGAATGTACAGATATCTCTGGGTGCTTCTGTACAGCGTGGTAATCCCCGTAACTTTTCGGTTTCGGCTTGCGCGATGGAATCTGGACGCCCAAATTGTAGCTCCAGTTCTCGCATAATCTCATCTGGTTTAGCATGCCCGATGAGTTCTGAACTGTTTCCAAGGCTCTTCCTTGTAGACTTCTTCGTAGTCTTGCAGTATTTTCTATGTCATTGAAGTAGCCTCGGGTCGTTTCGTAAATGGCACGGAACGAAAGCCATTCGGTATGTGCTCCGCTAAAGCTCGGCAGTGTCATTATTGCTTTTGATGCTGCGAAAGTATTCGACGATGCACTCTCTGGTTTTGGTTTGTCAGCGAGTGCGGCTATAGCGGACGTGAGCTCCGATATGAATGGTCGGAGCACCCTGTCTTCATTGCTGACAGGTGCCTGGTTAGGCCTTTTTGTTATGGGATTCTTGGTTGCTTCTTCCGGATAGGGATCCTGGTAGGTGGACTCTGATACAATTGGTAGGAGCCCCCTGTCTTCATCAACCTTGGAGTCCTGGCAAATCTTCTCAGGTATGGGACTCTTCGGTATATTTTTTGCATTGGGATCCTGGTAGGTGAGCTCTGATACAACAGGTAGGAGCTCCCTGTCTTCATCAACCTTCGAATCCTTGTTTGTGAGCTTCATCGGCGGCTCACTGAGGTCGACAACCTCCGGGATTGGCTTTGTGATGTTTTTATTAAGTGGGGCCTCCCCACCGGTGGTTGCGCCTTGCGTTGGCTTTTGCTTGGCTACAGAATTTTCGAGCCAAGATCGGACATACTTTCTGTTGTGGATGGTGAGCGTGGTGGCATCTGGTGGCGGACGGTGTCGGTATTGTCCGACGGCCCTTCATCCAGACCGACAGCCACGCCACGCCACGACCAGCAAATTTGGTCCGGTGTATACGGATGATTCGGCTCAAAGGACCATAAAATGGTCCGGTCGGCAGTACAGGCGGATGAATCCGGCTTGAAGGACCATAAAATGTGCCGGACGGGCGTAACTCTCCGGAGTAAATGTTGTCGAAGATACTCCGCGAGTCGCTCACGTTCTACACCTGTAGGTTCCGGAATCCTCCCTCTGCCGTCTTTCACTTTTTAAACAAATTAATATTCTTTAATCACTTTTTGCTTAAAGTCATTTTAGGCCGTCTCGAACAATAACACAAATAAATATACAGTCCACTTTCATCCATTATATTCTTGGTCCATCGCCGCCGGATTCAAGCCAGAAGAAAGAAGCAAGAAGTAAGAAGAAACAAGAAAGAAGCCAATTATAGAAGAAAGAACATAATTATAGAAGAAAGAACATAATTATAGAAGAGAGAAGATCATTATAGAAGATCTTCAAGGAAGAAAGAAGTTCGTCGACGAAGAGAGAAAATCGTCGGGACTAATTTCTTCCCTGTTTCTTGTTACGACTACGTCATATACGTCTATTGTCTGTTTCCAGACAATTTCTTGTTTCTTTAACCGCGTTTATGCGGCCAGGTGGTTGCTCCCTAACGGTGTCAAACTGTGACCATCTGGTAACGCCCTTGTGGCGGGAACGACATCCAATACGTGCGTCTTTTTGAAGACGATACGTACGTCTTTTTGAAGACGACCGGAGGTCGCAACGTGGGACCATGAGGAAGACGCGAAGCCAGAAGACACGGAACGAGGACGACACGTCGGTAGGAATGCGTATATTCGAAGAAGCACCCGCGTCCCCGTCCGATTATCTCGCGATGGCACAAGCGCCCTCCATCGCGCCCCAGGCCCTGCTCGCGCCCGCATCTACGCCCGCGCCCGCGCCCCCGCCGCCGCGCCCCGCTATGTCCGTGTCTACGACCGATCGCTTGGGAGAGGTTAGCACATCCGCGCCGCGCACAAAGACACTCGCCGCGATTATTGAAGATCTTCCGTCTACAGAAACTAGTACGATAGTACGTACCGTCGCGCCTGTAACAGACGTCGTACATAGGCCCGCACCTCGCGCTCCGTCGGTCCGCTCCGTTCGTTCAGCTTGGTCGACAGCTAGCGCGATAGCTAGGTTAAAACAAATTGAATATAACGCCGCGGAGGAACTAGCTGCAATTAGGAGGAAGCAATTGCAACTGGAAGAAGATCTTATTAAGAAGAAGTACGCTAGGGACGTCGCGCAACTGCAAGAAGAAACCTATAGGGAAAGTATTAACGAAGACGAGTTAGTTGAAAATAGGGTACGCGTTGATAGGTGGTTAGAGAACGTAGAGACTGTGCGGGGGGAGTCGCCTTACCGCCCGTCTCAGCCCGCGCCCCGCATCGAGACATAGCAAGCCCTACCGAATAGGGAAACCAGTTACGACCACGCTGAAGATGCCCAGGGGAGGACGGTAGCGAATGAGGTTCAACCACGTCGCGTAGAAACAATACAGAGGGATAGTGGAGTCGCCGTAGAAATGAACCAGGTGGATCGTCGTGTACGGGTTACGTCGCCGTCGCGCGTCCAACGCCGCACTCTATCGCCTACACATAGATCGCCACATCGCCACACGGATCGTAGATCACCGTCGCCGTATAGGGATGTAGGTGTACATAGATCGCCATCGCCACATCGCCACGCGGATCGTAGATTATCGTCGCCGTGTCATAGGGATGTAGGTGTACATAGGACGCCAGCGCCACAGCGTAGGCTAAAAGGAAGATAGGGATAGAGATAGGTCGCTTACTCCGCGAGGGAAAGAGAGGGGTATAGAGCGACTAGCGGAAGCTCTAGAGAATATGATTAGAGTCAGGCCCGCTGCCGCGAAGCAGACGCAGGACTTGCCTATTTTTAACGGTTCGGCCGCGGAATGGTTAGCCTTCAAAGCCGCGATGAAAGAATCCACGCGTTTATATGGATTCACAAATACGGAAAATATGGCAAGGTTAAGAAACTGTCTACGCGGTGAAGCTAGGGAGGTAGTATCGGCACTGCTGTTTACCGCGAAGGATCCAGCAGATATTATGCGAACATTAGAGCAGTGTTTCGGCCGCCCGGAAGTAATTATCGATCGAGCGTTAGAGGAACTGAAACGCCTTCCGCGCCCGGGTCAAACCGCTCAGGAATTGAATTCGTTCGCGATCAAGTTACAAAATATAGTATGTATTTTACAGAACGTCGACGGCAAAGGGTATTTACAAAATCCAATGCTGACTAGGGAAGTAACTAGTAAACTAAGCCCTCACTTACGGTCGCGTTGGTGCAATTATGCGGAGCACTACGGAAGTGCAGACGAACCGGACATCGTTACACTGTCTAGGTTCATGATGAGAGAGGCTGACCGTGCGTTTAGTCATGCCTATACGTCCGTAGCGCCGACTAAGGAATCGCCCGTAGGACGAGAGGCGCCGCCGTCGAAACGAGTTGTATTAACACGCCGCGTAGAGAATAGGGCCCGCAACGTAAAGACATTCACCGCCCAGGAGGACACCGGTAGTGCCTCTTGTATGTGTTGCGGGGGTGAACATGTGATCGCCAAGTGTAGAAAGTTAGCGCAAATGGGTGTGGACGACCGGTGGAATTGGGTAAAGGAAGAGGGGGTGTGTTTTCTCTGTTTGAATAGTAAACACCGACGGTTTAGATGTAAAGCCAAGAAATGCGGCGTCGACGGCTGCAACGCCCCCCACCATGCCCTCCTTCACACCCGCAAGACCCGCGCACCTGAGACATCGGCAAAACCGGATGAGACCGTGCTCGTCGCGTCTAACGTTGGTAGTAATGCGTCCGTATTATTGAAAATGTGTCCCATTACGTTACGTGGACCACGCGGTAGGGAAATAGATACGTATGCGTTGCTTGACGAAGGCTCGACTATTTCGTCGATCGACGACGACTTAGCGCGCGAGTTAGGAGCGGAAGGACCGATAAAGCCGCTGAATATTAGAGGCGTAAATAATAGCCAGCGCGAGGCCGATAGCAGGCTAGTTAGCATAGGCATACGTGGCAAGACGCGCAGTGAGATGTATAGAATAAATGCGCGGACAATTGCAAATTTAAAGATAGGTTCGCAATCCGTAAGTAAGGAGTGTTTACGTTTAAAACACTTACGCGACCTACCGAGTTCGGTTTATTATGACGACGCAAAACCGAGATTATCATTAGGCGCCGACAACTGGCATTTAATAATCACCCGTAATTTAAGGATAGGACGTCGAAGGCAGCCCGTAGCTGCACGAACGTTGCTAGGGTGGGCTATTCAGGGAACCGTGCCGCGATCAACGTGTAGGGAAGACGGCGAGACCGTGTTACACGTCGGACGGTTAGATGAGGACGTCCAGGCGCTCGTCAGTCCGGATAGGAATGTTTTACGACTGCCGAGACGCTACGCTCCCACGGGGGGAGTAATAGGGAACCCACCGCGCGACGATAAGGCGTACACGTATCGTGACGGTAGGGACAGGCCTACGATCGAAACGGCCAAGGCGAAAGTTGCCCCTATAAAGGCACAAAGTATACCGCGTTTAGAGTTGCAGGCGAACTTGATAGGCGCGCGACTCGCGGAATTCGTGCAAGGCGAGCACAGAGTGGTAGCCGATAGGGTAGTGTATTGGACAGACTCCACTACGGCGCTCCACTGGATACAGAACGATACGGCGCGTTACACTCCATACGTGGCTCATAGGTTAAAGGAGATAGCAGAGAAGACATCACCCGAGCAATGGAGGTGGATACCGACCGCAGACAACATCGCGGATCAAGCGACGCGTGTGAATTATAAGAATAAAGAAGAAAACGACAGATGGTTCACGGGACCGGCATTCCTGTACGAGGACGAAGACAGATGGCCTCGTCGTCAGGAAGAGAGGGCAGGCGATGATGATGAGGAGCTGGAGGAAGTCGTGGCATACCAGAGCGACACCAAGGACGCTCCACACTTGCCGGACATAGAGAGATTCTCTTCCTACGAGAGATTAATAAGAGCCACTGCGCGGATACTACAGTTCGTCGATATAAGAGGAAGGGCGCACGGACTGACGTTGCAGCACATCCAGAGAGCAGAGCTGATGTGGATAGAACGCAGTCAGCAAGAAAGCTGCACTGAAGACATCAGTCGACTGCAGCGAGGAAAGAACCTGGCAACCGGCAGCGCGTTGAGGAAGCTCAACCCCATATTGGAAGATGGCATATTACGAGCTAGAGGACGAATCGACGCAGCCGATGTAGACAGCCAAATGAAGAGGCCCATCATACTGAACGGACGCCACCAATTTGTAAAGCTGCTTGTGGAAAAGGCGCATCAGGAGGCAAGCCACGCCAACAGGGAGCGGGTAGTAAACGACCTACGCACGAGATATCATATCCTTCGATTACGACCAACAGTAAGAGAAGCGGAGCGGAGATGTCTGCGGTGCAGGGTACGCAAGGCGACACCACGGCCAGCGGTTATCGGAGATCTACCACCTGAACGGTTAGGGGCATTCGCGCGACCATTCACCTACACCTTAATCGACTATTTCGGGCCTATAACGGTTACGATAGGACGTAGGCATGAAAAACGGTGGGCAGCGTTATTCACCTGTTTGACGACGCGCGCGGTGCATTTAGAAATAGTTTATTCCCTAACGACGGATTCGGCGATATCGGCATTGCGGCGCATGGCGGCTAGGCGTGGGTGGCCACGGGTCATCTACTGTGACAACGGAACAAATTTCCATGGGGCGGACACCGAACTACGACGGGCAATGGAGGAGTGGGCACCCCTGCTGAAGGACTACGCGTTGACTCGGCGGACAGACTGGAAGTTCATCGCGCCGGGCGCGCCGAACCAGGGAGGCGCATAAGAGCGTCTCGTGCGCTCAGTGAAGACCGCGCTCGAAGCCACTCTACACCAGAAGAGCCCGCGGGAGGAGACGTTGGTGACGCTCCTCACAGAAGCCGAGAACACGGTGAACTCTCGAACGTTGACACACGTACCGGTCGACATCGACGAGGAAAAGGCGCTGACACCCAACCACTTCCTGCTGCTGGGACCATCGAGCCTTCCAGTAACCGCGCCGTGCACGCCTAGTGATCGTCGGGCGTGGAGAGCGGCGCAAGGACTTGCCGACGAGTACTGGAAGCGCTGGATGAAGGAGTACCTGCCGACGCTGGTTGCGCGTGGGGACTCGCGGGATGTGCAGCAGCGACAGCTACAAGAAGGGGACCTCGTCGTGGTGGCAGACGGTAGCCTGCCAAGGAACGTGTGGCCGCGTGGAATTGTAACACGGACCTTTCCTGGGCCAGACGGCGTGGTGCGCAACGTGGAGGTGCAGACCATGGGCGGATTGCTGCGGCGGCCGGTCAGGAAGATCGCCGTCCTCCCGAAAGAAGATGGGGCTCGCCAGCTACGCCTGGGGGAGGATGTTGAGGACAGCTAGAGACCCGCCGCCCCGTCGCCCCTTCGTACCCCGCTACGCCCCGCGCACCCCGCACACCGGCGCTGATCCAGTGATGTCGGCGACCAATCAGCGCGCGTGCGGCTTCATTTATCGTCGCACGGCACTACTCACAGACTGAGACACCTTCTTGCGAGATATAAGAAGGGCGTCTCGGTCTGTGAGCTGTTCATTTCACTTCGGAAGCGGCACTCGAGAAGACTCCAAAGAAGACTCAAGACAACAGATCAAGACTCCACAACTGAAGACCTCTCTCTGTACATATTACGAGTAGATAGTTTATTTTAATAGTGCCGAATATTGTAAATAGTGTAATACAGTATAGTAAAAAGTACCATCTTTTCTTCGAGCAGTCCCCTAGTATAGCTTACCTCAGATCAGTCAATAATCAATCAATAACACAAATAAATATACAGTCCACTTTCATCCATTATAGCGGTTTTTGTCTTATTTCCTTTTATTTTTTTACTGTCATTCCTAACAATATAGTTACCGCCCGTTCATTCTTTCGACATTAACTTATTCACTGATCCGAAATACACAATAATTATAATTCTGCTGATGTAGAATGCAAATTTCATGCTCACTGCTCAGATAAATTGCTCAATAGATTCATGCCAAAATAACATTTTGAAATTAAAGCATTGTTTCAATATAAAATGCAAGTTTTGGTTTTGAGCTTTTGGGCATGACTAGCAACTAACAGCGGCTTCACCTGGATTGATTCTATTAATGTGGTGTGATTTAAGATAATCGTCAAAAACCATTTATTTTACCAATTTTTGAATGACTCAAAAAATATCTTAGTTTTTCGGATAAATTACCCTTGATCACTCTTGACATTATTTTTTATGTTTTCGTAAAGTTTCATCACAATCGCTTCAACCATTCCCATGATTATACCGGACATACAGACAGACAAACAGACAGAAGAAAATTTTAAAAATGGTCATTGAAATTACAGAGACACAGTTATTTAGATATTACAGACAGACTTCATTTTATTTATGGATATAAATGATTATAATGTTCTCTGTGTAATGGTGTAATGTACACTATACCAGTCTCGTGGGTATCGTAAGAGGTGAAAGAGACGTCTTTCCAATAACAACTAAAAAGTTCTAAAGCTTTCCAACCCGCCTGCATAGCGTATGAACTTTCTCAATTATCCCCTTGTGAGGCTTTCTAAGGAGATAACTATGTATGTTTAGCAGTGGACTTCGATAAGCTGTTATCAATGAATTAATGACTTAATGATGGTCTCCAGGCCAATTCATTCTCCGTCGATAACTTCCAGATGTAGTATCCGTAGTGCAGGATGAAGCTAGGTAGGTAGGGACGGCTCCATGGCGCATTGGCTTAGCAATGAGATGCGGGCTGCGGGTCGATTCCCGCACGGAACAAGTATTTGTATGGCCTACAAATAATTTTTCCGGGGCTTGATATTTATACTTGTGCAATTTATGTATGTAAACTGTTCCATCAAGAGAGAGGTCTAGTTGTTGAGGCAAAGGTTCGAAAAAAAGCTGTCAACTGCGTAGGAAATACTGTAATCAAAAACGTTTAGTTTGCGCGCTTGTATACAGATTACTTCAATATCTAAGAGCGCTATACTTATATTACAAGTGTCATAGCTGCTCCCATTTTGTGAATATTTTACCGACTTCAAAAAGGAGACGGTACTCAATTCGACTGTATGTTTTTTTTATGAGCGTTATACCTCATAACTTTTTACTAGATGAACCGATTTCGATGATTCTTTTTATTTGAAAGCTGGACTCCACATGTGGTTTCGTATAAATTTGATCAAGGTCTGTATAATAATTTTTGAACTATTCTTAATCATTTATATTGAATTTGTTTGAACAAAATTTTTAATTTTATATTATATTTTATTTTCTTTATTAATTCAGCGGCTGGTTTTCATTTTATTAATTGCCGTGCAGCAGCGGCATAACATAATTCATCACTCTATTTCATACCGTGAGTGTCGTAAGAGGCGCCCATGGGAAACGCAATAAAAACTTATGGCTTTCGATAGATGGCTTTGTAACCTTTGCCTTTACGTCAGATGTAAAATGCACATACTGGCGATAGACAGCAGCGTTAAATCGATCTCTGGTAAAGCGATTGGCAATTCACCTGCCAAGCGTGATGATTAAGGAAAATATCTATAATTCAGAAGGCATTTGTTGTGGAATAAGGGCACATGGTTCACCTGATGGTAAGTAGTTGCTCATAGACATTTACATCTAACCTCGATTACGAATCATGATGCAAATGCATCGCCACCTCTGAGCAGCAGCATATTCCTGATAACAACTCAAAATAATATATAAACCGCGGTTTCCAATCCGTCTGCCAAGTGTGGCAACTATAGAAAATATCCCCCTTATGATCGCCGTTATATATTATCAATCTTAAGAGAGGTCATATTCAATAGTGGATTTATGATAGACTGTTATGAAAAAATAACAAAAAATTCTCACATGTTGACAAAATACGATTTACTGACCATCTAATTCCAACATTAATTCTGTTATGTAAAGAGGCAAATAAATATAAATATGAATGGCCAATTGATCGACAGCGGAATAACACACAATAAAATTAGGCAAAAACTTCTCTATGTGACATAATTCAAAAGCATTGCTTTTAAAAATATTTTGAATGCGTGTTTATAAATAATTATTTAAAATTAAAAATATTGTACAACCGACTTCAATATATATTATTAAGAATAACACAAAAACTTTTGGTTGAACATTGATCAAATTTATATGGAACCATGCCGTGAAGTGGCGGTCAAGAATATACAATACCACAAATATTCCCGTGGGTGTCATAAAAGGCGACAAAGGGAAACAGTCAGGAGATGGGCAGCAGCATCTTCCTGGTAATAGCAAAAATTACAATAAAAAAACTGCGGTTGCCAACCCGCTCGCCATGCGTGGCAACTAAGGCAAATACCACCCGATGAAGAAAGTAACAAGGAGACGGCCCCCAGTCCCCGGCGGCCCCGCTATTCCTGGCTATGGTGGCGATCATGGTAACGGTAGGGCAGGGGGTGCTAAGAATCTACGGTAGAGGTTCGGTTGCCACCTTAGACGATTTGACCTGGCAACGTACAATGTACGCACCTTGAGGACTAACGAGAAGATTGTGGAGCTGGAAGAAGAGATAGACAAGTAACGCTGGCATATTAAAGGATTAAATCCAAAGAGAGGGGGAGGACACGGTGATCCCCGAATCCGGCAATAAGGAGTGTGTCGAAGAGGGTTGCGTACCTTATACTCAGAATCACCAAACGGTATTCGCTGATGGTCATACAGGTTTACGTACCAACCTCGGTACACCCCGATGAGGAGGTGGAGGAAATGTATGAGGGTATCTCTAGAGCCATGCATTCCTCCAAAACCCAATCAATATACGGTGTTAATAGGAGACTTCAATGCAAAACTAGGCACAAGAGAGAATGGTGAGCTGAAAGTAGGAAAATTTGGAATAGGGCAACGGAACCCAAGGGCCAGCAGCTGGCCGACTTCATGGAGAAAGAGGGACTCTTTATGATGAATTTTTTCTTCCAGAAGCGGCCCCACAGGAAGTGGACCTGTTCGAGCCCTGACGTTCGACGAAAAATGAGATGGACTTCATTATGACGACCAGACGACAACTGTTCAGTGATGTCTCCGTGATCGCGCGGGTGAAAACTGGTAGCGATCATCGAATGGTAAGAGGCACACTGAACCTAAACGTTAAGTTGGAGAGGACTTGTCTAATGAAATAAACGCTCCGTCCCCCTCGTGCTCTGTTCCAAAGTCCTGAAATATTTCAGCTCGAGTTTCAAAACCGTTTTCAGTGTCTAGAAGATTGCAATGAAGTGGACGATATGAATGACAAGCTCGTGGAAACTGTCCATGCGGTCGAAGCTAAGTTCTCCAAGACCCGCCGCAAAAGAACACAAAAACTCTCCGATCACACTCTTAATCTCATGGCTGTTAGACGGGAGATAAAGCTACATTCGTCAACATATTTGACAGCATACAGGCAACTAAACAGACAGATCTCCAAATGCATGCGGCGGGACTTACGCAACTTCAATAAAGCTTGTATTGAAGAAGCAATCGAGCGGAACCAAGGCTCCAAAGTCTTTGCCGGAGATCTGTCTGCCAGAAAGAGCCAACTGTCAAAGCTGACGACTGAGTGTGGCAGCATCGCTTCCGGGGCACCTGAGATTTTGAGTGAGATTGAGAGGTTCTATGGGCAGCTTTACACGTCAACGTTGAAGCCACACGCAAGTGTGAGTAACGACCCAAGAGCGAGTCTTATCCGACACTATTCCGAAGATATCCCGGACATCAGTCTGAGTGAGATTAGAATGGCTCTCCAGCACCTTATATACGGTAAGGCCCCAGTCGAGGTTGGAATTACAGCGGAGCTTCTGAAAGCGGGTGAAAAACCGGTTCTGGAAGTCCTTCAGAGGCTATTTAATTCCGTCCTTATGGTGGCATTACACCGGAGGCGTGGAGCAGAAGTGCGGTGGTCTTGTTCTTCAAGAAAGGTGACAATGCCCTCTTGAAGAACTACAGACCGATTTCCCTTCTGAGCCGCGTCTACGTGCTGTTTTCGAGAGTCATTACGAATCGTCTCACACGCAGACTTGACAATTTCCAGTTTCCCAAACAAGCCGGTATCCGAAAGGGCTTTAGCACCATGGACAACATATATACCCTTTGGTAAGTTGTGCAGAAGCCCGAGGAGTACAATTTCGCGACTATGCCTGGCGTATATGGACTATGAGAAATCCTTTGATTCCGTCGAAATTTGGGCGTTGCTGTAGACCTGTCAGCGGTGCCAAGTTGACTGTCGGTATATCGAAGTGTTGAAGTGCTTGTACAGTAGGGCTACGATGGCTATCCGAATACAGAGCCAGAGTACGAAACCTATCCAATTGCAGAAAGATGTAAGACAGGGTGACGTTATATCCCCGAAACTCTTCACCGCTGCATTGGAAGACGTTTTCAAGCTTCTGGACTGGTAATGATGCGGTATTAACATCACTCACCTTCGATTTGTCGACGATATAGTCCTTATGGCAGAATCGCTGGAGGACCTAAGCACTATGCTCAATGACTTCAATAGTGTCTCCCAACGGATAGGTCTTAAGATGAACATGGACAAAACAAAGATTATGTTTAATGTCCATGTCACACCTATGCCGGTAGTTGTTGGGAGCACTAAGCTCGAAGTTGTTGACGAGTGTGTTTACCTGGGACAAATAGTCCGAGTAGGTAAGTCCAACATCGACCGAGAGGTCAATCAATGGATTCAACTCGGCTGGGCAGCGTTCAGGAAGCTACGACACATCTTCTCGTCAGACATACCTCAAAACCTTAAAACGAAATTGTACAACCAGTGCGTGATGCCAGTGATGACTTACGGATCTGAGACGTGGTCCTTCACTGCTGGCCGTATGAGGAAGCTCAAGGTCGCTCAGCGAGCTATGGAGAAGGCTATGCTCGGGGTTTCTCTGCGTGATTAACTTAGAAATTATGATATCCGCAGTAAAACGAGAGTAACCGACATAGCCCAACGGATTAGTAAGATAAAGTGGCAGTGGGCCGGCCATATAGCTCGAAGAACCGACAACCGATGGGGAAGAAAGGTTCTCGAGTGGCAGCCTCGTACTGGTAGGCGAAGTGTAGAGCGACCCACCACTAGATGGAGTGACGACCTGGTAAGACATGCAGGAAGTCGATGGATGCAGGTGGGTCAGGACCGTGCTTTGTGCCATTCCTTGGGGGAGGCCTATGTTCAGCATTGGACTTATGAAAGGCTGTAATGATGATGATGATTATCATAGGTAAAGCACCAGCTTTCAAATATAAAAAGAATAATCGAAATCGGTAAACGAAGAAAAATTTATGAGGTAACACACATAAAAAAAGAACACTGTTAAAATAAAGTATACATTATTTTAGGTAGTGGTATTATTATTCATAATAATAATGGAAAAGACTAATGCTTAAATATAATGTAATAGTAAATTAATCGACGGCTCCGTGGCGCGGTGGCTTAGCAATGAGTTGCTGCGCTGGGTAGCGCGGGTTCGAATCCCGCACGGAGCAAGTATTTGTATGACCTACAAATAATTGTTCCAGGTCTGGATGTTTGTCCTTGTGCAATTTGTGTTTGTAAACTGCCTCCACGATACAGGAGAAAATCCTAGTGTGGGGGTAACGTTTTTTTAAAAGAAGTAGAAAGTTGAAAGGAATACAACTTTATTTTCTAAATACACACGCGGTAGCTCAGGGGCTAAGTACTCTATCATCGTACTTAACGCCCGACGATGAAGGGAATAATTGTGAGGAAACCTGTATGTCTGATACAAAACATTTTGATGACGGCTCCATGGCACAATTTAATTAGTAATAGTTTTGTGTGAATTTTCGTCTGTGTAAAATTTATGTATGTAAACAATACGGCCACTATACAACCACGATACAGGAGAAAATCCTAGTAAGGAGGTAACGGTTTTTTTAAAACCAAACTTAAAAATTGAGAATAATTATTTTATGGGAAGTATGCGAACACGTACTCTAGTGCTACAATCACCAAACTTAATCTGACCGTTTGTGTTATTAGTCTGATGAAATTTATAAAATATTAATATCATTAAGAAAGAGGAAAGGATATCGTAAGAGTTTCTTAACAGTTCTTCTCATGTCATATCTACATTTTCGAACTGGTGGTTTATATTGAATGTGGACTTGATAAAAATTAAACAAATAGGTTAATGGGTATAATATTTATAATATGTTAAGCAAAGTAATGCTGCTGTGTTTTGAACGGTGAGTGCAGAGAACCGGAGAGAAGCAATAAACACTTAAATTTAACTGGAAACTAGGCAATTCATATTTGTTCTCAGGAGTGATAACGGATCTGCATTTTGATTCTTAATTGAGGGTAAATGTAGATGTCTATGGGCCACAGAACCCACTTACCATCAGGTAGACTGTGTGCTCGCTTGTCACCCTTATTCTATTAAAAAACTGATGTTTCAACTCTAAAGGATGGATGACCACATTTGCGAGGATATATGGAATATCTAGCACGACATCAGAAGAATAGGTTTTTAACCAAATGACTCGTAGACAATATCCTTGTGTTCTCTTGTTTCCTTCTCCAAAAGTGGACAGATTATTTTAAAGAACAATATATTAAGGATTCTGGCTATAATATGTCTCTATGTTTCCTTTTATTTTCCATAGTCGTAAAATTTTTTAACCGGTTATCTGTAACGGTGATATTACTGGGCAAATTTAATTTAAGAGTTTCAGAATGTTCCTTCCTAGTTTTAAAATTAAAAATGTATGTAAAAAAGCAAAACATGTTAACATGGCAGTGAAAGATATATATTATGTCGTGAATATTTGCTCTAGTTTTGTCATTATCTAGGGATGATACAGATGAATACGTATGTATATACTGAACTTCGCCAATACATACATTACACATTTTCATTTTCATTTCATTTTCACGTTTCACAACTATATTATTACTAAATATAGTATTCCTGGCAATCTGGAACAATTTTCCCCATTTCTCCATCATGCGTTAAGCACCCAATTTTCGTTTGATCCTCAATTTACACATAAATTGAGTTCTCTAGGCATAATGCCCCTAATATTCCATTCCGATGTAATATTGCAATAACTGGATTATGTTGTGAATCAGTGTCCATGAAATAAATCAGTGAAGGAGCAGAATTAAGTCCTTAATTGGACATAATTTTTTTTAAATATAAAAACTAGGTGATTGGACTCCATTTCTGACTTTTAGTGAGGGTCATTGTTACCGCCATATCTAATTTATTCTCAAATTGAAATATACTCGCATTTTTAAATTCATATTCAATAATTTTTAATCATATTGACGAATCGGATTTACTCAAAACTCTTCATTCATCCCTTCCTTCGCAACTGGCACTCTTCGTTATTATACGCACGCTTGTTGTCAGTATTCACATTGTACCGTACCGCACCACATCGCTTCAAATCATGTATTTAAATTATCATACTTAAAATCACGGCCGTGAAATGTTAAATTTGTGTAACTGTGCAATACAACTCTGAGTGCATCGCTGGTATCAAACCTAGAAGATAAGTACGAGTACCTAGGAGACTCGTCGCTGGACGTCGCCAGGAGTGTGTGCTCTATGCCGTTTGCCAATACAAATTTAAATCAATTTTAATTTCGAAACTAAAGTCCACAAACTTTTAAATAATATAAGATCATATGGTTTCTGTAGCTTCTTTGTTAGAATATGGTTGCTGCCACCCATAGACATCCATGGGTGGCAGTAACCTTTTACCATCAGGTAAATTTTAAGCTCGTTTGTCACTTTATAAGTGTAGTAATGAAATAGCATTGTCTTAAAACATGGAAGCTTGTGCATACACGGTGATTTATGTCACCCTTAAGAGGGATCTTCATTCAGCAGGGACATCAACTGAATATTGCTTGAAATAAGAACAATGTTGATGATAAATTTATAATGGCGGTGTAAGAATATCGTCAAGTGTGTAACGTAATAGGCAGCAAAGGAAAAGTGAAATAGAAAATAGTAGCAACTATGCTCAACTCGCCCTATGGGGCGATCTATGGCGTAGACCTGTGCTGCAGTGGACTTTTATAGGCTGTTATGGATGGATGGAATGCTTCGTTACCAGTAAAAAAGGGTCTCAGGTTCTCTACACTCACCATACGAAACACAGCAGCGTAAAGCTGCTATTTTACGTTGGTATTCTGTGAGAGCGTGGTCCTTCGCCGGTCGAGTCCACCCATTCATGCTACAACTATACTACTTATATAGCTGCAGCATGGCTCTACCACGTAAACATTCACATGGAAACGTTACCTGCCTGTCAAGTGTGACGATTAAATCATAATCTTCTATTGTTTTATAGAATAATGTGATAAACGAGCACACAGTCTACATGATGGTATGCGGATGCTGTGGCCCATGGGCATCTACATCTCGGAAATTATGAATCAAAATACGGATGCGTTGTCACCCCTGAGTACTAAGACCATATGAAAAACAGCAGCATTATGCTGCTAAGTTACGCTGGTATTCTGTGAGTTCGTGGTCCCTACCTAGTCGAACCGAACTATAATATAGCTGCAGAATGGATCTACCTCCTTAATACTCCATACAATAGGAAAGGTCAATATTCAATTTAGGCTTTAACGAGCTAAAAAAAAGGTATTAATATTTGAGCGCAGATTGGTCAGATCCTTTCTGCGTATCTGCGTCCATTAATTGTCACAGATCCTGCTTACGTAATACATTAGATTTCCGTTGAAACGTTCATGAAGACAAACCGGCTTTGTGGTATAAATGGTTCGGAGAATAGAATAGGCGACTTCAAATTCAGTTTAGCTGGGTTAACTAGAATATAATATAAATTTTTGAGCCACGTCTATAATATACTGATTATCGAAAGTGAGCAAAAAGGGTCGTCACTCTAGCGGAGCGTTATATCGATGATGGCAAGGTGGAATTGAAGGTATATCGAGAAACCTTCTCCCCTACTCGTTTGTTCAGTATAACGTTCACTGTAAGCGTTGTGTGCGAGTGATTCTGCCTAAGTCATCCTACGTAGTAGTAGTGCTAAGATTGTACTGTGGTTCTATCTGTTTTTGTGGTTATTCTGGTGCAGGCAAGGCAGATGATGTTGTAAAGAGGGCTGCCCTGTGTTAAATTGAGATGGGTAGTCTTGCTGTTGATTTGCAAATTTTGGTGTTATCATGAAATTATGTCCTTCACGTTACACCACTGTGTAATTGTGCCGGAGACATATTACGGCATATATATGGAACTGTATTTGCCTATGCGGAATGTACAGTGCATTACGCTGTTTTATTGCTGATAATAAATAATTCCTTAAGCAAGGGAAAAAGTTAAATATCCGCTCTCATAATTTTACAATTTTAAACAAATTATCTTATCATGATGTATTTCAAAGATCAGAAGTGGTATGTTGTGATAAATTTCCGTAAAATTTATATTCATTATCATCATCATCATCATCATTACAGCCTTTCATAAGTCCGCTGCTGAACATAGGCCTCCCCCAAGGAATGCCACAAAGCACAGTCCTGAGCCATCTGCATCCATCGAGTTCCTGCATACCTTACCAGATCGTCACTCCATCTCGTGGGGGGTCGCCCTACACTTCGCCTACGGTACGAGGCTACCACTCGAGAACCTTTCTTCCGATCCGATCACCGAATGGTTAGAGGCACACTGAAACTAAACGTTAAGTTAGAGAGGTCTCGCCTAATGAAGTCAACGCTCCGTCCCCGTCGTGCTCTGTTCCAAAGTCCCGAAACCTTTCAGCTCGAGTTACAAAACTGTTTTCAGTGTCTAGAAGATTGCAATGAAGTGGACGATATGAATGACAACCTCGTGGAAACAGTACAAGCGGTCGGAGCTAAGTTTTGCAAGTCGCAGAAGAATACAAAAACTCTCCGATCACACTCTTAATCTCATTGCTGTTAGACGGGAGATGAAGCTACATTCTTCAACAGATTTGACAGCATACAGGAAACTGAACAAACAAATATCCAAATGCATGCGGTGGGACTTACGAAACTTCAATACAGCTTGTATTGAAGAAGCGATCGAGCGGAACCAAGGCTCCAAAGTCTTTGCCAGGGATTTGTCTGCCAGAAAGAGCCAATTGTCAAAGCTGAAGACCGAATGTAGCAGCATCGTTTCCGGAACGACTGAGATTTTGAGTGATATTGAGAGGTTCTATAGGCAGCTGTACACGTCATCGTTGGAGCCACACGCAAGTGTGAGTAACGATTTTTTTCGGTGGTAGAGCCACGCAGCAGTTCTTGCATCTGCAATTCCCTCCCTGGTGTTGCAGTTGTTCATGGGCGGCGGTAGTCACTTACCATCAGGTGAGCCGCATGCTCGTTTGCCCCCTCTACTATAAAAAAAATAAGCTCCAAGAGCGAGTCTTATCCGACACTATTCTGAAGATATTCCGAACGTCGGTTTGGGCGAGATTAGAATGACTCTCCAGCACCTTAAAAACGGTAAGTCCCCGGGCGTGGTTGGAATTACAGCAGAGCTTCTGAAAGCAAGTGGAAAATCGGTACTTGAAGTCCTTCAGAAGCTCTTTAATTTCGTCCTCCATGGTAGCACTACTCCGGAGGCGTGGAGCAGAAGTGCGGTGATCTTGTTCTTCAAGAAAGGCGACAACGCACTCTTGAAGAACTACAAACCGATTTCCTTTCTGAGCCGCGTCTACGTGCTGTTTTCCAGAGTCATTACAAATCGTCTCGCACGCAGACTTGACGAGCAGAAATCCAGCCTCCAGAACAAGGCGGTTTCCGAAAAGGACCACATACACACCCTTCAGCCAATTGTACAGAAGACAGAAGAGTACAATCTGCCACTTTGCCTTGCGTATAAGGACTATGAGAAAGCCTTTGATTCTGTCGAAATTTGGGTGGTTCTGCAGTCCCTTCAGCGGTGCCAAGTTGACTGTCGGTATATCGAAGTGCCGAAGTATTTGTACAGTAGAGCTACGATGGAAATCCGAGTACAGAATCAGAGTAAGAAACCTATCCATCTGCAGAGAGGTGTAAGACAGGGTGACGTGATATCCCCGAAACTCTTCACCGCTGCATTGTAGGACGTTTTCAAGCTACTGGGCTGGAAAAGATGCGGTATGAACATTAATGGCGAGTACATAACTCACCTTCGATTTGCCGACGATATAGTCCTTATGGCAGAATCGCTGGAGGACCTAAGCACTATGCTCAATGACTTCAATAATGTCTCCTAACGGATAGGTCTTAAGATGAACATGGACAAAACAAAAATCATGTTTTATGTCTATGTCACACCTATGCCGGTAGTTGTTGGGAACACTAAGCTCGAAGTTGGTGACGAGTATGTTTACCTAGGACAAATAGTCCGATTAGGTAAGTCCAACTTCGACCGAAAGGTCAACCGACGTATTCAACTCGGCTGGGCAGCATTCGGAAAACTACGAGATATCTTCACGTAAGACATACCTCAAAACCTTAAAACGTAATTTTGCAATCAGTGCGTTGCCAGTGATGACTTACGGATCTGAGACGTGGTCCTTCACTGCTGGTCGTATGAGGAAGCTCAAGGTCGCTCAGCGAGCTATAGAGAGCGCTATGCTCGGGGTTTCTCTGCGTGATAAACTTAGTAATTAAAATATCCGCAGTAGAATTAAAATAATCGACATAACCCAACGGATTGATAAGCTGAAATGGCAGTGACCAGCCATATAGCTTGAAGAATTGACAATCTTTGGGGAAGAAAGGTTCTCGAGTGGCAGCCTCGTACCGGTAGACGAAGTGTAGGGCGATCTCCAACTAGATGGAGTGTCGACCTGGTAAGACATGCAGGAATTCGATGGATGTAGGTGGCTCAGAACCGTGCCTTGTGGCATTCCTTGGGGGAGGCCTATGTTCAGCAGTGGACTTATGAAAGGCTGTAAGGATGATGATGATGATGAATTAGAATGACAGTTTAAGTACAAAGGTTCATTAATAATTGTAGAAGAAATAATATTCACAATAGCAATTAGTTTTCATGTTCAGAATTAAAATCTTCAAAATCAATACTAATACATACAGCTCAAATGGAAATGTTTCCTTAAGAATATACTATTCTAAAGTCAGGTAATTCCGTACCTAAAAAAAACAGACTATTATCTCTTTCCCCTTTCGTGGATAGTAGCAGTATTATACGTGTGGGAGGTCATCTTAGTAATTTGTACTACACTTATGATATAAAGCACCCTATTATAATATGTACCAAGCATCATTTAACCAAAATCATATTTGAAATGAAACAAATGCTTAATGCACGCAGGTCTTCAACTGCTGATTTAAGCGGTAGAAGTCTAAGGAAGGTTTTTGTTCATGGTTGTATACGTTGTAATAGATTTAAAGCATCTTTCGTGCAGCCTATTATGGGTGACTTAACCACCGATAGGACTCGCTTAGAATTCCCATTTTTGAGCACCGGAGTAGATTATTGCGGGTCTGTGCTGATAGTAAATCATAAGGGTAAAGGCAGAACCTTATTAAAATCTTACATTTGTATTTTTGTTTGTTTAGCACTAGCTGTCCACTTAGAACTCGTCACGGATCTCACGAAGGAGGCATATCTCGCAGCTATAAGTCGGTTTTTAGCTTGACGAGGAAAACCTCAGCACATTTATTCAGATAACGCTACCATTATTGATGGTCCCTATAATGAACTCTCTTCTTTTCTTAGCCACACCTCAGATCACATAACTTCAGACATCTCAGGACAAGGTGTAGAATTGAAATTTATTTAAGGCTATTCTCCTCATTTTGGCGGACTGTAGGAAGCTGCCGTAAAGTCCGTTAAACATCATCTGAGATGCATTATGAGCCTCACTCACTTCAAATTTGAAGAGCTTTCAACTTGTCTGACTCAGATTGAAGCTGCCCTAAATTCCGGAACTCTTACACCCTTATCATCCGATCCCACAGATCTTACATATTTAACTCCTTCCCATTTTCTTATTGGACGAACAATTACCTCAGTTCTCTATCCACAAATCGAAGACAGGCATATCGACTCATTAGCTAGATTTGCGCCAGTGGAAAAGCTAAAAAAAACATTTTTGGAAGCGTTTCGTTAGTGATCATATTCATCTCCTACAGCAAAAGCAGAAATGGCGCATCTGTTGTGGGGACCTGACTATAGGACAAATGGTTTTGGTGAAGGAAATCAATCTTCCCCTACTGTTATGGCTTCTGAGGCGTGTCAATAAACTCATTCCAGCAAAGTATGGTGTTGCGAGAGTAGCTAAAGTCAAGACAAAGAAAGGGCATCTTCTTCGGCCTTTAATCGCTTCGTCATATTACCAATTGAAGCGGACTAGACCACTTCAAGGCCAGGGAGCATGTAGCGTTTTATCGTAAATCGAAACGCAACAATTACAAATAACCCGGACCAATCAAAAAATTCAAATTAAAATAACGGTTCTAGACTACTTCAAGAAGCGACATCATAGTTAACACAGTAGTTCAGGTTTTATGTACATCTGTAATTATCTTTCAATATAGAAATCCTGTTTTCTTCCTGTATTTTGTTGAGTTATACGCAATTAATACAATTAAAGTCAAGATTTTTATTTTGGCAATTCGATTACATCAATTTTTTTTTATAAGGGTGACAAACGAGCACACAGTCCACCTGATCGTAAGTGGTTACTGCGGTCCATAGACATCTACATCTATCCTCTATTACAAATGAAAATGTAGATGCGTTGTCACCCGTGAGGACTAAGTTGGAATGCCTCATTTCCAGTAAAAAGGGCCTCCGGCTACCTGCACTCACCAAGCGAAACGCAGAGGTAAATTTCTACTTCACGCTGGTTTTCTGTGAGGTCGTAGTACCACCCGGGTTCGAGCCGGCCCATCCGTGCGACAGCAAAAGCTGCCGCGTGGCTCTACCACTGTTATAATTTTATACATCATTATATACATCACCCAAGATCTCATGCCGCATCTAGGATCAGGATCTTGGGCACACAAGATCCGTTACGCTATTTCATCTAGTGGCTGTTGCAAGTGGCGACTATGGGAAATACCAGAACATGCATGTCTTTCGATATATGGCAGTATGGCAATCTTATTTATAACAGTCATAATATAAACCGGACGGCGACGAACAGCAGAATCTAAGGTGAGAAACGTCTTGTTTTTACATAGGGTCAAACGAGCATGCGGCTTACCTGATGGTAAGCGTCGACTGCAGCCCACGAACAACTGCCACCATGAGAAATGCAAGTGCGTTGCCGGCCTTTTAAAAAGGAGTTACCTGGTACTACGTTACTTGCCAAGCGTGACGTTCTAGGCCAATTGTCTTATACGGCTGAGGTCTATGCGCATGTAATAATTTGAGCGAGAACAATAAAAATTGTCATTACACAAGCTAGTACAAGGAAACATAATAGTTCGTTGTGGACACGACAGAGACTAGGCAGAAATGACAATGAAATGAAAATTTTTATTCGTAAAAACTTTTTGAGTATTTTACCTTCCTGCATATTATCTTACCATGTCGTCACTCCATCTAGTGAGCGGCTGCCTTAAACTTTGCATACCGGTACAAAGCGGCCACTCAAAAATCTTTATTTCCAATCAGTTGTCGGTTCTGCAAGAAAAATAAACATTTATATTTAAAAAAGTAAAGTTTATTATTATTGAAGTAAATAAAAGACATCTTAGAGTCCGCTGTGATACGATAGAGGGGAGATGTGACAAACTTTTTTGGTCGTTAAAATCGTTTTGAGTATTTGAAGGTGTTAAGTTTAAAATATTAAGAAGTACTTATCATATGAAGTAAATATTTTATGATTAACGAAAAATGTATACGTTCGCCATTGCACTTTATGCGCTGATATAGTCACAAAGAAGATATATAGTTATTAAAGTTGAATATTAAATGAGTTTTATGGTATTAACTAAGTATTGTAGTATTTGTAAGCCTTTTTTTATTTATTTTCTCTTAATTTTATCTCGAAAATACAACAGGAGATCGCACTTTTGATCTCGGAAATTCAGCAGTATAGCGTTAGTTGTTAAAAATAGGAAAAGTATGAGAGCGCATGTTCAACTTACTCTCTTGGTTGCGCGATTAATCATTATCTATAATAAGACAGCATAACGCACTATACATTCAGTATAGAGCAGTTCGACCACACCGTAACATGTTCCCGTCACAAATACACAGTGTTACACCAGTGTGTACTCGTATGAAGAACATTTATATGAACATTACATGATAACACCAAAGTATGCAAACCAATAGCAACACCACACGTCTCATTGTAACACAGAGCATCTTACCAGCATCATCATCCTCCTTGCCTGCACCAGAACAATTACTACAACCATAGGTAGTACACTATACTACAACAAACAGAACTTCGACATTATCTTAGCACTCATAGAATTACTTCACTCGTAGAATGACTCAAGCGGAATCTCCCACGCACGGCGCCTACAGTGAACTTTTTACCGCACAAACGAGTGGGGATTTTTCAATATACCCTCAATTTTATCTCGTCCAACCGGTATTTTATAGACATGCCGACATACATATACAATAAACATTATTAACATTTTCTTCTGCCAACAGTTTGTCGACGGTAGTTCTCGTCTCGTAGTCTCGTCATGCTTATGTTTATGTAATCTTAAGTATAATTTCTTATACATGTTCTAACATCTACTAATATCTTATAATTATTCTATTTATACATAGTAGTAGACTTCATAAAAAACTTTGTACTCAATTACAAAGTTTTTTATGAAAACTACACTAGTCAAATATTAAAATTAGTTCACTAATTTTTGACGTTTTTTTTTACATACATACCTGTATACTAATTTAACACACTCACATTAAACTTACACATAATATATATATATATATATATATATATATATATATATATATATATATATATATATATAAAAGCTGCAAGCAAGCTGCCTTTATCGCTACTTTGTTTATTGAATTCTTAACGAGGAATAACTTTGAAAGTGTATTTGGGAATTGGCTCATAAAATATAAAGATGTCTCGAGTATGGAATAAAATATTCAGACACTAAGTGCCGGCAGTTAACGCAGGCGTCGGGCTTGTTCACTCACTTATACTGAGAAGAATGATATTCTAGAGTCGGAAAAGCGAATGCCAACAAATATTTTTTTTAAATCCATTTTATTAAAATACTATCTATTGAGAGCCTACACCTACTCTTTGTCTTTAAATAAACACGTAAAGTTTTTTACGTACGTATTTGTTTTCCTTTTTTATGTACTCGAATACAATATATCATACATAAACACTCACGCCCGCTACCCAGAGGAGTAGACGGAGACTATACATGCATTTGGCATGATTCTAACACACCTCTCTCGCTTCTTTTACGACAAGCTCGTAGAAACTTTCCATGCAGTCGAAGCTAATTTTTGCAAGACCCATCGCAGAAGAACACAAAACCTCTTCGATCACCCTCTTAATCTCATAGCTCTTAGATGGGAAATGAAACTGCAGTCTTCAGTACATTTGACAGCATAAAGGCAACTGAAGAGACAGATCTCCAAATGCACGCGGCGGGACTTACACAACTTTTATACTGCACGTATTGAAGAAGCAATCGAGTGGAACCAGGTCTCCGAAGTCTTTGCTAGAGATCTGTCTGCCAGAAAGAGCTGAAGACCGAGTGTGGCAGCGTCATTTCCGGGACACCTGAGATTTTGAGTGAGATTACGAGATTATATGGGCAGCTGTATACATCATCGTTGGAGCCACATGCAAATGTGAGTAACTAACATTTGCGTGTGGAAACAGAAACCTATTTAACTATAGAGAGGTGTAAGATAGGGTAAAGTTATATCCCCGAAACTCTTCACCGCTGCATTGGAAGGTGTTTTCAAGCTTCTGGACTGGAAAGGACACGGTAAAGGATACGGAATGGAAAGAATACGCTTAACATCAATGGAGATTACATCACAGACCTTAGATTTTCCGACGATATAGTACTTATGGCGGAATCGCTAAAGTACTACCTCAAAACTTGAAAACCAGAATATGCAGCCAGTTCATATTGCCAGTGATAACCCATGGAACTGAAAGTTGGTATTTCACTGCTAGCCAGATGATGAAGTTCAACGAGCTATGTAGAGGGCTATGCTTGGAGTTTTTCTGCGTGATAAACTTAGAAATGAGGATATCCGCTGTAGAACCAGAATGACCGACATAGCCCAACGGATTAGTAAGCTGACGTGGCGATGGACCGGCCATATAGTTTGAAGAACCGACAACCGATGGAGAAGAAATGTTCTCGAGTAGCGGCCTCGTACCGGCGGACGAAGTGTAGGGTGTCTCCCTACTAGATGGAGTGACAACCTGGTAAGACATGCAGGAAGTTGATGGATGCAGGTGGCTCATGACCGTGCTTTGTGGTATTCCTTGGGGAAAACCTATGTTCAGCAGTGGACATATAAAGGGCTGTAATGGAGATGATGATGATGAATTGTTAAAAGTAAGTAAATTTACTCTGTTAGTTCCATTGTCGGGCACAAGCCTTCTTTCGTTTCAGAATAGGATTAAATGCAAGGAAGTGGTGTCCACCGTGCTGCCCCAATTTTAATTCCAATTTCCACTTTGACAGAGTATTTCGTGTCAAGTCCCTTACATAATCAAAGTGCCATCCATGTCGAATGGTATACTACCAAATGCTTCTCGGAATTTTTACAACCCACCGAATACGGTGGTCTGCTGTTTCAGCAAGATAAAGAGTCCGCACGTAATTATTATTTTGTCATTAAAGAAATCCGCGTATTGCCGATGTAAGAATATCCACTATCACATATCATCCCGTGGGTCTTGTAAGAGGCAACAGAGGGAAACAAATCAAGATATGGACAGCATATTCTTCTAAAAAACGACTAAAATTAAAAAACTGCGGATGCCAACCCGCTTGTGGTAGCTGTGGCAAATATCCCCCCTATTAGGCAATCTATGAGGAGGCCTATATTCAGCGCATAAAAGTATACTTTAATAGGCTTTATCTTAATGGTAGCGGTAACTGTATTCAAGTAATATGTACTACGTAATAGAAGAGACGCCGAGACTCGGTTGTTTGCAACACGCGTTAGAACCCACGGGCTCAAACTTACGTCTTTGTAAGCCTCCTGCCCCGCGCCCCGCTCTTCCGCACAGATTTTGTTCGCGGTATCTGTCCTAGTATGTACCTATTATATATTATTTCGATGTAAATTGTTATTTTTTTTAAATCCCGCTGGGTTTCTTTTTGTTTTCTTCCAGGACAGAAGTTTTTTTAAAAGGTTAGTAACTTATTTTGAATAAAAAAGTTTCTATTTTTACATCGCCAAATTTCTGACTCCGGGCTGCTACTGAGAAAAACCCAATACTGAGTTTGGCCTGACCAGGGACCTCATGATCAGCAACGTCGTTTACGACCACTGCACCAACGAGACAGTCAAGTTTCGCAATATACATACAAATATGCAATTGCATGTTACATGCCCATGATATTACTTTGTCCTGTATGTAGTGTGTGAACGAACTCTGATTACTCCCGTCCACTCCACAGCCCTCGTTTTCTCATTGCGTTCTTTGTTCTCAACGTTACGCACATTGTTAGCTCCTGAATCTAAGCGAGCATAAAATTTCTCGTTAACCTTCTTCGTGCTTCGTAGAGCTTGGTTTGTTTGAAAGAGGCAAGAACATGTATTTACCAAATGTTACGTTGTAATTTTTCTTTTCTTTTTTTTAAAATAAATTGAAGTAACAAATCAACTTACATTGCACTTGAAAGTAGGTGGCTACTGCAGTCTATAGAAACCAGGAGCAAATTACAAGCAAACAAATCTACATATACGTCGTCACTTCTGTGGTTTAAGATGTAACGTCTCAGAGCCAATAATTAAACCGGCTCTCTATACCCTTCTGACCGGCAAACAGCGGTGCAAGTACTTCTATGTGGAGGAAGAAATAGAGAAGAGTGTGATACCTACCCAGACTAACTCCTGAGACAGTAGTCCTACCACCTAGAATGATATATTCATGTTTTTTCTACAGCAAAGAGAATGTTATCAGGTTTTCTATAGCATGTGCCAGCTAGGCGATCTAATCTTGGATGAAATGTTAAAAGTGTTAAAAGTTAAATAGCTAAGATCCGCATAATAATATAAAATTATGTGTCTTACCTAGTTTGAAGAGCAACTTTTGCCCTCCCTCAGTTGCATTCACTTTCCCGGTCCCAATACAACTACACTAGGATACACCACCGTCCATAATATGACACAAGTTTGGCCTCTAAACGAGATATCATCGGGTGGAATAGTCCTCAGGAGTGACAAGACATCTACATACATCTAGATATAGGAATCTACTAACAATTAGGTGGGCTTATAGGCGCTTGTCATCTATAAAAAAATATAAATTGCAGTTTTAAGTGCTGATTTAATACGAGCTAGGTTAAGGAATTAATTTGGTAACAAACCTGCATGTAAAATCCATCATACACGGATTAATTTCAGCCATTAAATTTCGCGAATGCACTTCGCAACGAAACTAATTTTTACGGGCTCTATCGCGTTTAATGTAACTTTTTAATTCTCCCTGTGGATAAAGGAAACGTAAGAGTATAATTTCAAATTACAACAACTTTTATTGGCTGTAAGTACATACAAAAAAGTCAAAATAGACTCTACTCTTGAAACAACTACCGATTTAATAAAGAATAACTTCGAAAAAATGACAAGCACCTCAGTTTCTACCGTGTCCGTGGATGCTGTAAGGCACACGAAATGTCAGGAATTGAAAATTTAAAATCAAACGCAATAGAATTCGTAAAAGTTTCATTTAATGTGTAGTCTTCGGGTAAATATAGGAAATCATAGCTCACGTTATCATCCACATCGTGCGGGTCTTGCCATTGCTCGTTGGCTAAGGATAGAGGGGTTAACCCTTTATCACAAACAATTACTTTCTTATAGAATGAATCTTCCGATCTCGTCAGGAAGTAATGACGGAGGCTGCACACTTCGCGATTATGTATTGTGAGCACGCTTAAAAAGCAACGCCCACCATGTTTCCGCGGCAAGTACTCATTACCAACGATCTCATATGGTGCATCTTATAGGACGTGTTAGTGTGGACTTGTCTATCCAGGGTGTTAAGTTCAGTTTGAGTCCACCTGAGTATGCCAAAGGTATATGACAGGCTTGTTGGGTCATCCAATTATTATATGCGTATGCTTATTCACGCCCGACAAAAGGGTGTTATGGACTTTGGTCAAGCGTTCATAAAACAGATCGCAAACTGAATGTTTCTTGTTCGCCTCATCAATACCTATATTTTGTAACATACCCAGGTATCGGTATGTTTCAGACTCGGAAAGGGCCCTTATGTTGACTGGCATAGATAAGTCTATGCCCTCAGAGTTAACAAACCTACATACGAACGATACATACGAACATATCTATTTATCATATACCATACTTATCCGTTCCTAGCTAGTTCATTATAAAAGAATTGCTAAAATTACAATGTGGGTGACTTCAAGGCAACTGAACAACTGGCAAAAGAACTGTCGGGCAAGCACAGCGTGACACACCACAAACTCCTTTAACCAGTAGTGGTGCACACCGTCAAGTCCCAAAAGTTTTAGTTCGAGGCTATACGGACTGCCTCCGCTCAATCGTCCAGCGTTATAATGACGGAGTTCATGGGCGTAATACTCGCACATTGAAACGTCACAACTTCAGTCCAGGGGCACTCGCTATGGTTAACGGACTCCGAACACAAGCTTCGCCAGAATCGGCCTGATTTGACTTTTGGCCCATTCCACGTACCGATGGTCGTTCCAGTGATTTATTTTTTTCTGTATGACCCGCTTTGACCTCTCGTTATATCGCCAGATCCGCTTCCACAATGCAGCGACTCTTTGCTAGAGATCGTCTATGCGCTAAGTTTGTTAAGGGGTATTATTCGGCTGGGACAAACTAATATTTGTCCCAGCAAATGCTATCTTAACGTTGCGCACAACTCTCGGCTTATTATTATTATTACTTTAATTACACTATTCCACAATTCCCAAATCCCTTGGTTTGAATGAGTTATCGCTGTAAATATGTCTATATGAGGTACATAATATCTCAAATATCAAAACAATATCATCGTATCTATCAAAGTGTTTTCAGTCTTTACAAGCTACTCGTCCGTCATCGAGGAGCAATCTCTTGGAATTCCACACTCATGTTTTATGAATGCGCCTAATATTTACACTCACAACCTTGTGAACTTCCGTAGAACAGGTCAGTGGGTTTTGAGAGATGTTTTCTCACGAATAAAGTCGTTGAAAAATTTACTTTATCTTTATTTTATTACTAGCCTGCCGTGGCTTCGCCTGGATGAAATCTATTAATTTTGCATTATTTAGCTCAAAAATAATCAAAGCCTTTTTGTTTATTTTATCAATTTTTCGTTTAAAATAAATTAAATTTTGCAGAGAAAATACAGCCTAGATCACTCCTGGTATTTCAAATATATAGAGGTATAGATGTTAGACGTTTATGCCTCTATATATTCGTAATATGGTCTTAGTAACTATCGTAAAGTTTCATTACAATCAGTTTAGCCATTCCGAAGATTAGTCCAGACAGACAGATACGGATAGACAGAATTTAAAAAAAATGGACATTAATGTTTTAATGGCGTGCAAAGGACCCTCTGAGCTCATTAATAGCACTTGCGATATTACAGACAGCCACTTAAATTTTATTTATACGTATATATAGTCGTTGGTGCGTCTGTTTGCGATCGTATTATTTCTTAAGGACTTGACCGATGGAAGTCATTATTACAGCCCTTCACAAATCAACTTTTAAACATAGCCCTCCCCCAAAGAAAACCACAAAGCACGATACTAAGCCACCTGTATCCATCCACTCCTGCATTTCTTACCAGGTCATCACTCCATCTAGTGGAGGGACGCCCTACACTTTGTTTACTGGAAGGAGACTGCCACTCGAGAAGCTTTCTTCACCATCGATTGTCGGCTCTTCGAGCTATACGGCCGGCTCATTGTCACTTCAGCTTACTAATCCGTCGGGTTATGTCAGTTACTCTGATTCTACTGGTGATTGAGGTCATATTCACACAATATATTTGCTTTGTCGAGCCGAGGGTTCGGAGCTAAGCTAGGATCTAGAGTTATTAACGAATTCCATATTTTTGAACCAAAATAGCTCACATTAACATATGATGCTTGCTTAGTGTAGGTAGTTCTGTAGCCAAGTTAATAATACATTTTATAAATTCATCGCGCCACCCATTGCAAAAGGCAGAACTGCTAAGTCAGCTAGTATTATATAAAAATAACATCATATAGAGTCATTCGGGGTAACTGAGCGCAGTGGGTAAGTGAGCGCAGTGAGTGTATCTCCCAAACGGGGAACGGGGGGAGGTTTTTGTTAAGGTCGAAAAGTAATGCTAGAGTGCCCTGCTAGTCGCGACTTGTCTCTGTGGCGGCGGTTGAGAAATAACTTTTTTTTTCATAAAAAACAGTATATGGTGTCTAAATTCGAATTTTTTTGTTTAATGGAAAACAATGTATCATCGGCGTTATCGATTTCACAACGGTAAGTTGTATTTTCTTTGAATAATAATATGTTTACGCTACATTTTATAAAAAAAATCATGTTTTATTTGTTTTCATTTTATTTTACGAGCTTTCAATTGCAATTTGGTGTTCTGGGGAAAGTGTGCGCGGGTAAGTGTGCGCATGCGTACACTTGCCCCTTCGATGTTATTTTCAGTTTCTCATCACCATACCGTGAAATTATATAAGAAAAGGACCTGAAGTTGCATCGGCCACTGAAGAACAAATCTCCTGAGCCAAAGCACTCATTGAGCATGAGCAAAAGAGCTGCGGCAAGCGCCATTGGTATCTATTAGTGAGTATTGTATTCGAATTCGACATCATCGTCTTGAAGAGGAAGAACAGTTTTCTATGGCCTCGACCGCTACAACAATAGAATACTGTTGTGCACTATAAAAGCAAAAATATACAGAGCCAAATACTGAAGAATGGAGTCAGTGTATGTATGCAAAGACTGGTGACATGAGGATGCACTGCATATGAGAAAGGTGTTTTTGTTTGTGATAATTGAATTGATGATCCCCAAATTAATGTTGTTTGTAATAAATTAGACCATCCCAAGTAAAATATGTAAATCTCTAAATATTAATAATTAAAAATTTCTATAATTTAATTTAAATAAATGTTAAGTTAATTTAATTTTATGAGATAATTGTTATTTTTATGCAAAGACTAATAACTAATAAAAATATTTTCTAAGTGGCATTACAATAAAGAACCTTTATTCTTGAATATTGTGTATATTTTGATTAATCCAAGGAATGCGCTACTTATCCCATATGCGTATACTTACCCCGTACGGGTGCGCACAGTTACCCGCATCATGGGTCAAGTGAGCGCATTCCGATTTTATGTAATTAAATTCTTATAGAAAAAAAAACCTTTCTTTGTTTTCTATTCTTATTTCTATTTCAATTTAGAGGCTAATATGTGGTTTATCTCAGAGCCGA
Source organism: Parnassius glacialis (assembly GCA_033319125.1). Classification (NCBI taxonomy): domain Eukaryota; kingdom Metazoa; phylum Arthropoda; class Insecta; order Lepidoptera; family Papilionidae; genus Parnassius; species Parnassius glacialis. The sequence goes on from JAVANC010000026.1 coordinate 53,920,925, forward strand.
CTTTTATATTCCTAACTTTTTTATTTTATGCGTAGTGAACTAATATTTACCAAAGTGCGCACACTTGACCCGAATGACTCTATTGTTACGGAGTAATTTATTATGTTTTTTGTAATTACATAAATACTTAATGATTCCTTATATTTACGCGAACACACACAAATTTTATGGATTTTTTCGCGTTTAATAAACTTATTTATCTTATTTATAAATAATCATAAATATTGCTAGTACTTTATGTAATTAAGAGTATTTTTAAATGTCCGGCATGTTTAATAATTTAAAAAAGTTTTATTTAAAATAAATTTCCACTCTAATTGAAATGTTCATCAGCGTATTTTGATGTACTTTCAAATTTAATAAATTATTTAAATCAATGTCTCTATTTATATTCTATATAAATTATTATCACTGTTGGAGCATCAATTTAATGTCCAAGAGAAAGTCATCGACCGGATTGCCAGTGTAAATACTAGAAGTCTCACATTTTGGTTCAACATTCTGTCGCTAAACATAGTGTTAAGACTTTGGCATTTATCTCAGATGTTTAAACCAATATTTAACGGATAAGACCTTCTGGACCCTTCCCTAATCCGACCCATAGTATGAGACGGGGAGCTAGCTGTGTTTACTCTTACGTCGTAAATACATGGCGGGTAATGAAAACAAATTGCGTCCATTCAACAAGAAATAAAAAAACAATATTTAATACAAAATTGTTTTTATTATTATACGAATATCCTTTAAAAATCTACAAAATTAAAATACTCTACAGTAAATCCATTTATGTATTCTTATTTTTTTTTGTTATATACTATATACAATTCAAACATTCGGGCCTGTGAATGCATTCATGTGATAAAAGTGGCTTTGTGCGGTAAATTGGTGAAACAATAGACGGGAGCGAGTGATGCCATTTGCAACTGAATGGCGCAAACATATTATAGCATAATATAATATCTGCAATTAGACGTGAGTCGTCACGTAATTTTCGCATAACGTAACGTAACGAGTGAAGAAGAAGACTTCGCTGCTTATTAAAACTAGTGATTTGGGGAAATATTTTTTTAATTAAGTGACAGCAGACGGTCCCGTGGCGCAGTGGTTAGTAGCTTAGTATTGAGTTGCGGTGCTGGGGGCCGCGGGTTCGAATACCGCACGGAACAAGTATTTGTATGGCCTACAAATAATTGTTCCGCGTCTGGATGTTTGTCCTTGAGAAATTCATGTATGTAAATTGCCTCCACGACACAGGAGAAAATTATAGTGTGGGGTAGATTTAAAAAAAAACAGTTTCTAGACAAGATGATTAGATTTAGAAGGTAAAAAGATTAAAGAGATTTAAAAGGTGGTGGGTACAGAATCGTTTTAGCTTCTTACAAAAGAAAAATACTGTGAGTGACTGAGCTATTTATTACAAGGCTTATACATTTAACAAGAATGCTATATATTACAACGAACCCCAAACATGTGGGACTTATCTATGAAATAGTAAAAAAAATTATTATTAATCAAAACTGTTTAGTACGGGTTATTATACTACTAAAGAGTAAATGATTGATACTTACCTCTGGGAATGACGTGATTGCTTCCATGCTGTTTCTAAATGTTTTCGATTAATATTGTAAATTATTTTTATTCAATGTCCTGCTGCGCTGGGTTTCTTGCTGGATCTTCCCAATACAGAGTTTTTCTAACCAGTGGTAAAGCTAAATTTTATATAATAATTAAAATTTATATACGTAATAGAGACATACTGCAGCTATATTAGTAGTATATTTGTAGCACAAATGGGTTGGCTCGGCTGGGGAAGGACAACGCTCTCGCAGAATACCAGCGTAAAATATTGCTTAATAATGCTATGTTTCGTATGGTGAGTGGAGAGGACCGGTGACCCTTTTTGACTGGAAAAGAGGCACTTCATCTTAGTCCTCATGGGTGACAACGCATCTGCATTTTGATTCGTAAACGAAGATAGATGTAGATGTCTATGGGCCAAAACAACCACTTATCATCAGGAGGCCTATGTTCAGCAGTGCACTTATGAACTTATGACTGTAATGATGATGATGATGATGATAAATAAAATACAATATGTTCCGAACGATAAGTATAGAGACATAATAACAATCTTGTTAAAAATATTCTGACCAATTTTTGAGGAGGAAATAGTAAAATACGAGTTGATGGTGTAAGTCGATTTTTCATAGTTATTAATCTGTCCGAGCTTCAGTTGTCTCTCTCGGATATCTAGCTCGGTCGCTCGGGTACAACGCGATAGCAATAGATTTGTAAGAAACCTAATATCTTAGTAGATATCCCAGATAACCTCCCAAGGCGTTCACTAATCCATTTGTTAGAGACCCCTAAATGTTTATAATGTTTTATAAACGTAATTCTACAAAAAATATAAACAACCAGTTTAAAAATTTAAATACCACTAGAGAAGAACTTTATGAAACTCTTACGACATTATTTCCTTTTTCAATCTCATATGTAATCCATTCGAAATATTCTGCATTCCTAATATTATATATATTTCGTTAGACGAGCACCAGAAATAGTCAGATGTAGCTATTAAAGATGTTTAAAAGCCACAAATTGTTAATTAGTGATTGTAACTGGATTGCGTGTTGGCGGATCTCAAATAAAAATAATTCTCGAATTGTTTTATGTTTCAGGCCTGCAACTTTTCTCACTTTTACCTATTACCTCATTAATTCCCTTCACCGCTGAGTTGTGAAAAGGACGATGGAGCGCTTGGTCCCCTGAGCTATCACGGTTCATATGTTTCATGCGTATTTACAATAGAAAATTGTATTACTTTCAACTTTAACAGAACTGACAAAGTGCTTTCTAATTTTAGTTCCTTTAATAAAAGAAGTTTTGATTGTATTTTAAACTAACAATGGAACTCCCAGCTGTTATTTTCAAAGTTGAAATTAGTTTTTGTTCAAGTGATTTGTTGAAAAGTGAAGTTACACAATAGAATATTATATTGGCCATTCGTGACGATCATCTGACCTAATAGTCATTATTAGTAGTGCCAGACCAATCCAAGACCCTTGAAGGTGTTTTCACAGAAGTCTTATAAACGAGGTAGAGTCAGCACAATGCAGCTAAATTATTGATGTAACAAAAATGGGTCGGCTCAACATGGGTAAAATAGGAGCTTAATGTTGCTGTGTTTCATATGGTGAGTGTAGAAAACCGGAGACCTTGTAGAGACGTGTAGAGAAGAGGAGATTTTTAGTGGAAATGAGGCATTCCATCTTAGTCCTCAGGGGTGACAACGCATCTGCATTAAATGTAGCCTATGGCCTTTGAGCCACAGCATCCACTTACAAGATGGACTGTCTGCTTGTTAGTCAATCTTATTATATAAAAAAATCCTGAAGTAAACTACTGTTAGGATTGAGTCTTTTCTCTAAATATTTATGATAATAACACCACCTCATATTATACATAATGTTAACTTTAGCAGCAATAACCGCCAGACATTGTTAGAGCTGGCCTGCTCTCTGCCAAACAAGGACGCTATAATACACTTTATGGCGTAGAAGTCATCAGTGCGCTCTTTTATAAACATCAGAGACACGCCAATATAACGAGGCAGCTCCAATATTATCCATGAAGGCATTTATTTTTTTATATCAGAGGGTAAACGAGCATACGGCTCACCTGATGGTAAGTGATTACCGCCCATAAACAACTGCAACACCAAGGGAATCACAAATGCGTAGCCGGCCTTTTAAAAAGGAGTAGGCTCTTTTCTTGATGGTCCCTAAGTCGTATTAATCCGGAAAAATCTCTGGTGGTAGTCGATTCCACGAGGCAGTGGTAGAAGGAAGAAAATTTCTTTAAAATGACACAGTGGTGGACCGCCAGTCATCCAAATGATATGGGTGGTATCGCGAGTTTTATCGCGATGTACGATGGTAAAATTGTGCGGCTGAAATTAGTTCGAACAATTCCTCAGAGCACTCCCCGTGGTAAATGCGATAAAATACGCAAAGAGACGCAACATCTCTTCGCAGTGCCAGTAAGTTAAGCCAAACGGAAAGAGTTCGGTCGCCGACAATTCGAACAGCTCTGCGCTGGATTCGATCAAATGGAAGAAGCTCGCGCTGGGGATCCGAAGCTGCGCCTTGTAAAAATGCAGGCGGTGTGCCGGCATGAAATAATGTCCCGCTCTGCTGAGCACGCCAAGCTTTCAGAGGCCAATTCGGCCTTTACTTCTAAGTGACAACAAAATGCACTTCATTCGATATATCGACGCAGAGGATTCCGATACTGGCATACTGACTGAGGCAACAAGAAAAGTGTCTTGAAACTGAGAAGACACGACAAAGAGGTTCTTTTTAGCGGTAAATTCGTAAACTTGTGTCTTCTGAGGATTAAACTGGACTAGATTTAGTCGCCCCCAATCCGAGACTTTGTTCAGCAAAGGCTCGACTTCAGAAAAAAGTTTGTTCCGGTACTCGGCGAAGTTTTCCCGAGAAATATTGGCACGGCCGGTGTATAGTCACCAGTGCTGTCATCCGCATAGCAATGAATGCTACCAGTTAGCAACATATCATTGTGATAGCACACAGCTTTGTGGAACACCAGCGTTAATAGGCTTTTGGTCGGAGCATGCACTGTCTACAACGACCTTGATGCTCCGATCTGCAAGGAAGCTGGTGATCCAATTGCACAATTTCTCGGGAAGCCCATAGGAAGGGAGCTTCGAAATAAGCGCTTTGTGCAAAACCCGATTGAAGGACTTCGCAATGTCCAAACTAACGGCCAAAGCCTACCCCTTGGACTCTACTGCCTTCGCCCATTTATGAGTTAGGTAACCCAGAAGATCAATAGCCGAGCGACTGCGACGGAAACCGTACTGACGATCACTAATCAACAGGTGATCCCCAAGGTCCCTCATGGGCTGGCTGTTAATAATAGATTCCATTATTTTAGAGAACAATAGGTGATGGCGATAGGCCTATAGTTGGACGGATCAGAGCGGCTACTTTTTTTTAGGAATTGGGTGCACGAAAGCTGTCTTCCATGATTTCAGGACTACGCCTGGGAAGTTAGAGTACCGGAAAAGACGCGTTAATACCGGCGCCAAATCCGGAGCATACGTCTTCAGCACAATAGAGGGTACACGATTAGGCCCACTCGACTTGTTGACGTCCAGGAAGAGGAGTGTTGTGCGCACCGAGCGTTGGGTATACAGCACATTTTGCGTGGAGCACACCGCGGGATTGTCGGCGGTGTGTTTCCCCCGTCATCCAGATTCAAGTTGGATACAAAAAGAGAGACATGCAGATCGGCTTTGTCCTATGCAAAATAAGGCGTTGAGTCTTGCACATGTTCCGAACGGAAGAAGAACTATTTTCTCGCCAATTCTGCCGATGTGCTTTGACTATGCCTTAACAATGACACTTATTCAACAGTCTTTTGACTATAAAACTAACACCAGCTCTTTAATGACAATACCAGCTACCATGCATTATAAGAAGGTACGCTAGCTGGGCTGCAGCATGAGCAGGTTGCCTCGACCAAGGAATGAACAGCCCCAAACAGAACACAAGCGTGAAATAGAAGCATAATTCTAGTGTATTTCTTGTTATGAGTGTGGAGAGTCGGAGACTCTCTTTATAAAATTGCTTTAAACATTATTGTATGGTATTAATATATTAAATAATAAATAATATAGTAGTAAATAATTTAGTAAAATCAATAAATCTTATCCAGACGAAGCCGGCGCATTTCATTAGTTATAAATAAATATAAAGGAATTTGTAGGCCGTAGGAATTTGTATTTGTAGGCTCTCGACTTAATCAAGTTCTGAATCAATCAACTTTTTTATGAACTTAAAGTTATTTGGTACTCTCAAAATTGTAGCTAGCACAGAATTGAAAGGTAGTTTAAATCGGAATTATCAGAGCGGAAGTCTTCAGCTGTCCGCCATGTAATGCTTTTTCTTGATAATTTTAATTATTTACTGTTATAAAAATTTTGATTTTAAATTCGAAAATAACTTCTGTAGTAAGCCAGCAGGTTCCTTTGAAGTGTCATTGTAGTGTAAATCAGATGTTAATACCCAGACAGGCGTGGAGCCACGTCATCTGCTGAGATAGCGGCGTAAGCAATAAGAGGTATTTGTATGTGAGATGTAAATATCTGCCTCGGTAAATGCATAATAATTGCAAATTAAAATATGTCATCACTCACTGTGCGTTCTAACAATAACACTAAGTAGTATAGTAGAAACTCGTATTATTCCTTCTGAAATTTCATTTTTATTAAAAAAAAAGTAAAGGAAAATCTATCATAAAATACATTTGCTTTGATTTCCTTCATTACTAATAATAAATTTGATTATTTCTTACAATGTAATTACTATAGTAATAATATTATGCGACTAAATAAAATACTATATGGGCCATGGAAACATGTTGTAATGCCATGTTTTAAGAATAGAAAAAAAATCATCATCTAAATAGAATCATCATTTCAGGCGCTCCTCGTTTAGATCCGGGGAGGTATTAGAGGCGGCACTACTAAGTAAGTGGCGCAAGTATAAAACTCTGAGAGATGACTACTCAACTGTGTCATTTGCTGTAGGAACAGTCGCTCCGTGGGGGCCACGTGCGATGAAGTTCCTAAAGGAACTCTCTATTCGTGACTTGTCGTCGTTGCTGATGATGAGACGTTTTGTTCTTTTCTCGTTCAAAATTAACTATAACCATTCACCGGGGATACGCAGAGATCTTTAAAATAATATATTAACAGTGGTAGAGCCAAGCGGCAGCTTTTGCTGTCGCACGGATGGGCCGGCTCGAACCGGGGTGGTACCACGACCTCACAGAATACCAGCGTGAAGTAGAGGTTTACCTCTGCGTTTCGCTTGGTGAGTGCAGGTGGCCGGAGGCCCTTTTTATTGGAAATGAGGCATTCCATCCTATTCCTCACGGGTGAAAACGCATCTGCATTTTGATTTGTAATAGAGGATAGATGTATATGTCTATGGGCCACAGCAACCACTTACCATCAGGCGGACTGTGTGCTCGTTTGTCACCCTATCCTATAAAAAAGAGGAAATTATATAACAACTTATTGGAATTTCATTTAATGGCGCACTAGTAAAAATGTGATCAAATTTTTAGGCGAAAAATTATACTATTCTATCGTCAAAAATATTATGCATATTTCTCACTTTTTTGGCACAATAACGCAAAGATATGAGGACTGTTGTATAAATTGTTAGTTTTAGACTTTATTATTATAGTAATGTATATTTTATGTAAATAAATATAATTTAAATTTATAAAGAAATGAAATACAAATATCTATGTAGTCCTCACTATCTATGTTTATTTTTATTTCAATGAATACAAAATATCTAAGTAGTTAAGTATAGACTTATACACAAATTGTGTCAAGCTTGCGCTGAAGTATTCCGCCCCTATCCGAAATCACTCGACCCTGAAGGAATCTACCGACTTTATCAAATATTTAAAAAATTGTGTATTGTACAAGAGAGTACTAAGCATGCATCATTTGTGATATTGACGCATTCAGAGGCTATTATTTGATTAATTACGTAGAAATAACTTCATTTTTTTTAGTTTTTTGAAACAGATTTTTTATTTTTTTTTGAGTTTAATTATTTGGACACTTTTAAGTAGCCTAAATAATATCCAAGCCTCAAGGTAACGACTATATTGTAGTCTAAATAGTCAAAATATTTAATGCAACTCATATAATTATTTCATCCCCTATTTTCCCACCAGTAGGAAAGTATTGTTTTCTTATAATTTAATACAATACAAATACCCTTTATTGAACACTAAGGAAACAAGTAACATAAATAACACACAGAGAGAAAATAAAAAGGCGGACTTATTGCTAGACAACCTATAAAGGAATAAAAAGAAAAAAGCAAATTCTTAAAATTTTATTGGGGCTTTTAGCCCATCAAAGCCCATAGTTGAACATGAACCACGTCGATAGATTTACTCATAAGGTGACATTTCAACACGCTTGCCAGGTGCGTAGGCAACTGCCGTTTTTTTTGTTTTCTAGTATAGAATAGAATAGAATAATGTTTTATTCAATATACATTACATGTTTAATTCTTATTGAAAGTATTTTTTTACTTTACCACTGGTTCGAAAAAACCCTCTGTCCTGGAAAGAACCAGCAAGAAACCCAGCGGGACTTTTTTTAAGATAAATTTTACAATATAAATCATTACAAACTATTTACTAAATTTATTTAAGAAACTGCTTGGAAGCAACCACCTCATTCCCAGGGGTTATTATCAATCATGTATTCATTTATACTAAAATAACCCTTTTTATACAGTTTCAGCTTAACAAAACATTTAAACTTGGTAATAGAGACAGCCTGTACACTTTCCGGGACCTTGTTGTAATAGCGTATACATTGCCCCAAGAATGATTTACTGACTCCGTGGAGTCGAGAAACTGGTGTCACTAGCTTGTGTTTGTTGCTAGTGTTTACAGAATGTATATCACTTTTTTTACTAAAACTACCTTTTTTGTGAACATACATTAAATTTTCGTAAATATACTGAGAGGCCAAAGTTAATATATTTATTTCTTTAAATTTATCTCTAAGAGACTCTATCGGTTTTAGATTGTAAATAGCTCTAATGGCCTTCGTCTGTAAAACAAAAATAGTTTCTGAATCAGCCGCATTTCCCCACAGCAAAATCCCATAAGACATTATGCTATGGAAATAACTGAAATCTGTACTAATATAAAAAAGCGGAAGAGCTTTTTGTTTTTTTGTTTGTTTAAACGCGCTAATCTCTGGAATTACCAGTCCGATTTGAAAAAAATATTTTTGTATATTATAGCCAGATTCATGTGGAATAGTATAGGCTACCTAGATATATCCTAACCTTAAATATGGATATTTGTTAAGCAAGTCAGAAGAAAATGCTTTCCCCAAATGATTTATCCGCGTACGCTGGTGTTATCGTTAGGGATACGTAAATACAATGTTCTAGAAAAATATAGATCTTTCCTCCGTCTAAAAAAAATAACTGTTCACGCAAAAGCGTTAGTGTCAGGCATAGACGTTAGATGGCGCTCGGCTCGGCCTATCCGGGATGACGTTCGTGCGTGTTGAACGTCCAAACTTGCTTCACTTCACTTTCAAATCACAATGTCGTACTGTGCCTGGGTGCGAACGGCGTCTCCTCTCGGGGCGCTGCCAGGCCCTCGACCCCCACGGGCGGGGGCGCTCCGCCATGCCCTTTGACGGGCGACGCTCGGCTCCCGCCGGCTAGCCACCAGGCCCCTAGGTTTGAAAGGGGTCCCTCCCCCGACCAATCGGGGGGTAATTCCCCCAGGGGCGGGGGTGTCAACACACCCCCTCAGCGTGCGGAGAGGAACTTCACGGCCACTCATCAGTCCGCTGGACCCTTCTCACTCCCTTTAGCTGAGTGGCCGCGACTGGTGGACCACTGTACCCCATTTGATGGAGGCGGCCCTAGCTAGCTGCCGCCTTAGCTCCCACCATGGCTGCCTCTACTGAGCCTTAAGCCGTCAACAGTCCACTTGTCAAGCTGTTCTGTTGCCGACGGCCTCAGTGAGGGCGTACAACCCGAGTGGCGACTGTTAGCGGTTGCGCTCTGTTAGTATCGGGTTCACGCGGTGTGGCCTCCACTTGGTGGTGGGAAGATTAGGGCCCCCTGGAGCGTTGAATCACGCTCTCAAGGGGTATTGGATTTGGTTTGGTTGAGCACTTAGTTAAGAATTCTTTGAATTAAAATTAAAATGCTTTAAGTTTTCCGCGAAATTAATATTGTAGCGGTTGTGATTAAAAGAATTGAATTTAAAATACTCCTTTAAATGCTGCTGCATATGTTTTGTAAATACATTTGATCACTGCGTTTGTTGTGGCACGGAAAATTGAGATTAAATTGTGTGCCCTTTTTTAATGCTTGTGCGTATGCTTGTAATTGTATTTGATTGTCGCGCCTGTGCTGAAGGGAAGTTTGGATTCATTTGAAATTTGAATGGCGCGCTATTTTGAAAATTATGTATATGTTTGTGATAGTGTTTAATCATTTTGCTTTGTGATAAGGAAGGTTGAAATTAGATAACCCTGTGGTTGCCGAAGGAAATAGAAGTCAATTCTCTTTTGGTTTAGATTTTGTTGGCACTGTCTAAGATATTTATTTGAAATAAGAAATAGGGCTGTCCCTTACGTTTATTGTTTTGTTTACTTTGCCAAGTTGACCTATGTACATCGGTGATTACTTGTTTTAATTAATTCTGTAATTGAACATTGATGCTTTTGAAAAATTAGTTGAAATATGAGCATAGGATTACCTGCCTAAAGGGCAATCTGGTTTGTAGATTATCAGATGGAAATCAGCTGTCGCACCATTTGGTAAATGATTATAGGTGGATGGCTTGGTTATGCCTACTTGTTTGAAAATTCATACTAGGGACTATCTGTGCGTTTCGTTCAGCTCTCCACAGACGACGTTCATGGGGAATTTGGGGGTGCTCTCTGCACTGAAGCTTGAAGGTCCCTCTGGGCCGCTTCGTGTCGCGTCGCTGTTTGCAGACCTGATCCGGTCGAATTGCGGAACTAATCATAGGAGCGCAGATAGGTGTTTGAAGGAGGTCGTCTGACTTCTGTCTAGGAATAGGACTTATTTATGTGCTGCGATGTCCAGGAAGGGCATCCAGTGCGACTCTCCGGCTAGCCCACGTTGGGGCTGTAATTTTGAGGCATTGGTCAGGGTTGCAAGATCTGATTGGGTGCGTAAGGTAGCCTAGTTTGGTTGTAGATTCGATCTTGCAACTTGCCGTCGCGACCCTGTCACGCTGACCGGTTTGCTCGCGGACCTAAATCCTTTTGTCCGGGACGGGGCTTTGTTCACGCAAAAGCGTTAGTGTCAGGCATCGACGTTAGATGGCGCTCGGCTCGGCCTATCCGGGATGACGTTCATGCGTGTTGAACGTCCGAACTTGCTGAACGGTGGGAGTCAAGAGCGAAAGATTAGATGTCTTCTTCGCGTCGAAAGAGAAGGCAGTCCGTTTTTTTTGGGAGCTCTTAGATCTAATTTTATGTTAGGCGCGTATAGTAAATATACCACTGGGAATGGTAGCGCGTGTTGAGAGTTTACCCGGGACTTTAGGTTTAACGCAGAATCTGTATAAGTGGATTCGACTGTATTAGTTACTAGTGCGGTAGTTAATATTCTAGAAATAACGGTGACCTTTGACCCGTACGTTCTGTGTTCATTTTCGCGAGTCAATCGTAACAAAGGAAGAAAGTGACTGCGGAAGGCGACCTTAGCTTGGAGAGGAGCTGAGGGCCGAACTGCTGCAGGGGGAACGGTCAAATAAGGTCAATAACACTACCAGCCACACCCAAATACACATCACTGACCTTTACTTTCTAGCACAATACATCCACACGAGACCTGACCGAATCCTGAGGGACCAGTCGCCTTGAATAGAGGTAAGTAAGCTCTGTTCAATAATTGTAACGCTCCCCCCGGATTGTTTAGTGTAATTAGAATTTTAACCCGTGGCGTGAGGACGCCCGACCAGCATCTGCCTGTAGCTTCTTCGTCTATGGGCCGCGAAGGATTCTACTCCTGGGATAGGCAGCTGCCGGCCGTAACATTTGGTAGCAGAACGCGGTGCTGGGATCGATTCCCGGTCGATCCACCGACCATAGTATTTGATAAAAATTAAATAATTTTGGTGGCAGGGAGCGTTGGGTTGATTGGTTTAATTTTGTGTCTACAATCACGCCCGTCTGTAATACGTAAAAATATTTTTTTTTTATTATATACGTAATAATAAAATTCCTTTCTTTGTTAGCTTGCTTTGTTGTTTGCGGGTAAATTTAAAAAACCGCGCCCGTTTAGCGCGCAAGCGGGAGATTGCGTCATGTAGGTAGATGGTTATTTTTGCGTAATCGGTTAATTATCGTTGCGGATAGTTGTGGTGTATTACTTATCGAAGGGTCGATTTCCGAGCAAGGCATTTTTTGTTGATGTGTATCTTCGTTATGTACCTTTCGTATTGTAATTTGTATTTGAACTAAAGAGTGGTAATTTGTATTTACGTAATTTGAATTTAACTTGATTTGATCGCACTAGTGTTTGTTATTGTTAATTTGATTTGCCTTTTTTTTTTGTACTAACTTGTGTTTGATTTAATAAATAGCGGTTCTTATTTGTGTAATTTCTATTCAACTCGATTTGATGGGAACTGCATTGGTTAGCTGTTAATTTTTTTGTATTTTTTTATTTGTTATTTTTGTAATTGTGCTCGAGCGGCGTCGTAATTTGTATTTAGTAGTGATGTCCTCGCCCAAGATGCTAATCCGTGGCCTTCGGACTGAGTTACGCTGGGCCACCAGCGCCCATGCTTTGATAGGTCGACCGGATAGGGTCCATAATTTGATGAAGCGGTTCGAGCAGGTCGATGCTCGAAGGGCTGCAGTGGAGGAGGCTTACGCTGAGCTCGAGGACTCGGATGTGGAAAAGGAAGTCCTGGACTCCTGCTTCGCAGACTACGAGCAGTTCTTGTGGCTCAGCCGGAGCTGTTGGGATGACTCCCAACTCTGGACTTGCCAAGGTTCTCTGGGGTCCTTTCCGAATGGCTGACCTTCATTGGTCTTTTCGACGGCCTAGTAGACGCCCGGAGTGACTTGACCGCGAGCCAGAAGATGGCGTACCTCCTGGCCTCACTGGAAGAGGAGGCCCTGGGCGTTGTCAGCCATTTGAGCTTGTCGGACGACGCCTACCAGACTGCTCGGGACCTCCTAGCCAGAAGATACGCCAACGTCCGGCAAATTGCGGACGAACATGTTAAACAGCTTCTGAGCCTCCCGCTGCTTAGTGACCGGGCCCGACTACGTCCGGACCTGTTGGATCCAGTCTTGGTGGCATGTAATACGTTGAGGCGGCTGGATTTACCAGTAGGCGAATGGGCCTTCTTGTTGCTCCGCATCGTGCTGTCCCGTCTACCTCTCGACCTTCAAATGCATTTTGAGGAGAGGTACGGCGGGGACGAGGCCTCCTATATTCCGCCCTTCTATGACCTGTTGCGGTTTTTGGAGGAGCAGTGCCGACAGATCGAGCACGCGGCGGGCACCGTCGACGACTTACGAGCCGTGCCCAGTGAGAGGCGAAATCCGCCGGGCAAGTCGTCGTCAACCCCCCCCTGCTCCTATTGTCGAGCATCGGATCACCGGGTAACGTCTTGCCCAAAATTATTAAGTAAGCCGGTTCCGGCGAGGCGAACTATCGCCAAGGAGCGCCGCTGGTGCTACTCCTGTTTGGAAGGGCACCTCCAGCGAGACTGTCCGCACCAGCGGCCCTGTCTGCATTGCCAGGGCAATCACAATGTCGTACTGTGCCTGGGTGCGAACGGCGTCTCCTCTCGGGGCGCTGCCAGGCCCTCGACCCCCACGGGCGGGGGCGCTCCGCCATGCCCTTTGACGGGCGACGCTCGGCTCCCGCCGGCTAGCCACCAGGCCCCTAGGTTTGAAAGGGGTCCCTCCCCCGACCAATCGGGGGGTAATTCCCCCAGGGGCGGGGGTGTCAACACACCCCCTCAGTGTGCGGAGAGGAACTTCACGGCCACTCATCAGTCCGCTGGACCCTTCTCACTCCCGTTAGCTGAGTGGCCGCGACTGGTGTACCACTGTACCCCATTTGATGGAGGCGGCCCTAGCTAGCTGCCGCCTTAGCTCCCACCATGGCTGCCTCTACTGAGCCTTAAGCCGTCAACAGTCCACTTGTCAAGCTGTTCTGTTGCCGACGGCCTCAGTGAGGGCGTACAACCCGAGTGGCGACTGTTAGCGGTTGCGCTCTGTTAGTATCGGGTTCACGCGGTGTGGCCTCCACTTGGTGGTGGGAAGATTAGGGCCCCCTGGAGCGTTGAATCACGCTCTCAAGGGGTATTGGATTTGGTTTGGTTGAGCACTTAGTTAAGAATTCTTTGAATTAAAATTAAAATGCTTTAAGTTTTCCGCGAAATTAATATTGTAGCGGTTGTGATTAAAAGAATTGAATTTAAAATACTCCTTTAAATGCTGCTGCATATGTTTTGTAAATACATTTGATCACTGCGTTTGTTGTGGCACGGAAAATTGAGATTAAATTGTGTGCCCTTTTTTAATGCTTGTGCGTATGCTTGTAATTGTATTTGATTGTCGCGCCTGTGCTGAAGGGAAGTTTGGATTCATTTGAAATTTGAATGGCGCGCTATTTTGAAAATTATGTATATGTTTGTGATAGTGTTTAATCATTTTGCTTTGTGATAAGGAAGGTTGAAATTAGATAACCCTGTGGTTGCCGAAGGAAATAGAAGTCAATTCTCTTTTGGTTTAGATTTTGTTGGCACTGTCTAAGATATTTATTTGAAATAAGAAATAGGGCTGTCCCTTACGTTTATTGTTTTGTTTACTTTGCCAAGTTGACCTATGTGCATCGGTGATTACTTGTTTTAATTAATTCTGTAATTGAACATTGATGCTTTTGAAAAATTAGTTGAAATATGAGCATAGGATTACCTGCCTAAAGGGCAATCTGGTTTGTAGATTATCAGATGGAAATCAGCTGTCGCACCATTTGGTAAATGATTATAGGTGGATGGCTTGGTTATGCCTACTTGTTTGAAAATTCATACTAGGGACTATCTGTGCGTTTCGTTCAGCTCTCCACAGACGAGGTTCATGGGGAATTTGGGGGTGCTCTCTGCACTGAAGCTTGAAGGTCCCTCTGGGCCGCTTCGTGTCGCGTCGCTGTTTGCAGACCTGATCCGGTCGAATTGCGGAACTAATCATAGGAGCGCAGATAGGTGTTTGAAGGAGGTCGTCTGACTTCTGTCTAGGAATAGGACTTATTTATGTGCTGCGATGTCCAGGAAGGGCATCCAGTGCGACTCTCCGGCTAGCCCACGTTGGGGCTGTAATTTTGAGGCATTGGTCAGGGTTGCAAGATCTGATTGGGTGCGTAAGGTAGCCTAGTTTGGTTGTAGATTCGATCTTGCAACTTGCCGTCGCGACCCTGTCACGCTGACCGGTTTGCTCGCGGACCTAAATCCTTATGTCCGGGACGGGGCTTTGTTCACGCAAAAGCGTTAGTGTCAGGCATCGACGTTAGATGGCGCTCGGCTCGGCCTATCCGGGATGACGTTCGTGCGTGTTGAACGTCCGAACTTGCTGAACGGTGGGAGTCAAGAGCGAAAGATTAGATGTCTTCTTCGCGTCGAAAGAGAAGGCAGTCCGTTTTTTTTGGGAGCTCTTAGATCTAATTTTATGTTAGGCGCGTATAGTAAATATACCACTGGGAATGGTAGCGCGTGTTGAGAGTTTACCCGGGACTTTAGGTTTAACGCAGAATCTGTATAAGTGGATTCGACTGTATTAGTTACTAGTGCGGTAGTTAATATTCTAGAAATAACGGTGACCTTTGACCCGTACGTTCTGTGTTCATTTTCGCGAGTCAATCGTAACAAAGGAAGAAAGTGACTGCGGAAGGTGACCTTAGCTTGGAGAGGAGCTGAGGGCCACACTGCTGCAGGGGGAACGGTCAAATAAGGTCAATAACACTACCAGCCACACCCAAATACACATCACTGACCTTTATTTCTAGCACAATACATCCACACGAGACCTGACCGAATCCTGAGGGACCAGTCGCCTTGAATAGAGGTAAGTAAGCTCTGTTCAATAATTGTAACGCTCCCCCCGGATTGTTTAGTGTAATTAGACTTTTAACCCGTGGCGTGAGGACGCCTGACCAGCATCTGCCTGTAGCTTCTTCGTCTATGGGCCGCGAAGGATTCTACTCCTGGGATAGGCAGCTGCCGGCCGTAACAATAACGCTATACCATATGCCTATTTCTTATACATAAGCCATAACTAGGTATTTTGTGACAAATATATTGAAAATTTAAAAGTTTTTTATGAGCGTTATTATTAGGCATGGCCTATTTATCCTTACGAAAGAAAGTTACTTAATCATCAAGACAATTTTATGAAGATAAGCTTTCTTCTTTATACCATGTTATTTGGACGTATGCATAATGTAAAATTAAAATAATTCAATACTTGGCTGGGCGCGCGAACGACGCATAAACCCTAGCCGCCTGGTGAGAACTGCGAGAAGCCAGTATAGAAAGATTCTAAGAGCGAGGTTAGTTAGAATCATTTTAGCTAAAATAAATTAAAAATTAATTGAGTATTTTTATGACAATGATTAGTTACATCTTTATTTCTAAACTCTTTCATTTCACGTTGCTATGGTATTTTGAAAATTTAATTGATTAATAAGTATAAGAGTTTGATAACTCAAGAATCTCATTTTATACCTACACACTTTTCATGTATCGTGTACGGTTTTCTTTAAAACTGGAAAAACCGTGCTTCGGGACACTCTCAGGGACGTCGGAAGTGGGAGGGGGAAGGACGCTCAACCGGGAGGGTAGGGAGTGGATAAAACTTAACTTCGCTCTACATCATACATAATATGCCGACAGATAAATGTACTCCATTAATTATGCCAATTTTTCCAACCATGCTTTCAAATAAAATATTTAATTGCAATTGTAAAATGCTTGAACTAGGTCATGTTTTTTTTTTATAGGATAAGGGTGACAAACGAGCACACAATCTACCTGATGGTAAGTGGTTGCTGCGGCCCATAGACATCTACAACTATCCTCGCTTGCGAATCAAAATGCAGATGCGTTGTCACCCGTGAGAACTAAGATGGAATGCCTCATTTCCAGTAAAAAGGGCCTCCGGCCACCTGCACTCACCAAGCGAAACGCATAGGTTTCTACTTCACGCTTTTGTGGAAGTATTGAAGTAAAAACATCAGACCGGTAACGAATTTGTATAAAAATTGCCATGACAACCAGATAAACAACGATGTCAAAACATGTCGAATTTTGGTTTCAGGCTCGTAATAGAGAAACGGAAGAGACAAAGATTTAAGAACAAGATTTAAGTAAAAAATGAGATATTATTGATATAGAAAAAAAGGTAGCGCAACAGCGCGCACGAAACCCGAAATTGCAGAGTTACGGAGAACTAAATAAAAGATCGAAAAAGGTATACTCCATTGACACCGATTTTAAAAGTGCTGGTAGCGTGAAAATATGAAGTGAAAATGATTTGTAAGTAGTGTAAAATTATATGTAAGTAGCATAACACTACAACCTCTAATCTTTTTTACAGCATAGGCTGCAGAACTTAGTCTGCTTGCTAATTTAGACATATGGGGTCTAGAGTTTGGGTCCCGGGACGTCTCGTGTCTCGAAATCCCGGGACCTTTCGTAATTTTAGCTGTCTCGAGTCCTGGAACTATCCTCGCTTGCGAATCAAAATGCAGATGGGTTGTCACCCGTGAGGACTAAGACGGAATGCCTCATCTCCAGTAAAAAGGGCCTCCGGCCACTTGCACTCACCAAGCGAAACGCAGAGGTAAACTTCTACTTCACACTGGTATTCTGTGAGGTCGTGGTACCACTCCGGTTCGAGCCGGCCCATCCGTGCGACAGCAAAAGCTGCCGCGTGGCTCTACCACTGTTAAAATCATGTCGCGCACCACTGACACGTGATGATGCGGGTGAAACCGCGGGGCACACCTAGTAAACTAATATAGCTGTCTCGACACTAGTGAGACCTCTAATCTTTTTTACAGCATAGGCTGCAGAACTTAGTCCGCTTGATAATTTGGACATATGGGGTCTAGGGTTTGGGTTTTACGCGATTTTAAAAAAAATATTTCCTGAAAATAATGTATATGGCAAAACAACGTGTATCGGGTCAGCTAGTTGTTTAATAAATGTTGATTTTTACAAAAAAATTGGCTCTTTTTAATACATTTCACCAGAAATTAACTCAATTATAATTCTTGAAAACAGGCTTACCCTTCTTAAAAAAACAAAAAAGCTATTTCTTAAAAGTCTCGAAGTTCCGGGAATTCCCGGGAATTTGATAATAGGTTGTCCCACGTCCCGACACTTTGAAATTGCCGGGAATTCCCAAACCATAATGGGGTCCCACTGAAGCTTTGCGTCGAGAGTGATGCCAAGAAAAACAGTGTACTCAACAGTGCTCAGTTCCATCCATTTAATTCATCCATCCATCCAAAATCCATTTAAAAACACATTGGTATTCAGATTTTTAACATTCGTTGTTATTGTTAAATTTAACACAATTAGTTTTATCTCCGTTTAAATGTAGATTATTAACGTTAAACCAATGCACTAATTTTGATATAGCATTATTCACTTCGTGGCATTTAAATGATTGACGTTTAAGTTTAAAATCAAGGAAGTATTATCAGCAAAAAATACTATATCATGATTATCTAGATAGTTGTTATTAGGAAGATGCTGCTGCCCATCTCCTGGTTTGTTTCCCTCGGTCGCCTCTTACAACACCCACGACTTAAGTGGATATTTTAACTGCTATATCACTACGCGGTACATTCACATGCATTTATAATAGAATATGCTCGACAAGCATTCTTTGATTTCCCTTACAATATAAAAGTTTATAAAAAGTAAATCCACGCCTTTGTTTCCCTCTTTTCTTATAATAAAAATATGCGGCTGATAATAAGAAGCTACGATGGGATAAGTTCTCGTTGTATGATTATAGTAAAGTGTCGAAAGTATTGTTGAAAGCGAATTACCACAGGACAAAGATGTGAAAAATGTTCCATTTCACAAGCGACTAATCGTATTTAATTTATTTTCTTAATAAAAAATAAATACTATTAATTTACTAATATTCCTTTTGACCACTCCTTGTAGGCTTAAAATCCATATGTTAGAAGTGGTTCACGACAGTAGACAAATGGCGGATTCGAACCCACGACCTTCGTTCGACATCCGCAGCATGCCGTTAAGCCATCGCTAAAAACATTAAGTAACAAACGAACTTGCATTCCACATGATAGTGGCCACTGCAGTCCATGGATACCTGCAGCCAACTTCAAACAAAGGAGACTACATGTGCGTTGTCACAGCGTCATAGGAGCGTCCCCGTGACACATTTTAAGGGAAAGGCTCTATGGAATGAATTCTCAGCTGTGTGTACTTTGCTCAAGTGTGCTGAGTTCACTGTTCACCCCATAGAGCGCACAATATCGGCTACACACACAGTTTAGTTTGGTACACAGTTTTCGGTAGTTGCTGAATTTATGATATTGTGTTGGCTTTTACACTTGTAATTCACCACATGTTCACCATATCGTCTCTTAGGTGGACATAAGATGAACAGATCTTCTTGATAACAACTCTAAATAATAATAAAAAACTGAGGTTGCGAACCCGCCTTCCAAGCGTGGCAACCATGGCAAAGTCCCCTATTAGGCGATCTATGAGGGATGCCTATGTTCAGAAGTGTTCTTCAAGTATTTTTCAACGTGGTAGAGCCATGCTGCAGCTATATTAGTATATAGTTGTAGCACGAATGGGTCGGCTCGACCGGGGAAGTACCATGCTCTCACAGAATACCAGTGTGAAATAGCAGCTTGGTGCTGCTGTATTTCGTATGGTGAGTGTAGAGAACCGGAGCCCCTTTTTACTGGAAATGAGGCATTCCATCTTAGTCCTCACGGGTGACAACGCATCTGCATTTTGATTTGTAATAGAGGATAGATGTAGATGTCTTTGGGCCACAGCAACCACTTACCATCAGGTGCACTGTGTGCTCGTTTGTCACCCTTTACTATAAAAAGGTGTACTTTATAGACTGTGATGTATGGATGAATGGATTATGTTGGCTATAACGAAGTTAAGATAAATTTTCTAAAAGTCTTTTAGTTAAGAGAGCAGCTTTAAAAGTGTCTGACTTAAGCAATTGTCAAAGTTAACTTATATATTCCCCCCAGGAAATTTAGTTTCCGGAAAATGTCTACTTTAATAGACATTGCCAAAACCGCCTGCACAATCTTATTAAACTGACAATGTTCTTAACATAATTTTTAATCCGAACCGAAAAACGTTCTTTAAAAAAGTTATCCTAAATTATTTGCTTTTCTGTGTGTTAGAAAAATAACTAATAATTTTATGTCCTATGTTAAGGGTTTAATTTTTTTATGGAATAAGCGTGACAAACGAGCACACATTCCACCTGATGGTAAACAGAATGATGTGTCGATTAGGAACCAAAATCATGCGTTGTCACCCCTGAGGATAAAAAGTTATGCCTCGTTTCCATTAAAAAGGGTCTCCGATTCTCTACACTCACTATACGAAACACAGCGGCATTAAGCTGTTATTTAAAGGTAGTATTCTGTGACAGCGTGGTCCTTCCCCGGTCAAGACGACCCATTCCTGCTACAACCATAATAGAGCTGCAGCCTGGCTCTTCTTTTTCTTCTTGTCTTCCCCATAGAGCCTTTTGACTTTCACTTTTCATACAATAAATCATTTGTAAACTATATAAACCGACTGGTATCGCCTCATGGCATCAATGAGCGTACTTTTCATTCATGAATTTCACCCATCCATCCGTAACAGCCTACAGTTGATGATTAAACCTGATGATGATCAGATACAAGCTAAGAGAAATGAATATAATGGGTACATTACTTTATTAAATATAAGTGTAAACTTTATTAAATGAAAAATGAAATGAAAATATCAATATTGATGTGATGAAAATTAATTTAAAAAAATATTATATATAGATCGATAGCGCAGTGGTTAATCACTTGGCTGTCACGCTGTGTGGCCGCGGATCGGAATCCCACAGGGAACAAAATATTTGTGGTTGATGGATGGATAGAAATAAAAAGTCCTTATTGTTGTCACTTCGAATGTGAGAAGAAATATATGGTTTTGATAATTTAGTTCAATGGATTCATTTAAATGACGATCGAAGCTTTATGTACATTAATTTCCGAAAATAAAAATTACAAACAATTGTGTGTAAATAATAGACGTTACTTTGCACAAATCAATTATATTAGAAATTTTAAAAATTTGTTAGCTGAGATCCACGTGATAAAATGAAATGATGTGTCGCACCTAGTTTGAAGAGCACCTCCCGCTTCTCTCAACTGGGTGCACTATCTCAACACTAATCTCAACATCTGGGGGCACGGCAGTGTCCCCGCCAAGTCGAGCACAAAAGCGGCACGGCCGTACCATCCTTTTGTCGAAGCAGTTCAGGCCATATTCCAAACCCTATAACTTCGTTGTGGATAAAACTAGAAACTTGAATTTCCGCTTACCAAGTAGGCATTTTAGAAACTCGGTATATTTCAAGTTTCATTAAATTTAAACCACTAATTTAGGAATTATAATTGGTCAAAGTTTCTTAATTTTGTCACTCACTGACTGATCGATCATCAAAACTCTAAAGCACTTCTAGCAGACATAGGAGCTTCAAATTTGGAACACAATTATTGTTTAATATATAAATCAAGGAAAAATTAAAATATTTTGCAATTTCGGTCCACTTTTCGAGATACACCAACTGCATAAATAACTTTGTAATCCCATATAAATATAAAGGATTACAAAGTTACATTTGCAGTGAATGAATCAGTGTTCGTATATATGTATATTATAATGGAATAATAAGTGTAGATAGTTACCTACATATAACTATCTACAAAAAGAAATGAGATGCCATCAACAACATAACTTGTAAAAAAAGCCAAGTCTCGCAACTCAGTTCTACCGTAAAATGTTGTGAGATCCATGTAATACCAAGTCGGTTAATTTATTCAGACCCTACTTAAGGGTCCTTCTGTCTTAAGTTATAACGTAATTAGCTAACCTAACAACATCTTATAGTGACCACATCAATACTAAAAATCTTTTATATTTTAAATAAATACATTGACTTGGCCATCGCATGAAAACACAATGTATCTCACAAATAATACATATTATATTAAATTAGATTGTTTAGTGCGATTGCGAAGTCAATTTATTTATTTAAAACATAAAAGATTTTTGATATTGATATGGTCACTATAAGATTTTGTTAGGTTAGCTAAATACGTAATAATTTAAGACAGAAGAACCCTTAAGTAGGGACTGAATAAATTAAACGACTTGGTATTACATGGATCTCACAACATTTTACGGTAGAACTGAGTTGCGAGACTTGGCTTTTTTTACAAGTTATGTTTTTGATGGCATATTCTATTACACGTACGAGGGTGGATTGAAAAGTACTCGGCCTAACCAAGAAAATAAACACATACTAAATCAGTTATATTTTTATTTTTCTACATAATCACCATCAAGTTCAATACACTTTTGCCACCTCCCCTTCCAAGCATTTAGACCGTTGAAAAAAAATGATTCTTCCTTAGAGTCAAAATATGCGTCTACAGCTGCTTTGACCTCGTCGTTTGTCGAAAATCTTTGACCTCCCAAGTGCTTTTTTAGGTTAGGGAACAGAAAGAAGTCTGATGGTGCCAGATCAGGTGAATACGGCGGATGCGGTAACAGTTCAAAGCCACAGTTGTGAATTTAAGCCATTGACTGTACTGACGTGTGAACACGGGCGTTATCTTGATGAAACAGGACTTTTCTTCTGAGCATTCCTCGACGTTTTTCTTTTATTTCCTCTCGTAAACGACGTAGTAAAGTGCAGTAGTAATCAGAGTTTATAGTCTGATCCCTTTCAAGATAATCAATCATAATCACACCTTTCGAGTCCCAGAATACTGAAGCCATCACCTTATTTGCCGACAAAATCGACTTAGCCTTTTTAGGAGGTGGTAAACCAGGTCTTCTCTACTGTTTTGATTGTTTTTTTGTTTCCGGTGTACAGTAATGAACCCATGTTTCGTCTATAGTAACAAAACGATTCAAAAAATCATCTGCATCGGCTTCAAATAACTCCAAACAGTCGCGTGAAATAGTCAATCGCGTCCTTTTTTGTTCAACTGAAAGCAGTCGCGGAACCCACCTCGCAGACACCTTGTGGAAACCCAACTCGTTGACAATGATGTTTTGAGTTCATTCATAAGAGATGCCTATAATCTCGGCTATCTCTCTAATTTTTAATCTGCGGTCTCCCATTATTAAATCAAGTACTTTTTTAATATTTTCGTCAGTAGTTGACGTCGAAGGCCTTCCAGAGCGGGGTTCATCTTTCACACTCTCTCTACCACGCTTAAATTCTGCTATCCATTTTTTGACGGATGAATATGACAGAGCACAATCGCCTAATGTACTGACCATGTCATCATGGATGGCTTTTGATGATAGCCCCTTCTTATGGAGGTACTTAATGACGGCACGCTGCTCGATTTGCTCCATTCGCGGAAATTATGTCCGATTACTTTGTTAATAAATTTATAAAATCACAACTAATTATCGCACTCGTTTCGAACTTCACACAATGAACTAGTCTGAACTGAACTAAATAATGTGGGTAGATTTTATTTTTAGAATTGAATGGATCTGTGTTAGTCCGAGTACTTTTCAATCCAATCTCGTACTTAGGACCTTTTGCAGGCTGGACGATACACTGAATCCTATTAAATAAAGAGAAAATTTTTGCAAGTTTTAAGACATTCTCTTGTTTAGTTCACTTTAGTTCACGTTTTATGAAAAATCTATATGCATTTGAAAAAAAATAATAATCTTTTAAAATTTCACGTCACTGCATATTGTTTTTACGTAACTCGCGACATTCTAGGGCGTTTCATTGTTCTCCCCTCACCTCACTTATCGAGAGGAGTGTTTTTAAGAGCGGCCTATTTTCGAAACATTTGTCAAGAAAGTAATTTATGAAGTGAATATTTTATGACATTATAATTTTCCGCTTCTACTAAGACCAGCGATTGCTGATTTAAATATTATAAAAATTCCGTGCCTTGGCAGATTGGAATATAATATTATTTTTCAATATTAAAGATAATATAGATTACAAGAATACTTGTTGAATATCAGCTTTACCACTGCTCCACAAAAAGGTAGCGGAAATTAAAAGAAAAGAATATAATATTTTATACAATTAGTATGAAACTATTTAGAAACGGCACGATAGTGATCATCTCATTCTCAGGGGTTATTATCAATCATGTACTCTTAAGTAGTATAATAATCCTTACTAAAAAAAATTCCATCTAGTGGAGGGACGCCCTATACTTCGGCCGCCGGTACCAGGCCGCCACTCGAGAACCTTTTTTCCCCATCGGATGTCGGTTCTTTGAGCTATATGGTCGGCCCATAGCTACTTCAGCTTACTAATTCATTGGGCTATGTCATTCACTCTGGTTGTACTGCAGATTTCCTCATTTCTAAGTTTTCACGCAGAGAAACTCCGAGTATAGCCCTGACTATAGCCCGCTGAGTGACCTTGAGCGTTCTAATACGGCCAGCAGTGAATGACCATGTCTCAGTTTCATAGGTTATCACTGGCCACACGCACTTGTTGTACAATTCAGCAGCGTTTGGGAAATTACGACACATCTTCTAGTTAGACATACCTCAAAACCTTAAATCGAATTTTTACAACCAGTGCGGGTGCAGACTTACGGATCTGAGACGTGGTCCTTCACTGTTGGCTGTATAAGGAAGCTCAAGTTCGCTCAGCGAGCTATGGAGAGGGCTATGCTCCGGGTTTCTCTGCGTGATAAACTTAGAAATGAGGATATCCGCAGTAGAACCAGAGTAACCGACATAGCCCAACAGATTAATAAGCTGAAATGGCAATGGGCCGGCCATATAGCTCGAAGAACCGACAACCGATGGGAAAGAAGGGTTCTCGAGTGGCAGTCTCGTACCGGTAGGCGAAGTGTAGGGCGACCCCCCACGAGATGGAACGACGACCTGGTAAGACATGCACGAAGTCGATGGATGCAGGTGGCTCAGGACCGTGCTTTGTGGCATTCCTTGGGGGAGGCCTATGTTCAGCAGTGGACATATGAAAGGTTGTAATGATGATGATGATGATGATGAACTTAGGATTCTTTTATTTTAGAAAAATAATTGGAGCTCTACGCAAAAAATTAAAAACCATGAAACCTAATCGTAATAAATTACGCGCGGGCGAAGTCGCGGGGAACAGCTAGTACGTAATAAGTTTGTACGTCTAATAAGCACTCCGTCCATGCCTACAACTTAAACAGTGGTAGAGCCACGCGGCAGCTTTTGCTGTCGCACGGATGGGCCGGCTCGAACCGGGGTGGTACCACGACCTCACAGAAAACCAGCGTGAAATAGAGGTTTACCTCTGCGTTTCGCTTGGTGAGTGCAGGTGGCCGGAGGCCCTGTTTACTGGAAATGAGGCATTCCATCTTAGTCCTCACGGCTGACAACGCATCTACATTTTGATTTGTAATAGAGGATAGATGTAGATGTCTATGGGCCGCAGCAACCACTTACCATCAGGTGGACTGTGTGCTCGTTTGTCACCCTTATCCTATAAAAAAAAATCAAAATTCATGGAAGCACTTTTTATCCGTCCATTTTTATCTGCTGAACTGAATAGTTATATTATTTTCTCCGGATTTTAACTTCAGACATAATTTGTATGGTAGATACTTACTCCGTAAGTATAGTGGGATTACACCAAACTCACTCTCCAAACATAAATTGGAGTGATTTTAATAAATTCTCTTATCATACTTAGCGCCTAATTTTTAATTTTATTTATATAAATGACATTTTGCACTCGCGTCATATAAGTAGCAACTTTAGTCTATATTACTTCTGATCAGTGCTGTATATATATATATATATATATATATATATATATATATATATATATATATATATATATATATACGTATGTCTAAAATATTTAGGATGCAAGCCCCAGGAAACACCAGCTAATACTTTAAGTAGATTAAGGATTTTTTGCACTTTCGCCACCGTCACATGTTAATATATATGCTTGAAGGCAACGACCTGTCCAACCAAACACCCAAATATTATTAACTGTCTACCATTTTATTACCAAATGATATGAATCCTTTGTGTGTCCTCTGGTATGTCCTCCCAGTGGTGACAGCTTTTCGCCGAGTGTTGAGTATACTTATAAGTTGGTGAATCGATCTGGCTTACTATGGAATGTATTGGAGCGTTTAGTTTGTGTATTTTTGGTAACATATATAATCTCGGTGATTTGATATATGATGGTATTGTCGAATTCAACTGTTCTTTAGCTTTTCTAGATGTTTTAGTCATCCGAAAACCTGATAACACACTTAGCCACGCTGTGTATAAGAAAAAGAGACAAAACAATCGATATTTAAATGGTGAATCACATCATAATACATCACAGTATGACAGAAAACATCTGGCCGCCGAGCTTCACCATGTCGAGCAAGTATTGCAAGACGACAAGCTTCGGGACTCGCGCCTTCGTCTCAGTGATCGAGTGAAGTAGGCCACAGTCGAGCGTGTGTCTTATGTACAACCCTATGTCAGAGAAGTCACAGACAAGATTGGCTACATTTTAAAGCGATTAAAATAATAATATTAAGATATACTTCAAGCCGCTGAAGAAGATTGGTCAATTTTCACCATCCGTCAAATTTCATGTCCCTCCACAAGATGCAGGAGTGTACAAGCTTGATTGTGAATGTGGTCTCTCGTACATAGGACAAACAAAAAGATCTATAAAAACCCGCGCCAAAGAACATATAGCTGACTTGAAGCACCATCGTTCAAGATCGTCCCCGCTATTAAATTACATTTGATAGACCACAAATCCCCGCAAAAGAACACCGATTCCTACCAAGGATAATTCACGAGGCTATTGAAATTAGAAAAAACATCCTACTTTCAATATAGAAGATGGATGGTTACTGTCATCTGTTTGGATCTTATAATTAATAAAATTAAATCCAAACCCAAGCATACCACTGCGAGACTTCCAAGATACTGTAAGCTCATTCTGCGTAGATCGGACTAAAATTTCTATTCCAGAACTGAAGGAAGCCGGGCTAACTATGACATCGGGACGTCAAACACCTCAGTTTCCCCCTTGACCATGGGTGCAGTAAAGCACCCGAAACGTCGGAAATTAAAAGGTTATATTAAACGCGATAAAATCCGTAAAATTAGTTGCATTTAATATGTAGTCATCGCGTAAATATAAGAAATCAATACCTAATAACTGAGTTAACAGTCCACCTGATAATTCAGTCCAAGGACCAAACAACTTCAAACAAAGTTAAGTTACAGTCTATATTAGACTCCCAGACCCCCGCATCTTGACACAGGCCTCCGCTAATTTCTGGGAGTGTTTTTGAACTAAAACATCCGCCGTTCAGCCCAAATTCATGTTGGCGGACCTTACATGTAATGTATTTCTGGACATGCTGGTTTTCTCAAGACGTTTTTCTTCACCGCCGTGTACGTGGTAAATTAGCACTTAAAATTGCAACATAAATTTGTTAGTACTGGCTAGGATCAAACCCCACTTGCTCGCGTAGTGTGAAAGAGCAATGGCAGAAAAATAGTTGACTAAAATTATAGCGTCTAGAAAGAGTTATACATAAAATGAATTTTATTATTTTTCTATGATTTTTTAATTAAAAATGTATTTTAATCAAAGCCACAGAAAAAAGCAAACATTTTTGGGAATATCAAATGACTTAAATCATTTTACTCTATTCAAATGTTGCCATTTAGTATATTTATACTATTTTCGTATACAGTTTGTAAGACTACCAACACAACACACAAAATATTTTTATATTAAGTTATTATTAGTAATAACTGTACTATCAGTAATAATAAAAATAAAAGTGATATGGCTGAGAATATGTCTCTTACAAAGAATTTCCTACAATAATACATTATCTCAATCATAGTACTATGTGACAATTCCATTTAATGTTATGCCAACACTAGCTAAAATAAAATGTCACTGTTTTTTTACTGGCTTTACGGCTCTGGGTTCTAGCCCTTCTGAGAATGTCACTATGATACAAAAGGCCTGGAGCCATGCCAGAAATATACATTTATAGTATGCAAAGATATAACAGAGATACAATAATCTAAAAACTCTCAATTATGTATTATGTATTTCTAATTCTAATTCTAATTCAAACAACCACAGGAAGTATGACTTTTTCCAAGTGACAGGACATAACCTAAAAAGGTTCAAATGTAAATATATTTTTTTTTACTACTTCTCAGTACAAAATTCTTTGACAGAGTTATAATGGGACTGACGCTTAACATTTTAAGATATTTTTGGTATATAGACGCTACCATTTCTTCTCAACTAATTTCATGTATGAAAGTCTGCCATTGTTCTTTACATCAAATGCCTAGCCTATGAGTTACCACGGCATTCTTCAAACAAAAAAGCCAGACGGAGTCTTAAGCAGAAAATTCTTTCATCTCACGTACTGAGACGCTATCATAGCTGAAAACGCGACACGGGTCTCATCTCAAAATAAGGCACTCATAAACATGATTTGGCCACTAAAAGAAAAAAGCCCCTGATAAAATTAACCATTTTATTCATTTACTTTTACATAATATGTACTGAGAGCAAAAAAGTCATCGTTGCACTATTTTATGTACTCAATGGTATAGGCTAGCGGAGAATAGAAAAATGGAAATCGTGAGGCACGGCGCTAACCCGTTGAAACTCGGTCACATAACGACCCAGTTCTCATTTGGAGAATTTAAATCGATATAACTTTAAATTTAGATTTCATTGGACAACGGTACTAAAAAATTTAATTAATTTAATATAAAATATATAAGCCAAGTTTGCAGTGTGGTTACGACATAAGATATTTCAGCACCTGTTGATCGATTCTAACGTTGATTGAGTGGTCGTAAGCGTGATTGCTGATCATAAGGCCGTAACAAAGTCAGTTATTGGGTTTTTCTCTTAAGACATTATCAGTAGCAGCTCGGAGTCTGGTATTTAGCGGTGTTATACCCCCGTGCTTCGGATTGCACGTAAATCCATTGATCCTGCATCTGACCTCTATCCTATCGTTTCGGATTGTCAACCTTTCGGACTATGAGGAAATGGATGGTACACCTATGTTATCACATACACTTGGGAACTATTATCCTATTACGTGCAGTTGGCTAGGATCAGACAAACGAGCACACAGTCCGATGATAGAGTGCCTCATTTCCAGTAAAAAGGGTCTCCGGACACCTGCACTCACCAAGCGAACGCAGAGGTAAACCTGCAATTCCCTCCCTGGTGTTGCAGTTGTTCATGGGCGGCGGTAGTCACTTACCATCAGGTGAGCCGCATGCTCGTTTGCCCCATCTCCTATAAAAAAAAAAACCTCTACTTCACGCTGGTATTCTGTGAGGTCGTGGTACCACCCCGGTTCGAGCCGGCCCATCCGTGGGACAGACAAAGCTGCCGCGTGCCGCTACCACTGTTATATATCTGGTAGATCTGTATGTTGTAGATCTGATTGTATATATGATAGATCTGGTATAACCACACTTTGATTTGGTTTTTACGTGGTAGATTCATGCTACAGCTATATTACTTTTATAGCACTAACGAGTTGACTCGACTAGGGCAAGACCATGCTATCGCAAAATACCAGTGTGAAATAACAAATGCTGATATGTTTAGTTTGTTGAGTGTAGGGAACCAAAGAGCCTTTTTACTAGAAATGAGACATTTCATCTTAGTGTTCAGGGACAACAACGAATCTGCATTTTGGTTCTTAATCGAAGATAGATGGAGATGTCTATGGGCCACAACATCCAAAAATGATCAGGTGGACTGTGTGCTCGTTTGTTAACTTTATTCTATATGCTCGCAATATGATTATATTTAGTGTTTGGACGAAAAACGAAACAAGTAGTCTTATTACTAGTGATGTCAAGCAAACGTGGATATAGTTATTTTAAAAACTACACCGCACTTGGACCACACATACCGCTAGTCTCTATAGAGTCAATGGCACAAATGTAATAAGTGAAATTTCATAGACCAATGTCTCGCTATTTAATCAGTTCTAACAGTGGTAGAGCCTCGCGGCAGCTTTTGTTATCGCACGGATGGGCTGGCTCAAACCGGGGTGGTACCACGACCTCACAGAATACCAGCGTGAAGTAGAGATTTAGATCTGCGTTTCGCTTGTTGAGTGCAGGTGGCCGGAGGCCTTTTTACTGGCAATGAGGCATTCCATCTTAGTCCTCACGGGTGACAACGGATCTACATTTTGATTTGTAATAGAGGATAGATGTAGATGTCTATGAGCCGCAGCAACCACTTACCATCAGGTGGACTGTGTGCTCGTTTGTCACCCTTATCCTAAAAATAAAAAGTTCAGCTTTCAGCCGCCTCTGTGCCGCCCCAGCCTTAAAGGTATTTGTTAAAAAAAACCCTCATTACTATAAGGAAGCATGAAAGCTCTGCTATATAAAGGAGGATCATTACTCAGGGAACTCTTTACAGTCCGATGAAAGAAAAGTTAAAATAAAAAATTCCTTAGTTACAATTTTGCAAATTGTCTCGATTTCATAATTCAGTCTTGCGACCCAACCCATTCAGGTGATTTTGTGAAGCAATTAGAAGCCACAATTAAATTGTGTCACGCGGCACGACCCTAAACTCAAATAAAACAATTTCCATTCTCTGTTGCCTCACTGTACGACGAGGTACATCTATATACTTACAACGTCGGTGTCCCTGTTACTGATCGTGCAACTTGTGATAGATATAATAGTTATTGGAAATGGTCACACAATGCAATAGACCACGCAGAAATTTTTGTTTTGTATAAAACGCTGGCCTTTCATAATTTATTTTGAAAATACAATTATTTGTACATTGTTGTGTTTGTTTTAATACGACTAAAATACCAATGTTCCAATTTCAAATTCCCTCCACAATTTTTAACGAACTCACTTGTATATTTTCAATGGAAATAAATCTGCGTCGTATATATTTTCGTGCGATGACTTTTTACCATTTCATAACTCGCTTAAAATCAGTTGAATTATTTGTTAGACTTCAAATGAAATGCATTGATGAAGTCCCTTCTAAGGCATTACTGTACCGGTAATCAAATAAATTTTAGGCACAAATAACTTGACCACCTTTGAGCGATAAAAAAAGGAAAGTTTTCTTTGACGGCTGTTACGGATGGGAAGTTGCTAGCAAGGAAAGTTTTTATTGGAGATAATAGACAAATTACGTATGAAGAGATTTAACATATATGCAGATGGGATCGGAAAGCTTCCATGACAACGTTATATAAACAAGATCGCGTGATGAGGATAGTTTGGCGATGGGTGCCGTGCAACCTCACCGATGCTCAAAAGCAGGCCTGCGTGGAATGGTGCTCGTATCGGCGTGTTTAAGACGTTATTCCAGTTGACTAATTTTCGATTTATCGATACAATTATGATACGAACCGCTTGGCTGTATAAATTAAAAAATTTGCACAAAAAGTAATATAATATTGAGGAATAATACATGAATTAAAATAACCCTGGGAGTGAGGGGATCGCTACCATGCTGGTTCGTATAAAAATTGTACAAAATTATTGTAAAGCTATATATATATATATATATATATATATATATATATATATATATAAAGCTTTATAATATCTATATCTAAAAAAAAACAGAATCCTGCTGGGTACCTTGCTGATTCTTCCCGGGACAGATGTATTTCCTGAAACAGAGGTAAATAAAAAAAATACTTAAAATAAGTATTATGTACTATAATCTATATTGAATAAAAGTTATAATATTCTATTAATTTCTATTTTATTCTTAACTAACGCCTAGCAATGTAAAGTGATCAAGAAACGAAGGGAAGATTTTGATTGCCAATGTTTTTTTCACTTTGACGGGGTTTCTATTGTTAATTTCTTTACAAAACCGAAGTAGCAACCATGATGAATGGTGTTCTATCAAGGCCAGAAGTATTCACCTCTCTGAGCAGCAAACAAAGCACTCACTTGTCGTGTTGAATACTATACTTACATGGCAAGGTAAAAGCTTGGTTTGAATCTAAATATATAAAAGTGAAAGTTCACTCAGTTATCATGAGATATCGAAAACCGCTTGATGTATAAAGATAAAATTTGGCAGGGAGGTAGTTTATAGTTTGGTTAGTTTATAGTTTGTAGACGTCCGCTAAGAACTGATTTAGTGACAAGGCCGGATTAAGGAACTCTAAGCACTCGCAAGTTTCTATGAAAGTTCTGAGTTTTTTTTGTACTACCGACTTTTGATAGAATCATCAACCCACCGAAAACTACACTCTTGGCTTTTTTGAGCTGTGCCTAGTTAACTTTTTTATATCACGAAGTGCCTACTTATAATGTCTGAAAAAGTTACGAATTTCAAAGAAGAAAGGAAGGGAAACCTGTGCCTGGTTTTGCGGAAGAGAAAAAGGACAAGGTGTTGGGTCGAGTCTATAGTGTTCATCCTGTTAGTAACCCTGAGTGCTATTATTTGCGTCATCTTTTGCATGAGTTTCACGGCCTTACATTATTTACTGCTCTAAAAACTGTGACTGAAGTAGAACACCTAACGTATCAATCACACTTGGTTTGCTAGAGGGTGATGGGCATGGGGATCGGTCTTTGGAAGAAGCTTCATTAATCACTCTTGTCATAATGTTGGAGAATTATTTGCAATCGTGATTGATATTTTTCTGTCAATTGGCAAATCCGAAAAACCTCTGGGATAAACACCTCAACAGCCTTGCAGAAAATCATCATTATCATCATCATCATTACAGCCCATCAGAATTAGACTTCGCTTCGCTTCTTTCGAAGCTGCCCCCCTATGGGCTTCCCGATAAATTGTGCAATTGGATCACCAGCTTTCTTGCAGATCGGAGCATTAAGGTCGTAGTAGACGGTGCATGCTCCGATTTCAAGCCCATTAACGCTGGTGTTCCACAAGGCTGCGTGCTATCACCAACGCTGTTTCTTCTGCATATCAATGATATGTTGCAAACCAGTAACATGCATTGCTATGCAGACGACAGCACTGGTAATGCTTTATACACCGGCCGTGCCAATATTTCTCGGGAAAACGTCGCCGAGTACCGGAACAAACTTGTGTCTGAAGTCGAGACTTTGTTGAACAAAGTCTCAGACTGGGGGCGACTAAATCTAGTCCAGTTCAATCCCCAGAAGACACAAGTTTGCGCGTTTACCGCTAAAAAGATTCCCTTTGTCGTATCTCCTCAGTTTCAAGGCACTCCCCTTGTTGCCTCAGCCAGTATCGGAATCCTCGGTGCCGACATATTGAGTGACGTGCAGTTTCGTGGTCACTTGGAAGAGAAGGAAATTGGCCTCTAAAAAGCTTGGCGTGCTCAGCAGAGCGGGACAGTATTTCATGCGGGCACACCGCTTGCAACTTTACAAGGCGCAGGTTCGGCCTCACATGGAATACTGTTCCCATCTCTGGGCAGGGGCCCTCCAGTGCCAGCTCCTTCCACTTGACCGCATCCAGTGCAGAGCGGTTCGAATCGTCGACGACCGAGTTCTTTCCGGTCGGCTTGACTCACTGACACTGCGTAGAGAGGTTGCATCTCTTTGCGTATTTTATCGCATCTACCACGGGGAGTGCTCTGAGGAATTGTTCAGACTAATTCCAGCCGCTCAATTTCACCATCGCACATCGCGACAGAACTTGCGATACCATCCATATCATCTAGATGATTGGCGGTCCACCACTGTATGATTCAGAAGAAGTTTTTTCCCTCGCACAACTTCCTTGTGGAATCGATTACCACCAGCGATTTTTCCGTACCGATACGACTTAGGGACCTTCAAGAAAAGAGCCAACTCCTTTTTAAAAGGCCGGCAATGCATCTGCGATTCCCCTGGTGTTGCAGTTGTTCATGGGCGGCGATAGTCATTTACCATCAGGTGAGCCGCATGCTCGTTTGCCCCCTCTCCTATAAAAAAAGACTGCTGAACAAAGGCCTCCAAGCAATACCACAAAGCACGGTCCAGAGCCACCTGCATCGATCGATTTCCTGCATGTCTTATTAGATCGTCACTTCATCTTCATCTAGTGGGGCGCCCTACACTTCGGCCGCCGGTACGAGGCCGTCACTCTATAAAAAAAATTTCCCCATCAGTTGTCGGTTCTTCGAGCTATATGGCCGGCCTATTGCCACTTCAGCATACTTCTAATGCAGCGGTGAAGAGTTTCTCAGCAGTTAGATATGTTTCGTATTCTGGTTCTGTACTCGGAATGCCATCGTAGCCCTACTGTACAAGCACTGCAGCACTTTGATATACTGACTATCAACTTGGAACCGCTAAAGGGACTGCAGTACCGCCCAAATTTCAACGGAATCAAAGGCCTTCTCATAGTATACATACGCCAGATATCGTGGCAAGATGTACTCTTTGGACTACTGTACAATTTACCGAAGGGTATGTATGTGGTCTATGGTATAAAAGCCTTTTCAGACACGGGCTTGCTTGGGAGACTGGAAGTCGTTTAGATGATTCGTAATGACTTCCGAAGACAGCACGGCTCAGACGGGAATTCAGTATGTAGTTCTTCAAGAGAGCGTTGTCGCCTTTCTTGAAGAACAAGACCACCCTACTTCCGCTCCACACCTCCGTTGTAGTGCCAACATATAGGACGGAATTGAAGATATTCTGAAGGATTTCGAGTACAGGTTTTTCACCCGCTTACATAAGCTACGCTGTAATTCCATTCTCACCTGGGACCATGCTTCTAAGGTGCTGGAGAGCCATTTTTATCTCGTTTAGACTAATGTTCGGAATATCATTGGAATAGTGTCAGATAAGACTTGCTCTTGGATCGTTACTCACACTTGCGTGTGGCTTAAACGATGATGTGAACAACTGCCCATAAACCTCTCAATCTACCTCTTAATCTCAGATGTTCCGGAAACGATGCTGCCACCCTCAGTCTTCATCTACGACAGTTGGATTTTTCTAATAGACAGATCTCTGGGAAAGGTTTTGTAGCTCTGGTTCCGCTCGATTGCTTCTTCAATACGAGCTGTATTGAATTTGCGTAAGTCTCACCGCATACATTTGGAGATCAGTCTATCTGTTCGGTTGCCTGTATGCTGTAAAATCTGCTGAAGACTGCAGCCTCTTCTTCCGTCTAATAGCTATAAGATTCAGAGTGTGATCGAAGAGTTTTTGTGTTCTTCTGCGGAGGATCGAGCAAAACTTAGCTCCCACTACATGGATAGTTTCCACAAGCTTGTCGTTCAATCGTCCACTTCATTGCAATCCAGTAGGCATTGAAAATGATTTTTAACTGGAGCTGAAAGTTTTTAGGACTTTGTATTAGAGCAAGAAGGGGACGGAATATTGACTTCATAAGGCAAGACCTCTCCAACTTACCGTTTAGGTTCAGTGTACCTCTAACCATTCGGTGATCGCTACCAGTTTTCACCCTCGCGATTACTGAAACTTCACTGAACGGAAATCTCTTTTTTGTCGAACCACTCACTCTCCTGGTGAAAGAACAAGTTGCCAGATTCGAGGATTACCATATCCTTCCCCTCTCTTTGGACCTCGGATAAACCTATAATATTCCAGCGCAACTTGTCTATCTCTTCTTCCATCTCCAGGATCTTCTCATCAGTCCTCAGGCTCTGTTATATGTTGCCTTATGCGTTTTGTTGGAAGGGGGGGTATATTGCTATAGTTGCCACGCTTGGCGAGCGGGTTGGCAACCGCAGCTTTATTATTGTTGTTTTACTGTTATCAGAGACATGCTGCTGCCCATCTTCTGCCTCAGTTTCCCTCTGTCGCCTCTTACGGCACCCACGGGAAGATATGAGGTTGTAGAGATATCAAAAGGCAATTCGGAAGAGAATATTATAATATGTCATTGGTTCAAAAAAACTTCTTACAATTAATGTCTCATTAATATTGAGGGTATTGTTATATGTATGTCGGAAAAAGCTATCTCTCATTTTGAAATGACTTCTTCATCGCGAGAACAAGGCAATAGACCTATGGGTGGAATTACAGTTTGTGTAAGAATTTTCAAATGTAGTATTACTTGACATTGGAAATGGAAAGATTTCTGAAGTGGAAGGAAAACTTAATATCCCTTAACAACAGTCTTGGTACAATTGTTAAAGATTTAAACAGTTTAACTGATAAAATATACCCCAACAGTCATCATGCCGTAAATAATAGTAATAGTACGTGGCTAAGCGTAAGGAAATTTTCATCAAAAATAATACAGCCAATAGCATTAACTTTCATTTACTAGCGAAATTTCCTGATGCTGATGTAAAATATGAATCGATTGACTCGGCATTAGAAGTCGATGATGCTGTATGCACGTTATCCTGTAATTCTGTAGAGTACTTCTATTCTCTCGAGCCATCTATAATTCCACCTCATATTTGTACCTGAAAGTAGATGCGGCGATGATTTTGCTGCGGATTCTAAACCCACCTAAATTGTAAAATGGAACTAGACTTCGAATTAAGTACTAAAGTAAATATCCTAAATAAACGCATAATTGAGGCATGCATTTGCACTGGTGTGAATTAACGAGAAATTGTTTTTTACGGCAACGGAATCCCTTAAATACCATCGGATTACCAAATTCAATTTAAGCGCCTCCAATTTCCGGTGAAATTGTGCTACGCCATGACTATAAATAAGGCTTAAAAAGTAGCTGGCAGAGATCTAACAAAATATTGCTTCTCTAACGGTCATTTATATGTGGCCTGTTCTAAATTCGGCTGATATTTTATATATATTTCTTCCTGAAAATAAATTTAAATATGTGGTGTATACAGAGATTTAAAAAAAATAACAACATCTAAGTATTTATGTTTTCTAATTGGTGCCATAAGCATTTTCTGTTGACTCAAATAGGTTTACGTTTAGGTTTAAAGACATTTATTCTCATAAAGACATTATATACGCCACTTACATGAGAACATAAATAAAAGTAAATCTAAATAACATAATTCGTTGTCGTACATATGTTGTTGAATAATAAACATCAAAAACAGCTATCGACGGGAAAATCTATAAAAATAAGGAAAAGTTATAAAATGACAACAGTTACTCACAAATTCTGGGATTCACTATCATATTAGCACCATAGCACAACCATGACCAGGAACAAACTCGTCCAACGCACTCAGATAGATATATTTGTGTTTATATGATTTGCTAGTCGCTTTTTGAATACATTGAACGAGTCTAAATTTTTTATTTCCGAGGGTATCTTATTAAAAAGGCGCGCACCTTCGCATGTAATTGTGGTCTGGCCGTACTTTGTTCGAGTCTTAGGCAAAACGATGAAGCTCGCGCGTCGAGTGCAGATGCGCCCAACTTTTTTCCGCTTGGTGAATTGCAGATCCGTGCGTATCTTCTTGTTCATGGATTTACGAATAAAGATACAGGTGTTATAAATGTATAATTGTTTGATATTCATCAGTTTCGTTTCTCGGAAAATTTTTGAAGTTGATGTTCGAAATAAAAAATGGTTTGCGTTAAATATCATTAAATATCATAATACTTCATATCTTCATAACCCCGTTGACGAAGACGTGGGCAATAGGCAGTGTGTCATAAAAGATAATCAGATAATCGTAACAGATACAATAACTAATATATTTTATACTCGCAATGGTTTCGAATCCTGTACTCTTAGTTCGCTGATATCTAAGTCACGATCAAAATTTATACAGAACTATATTGGTCTCATAAATTATTCCTGCCAGGCAAAAGCAACCCAGCTGTTTAATTAGAAAAGAAAAATCACCGATAGAGCTGGCCCGTACAATATTCATAAAGCGATCGTGAAGCTTATTACCGAATATTAAAAAAGATAAAAGACTTGTGAAAATATTAGATGAAAGTATTATATGCATATAACCAAACAAGGTTCAGGCTAAATATTAGCTTTCTGACTCATATTTCAATAAAAATAAACATTAATTTGAACGTCTGAAAGAAACACTTACGGTTCCAGTTCTAAAGGCGATGTTGAAAGATAACAATTAAAAAAAATTGAGCAGAATTTTATTCTTATTTAAAATTATCACCAACTTTATTAAAGCAAATTTAATCCACTGACAAATGTAATTCATAATTAAAAAAAATGTTGCATTTAATAATTACCTATTTTTAAATGCAACATTATTTTTTAATTTATTGTATAAAGTTATAGTTTTTAGAGTATAAATAAACCCATGTCCTGTTTTGAGTTAAAAAATAAATGGTCAGCTTAGTCTTTTTAGTTAAATTTAGATTTAAAAATTTTTAGTTTATAGTAAAAAGTAGGTATATTAGTACCTACTTAGATACTTTTTACCGAATTATAAGTATAGAACACCTTATGTACTCAATTATTTTTTGAAAAAGAAGAAAAAACAAGCAATAAATAATATACTATATTTTAGCAAAAAAACTATAACTTAGTAATACTAATTATAACTTAGAACATAAATGAAAAGCCCATAACTGACGTTTCGGCCCGACCCAGGATTCGAACCCGGGACCTCATGATCAGCAGTCGCACTACTACAACCACTAGACCAACGAGGCAGTACTATACCTGATAAGATATTATAGTTGGTTATTACGATTATTGTTAACTGTATACTATACTGATAATATTGAATTAGCCTTTTATAGTGTAAATTATAATATTTGTCGAAATGTTAATTATGGATTCGAACCTTACATGCTAATGGTGCTTCATTTTTTATTTGCATTTACTTCAAAGAAAATACACGCAAAAAGTTTCATCGCGCAGTAAAAACACAACAAATATATGTATAACTAATACGAAAAATTATACCCAAAACAAACAAATAATACTACCTATAAAATAACCTAATAAGTAATAATATTATCGACTGTCAAGACGTGAGCGTATGCGCAGGCCGATGCTCTGACAAACGACACGGGCTCCACGTTCGAGAGCTCAACGCTCAATGATCCAGCAAGCCCTTGGGCAGTGAATACGCCCAGATTTTAAAATAATTTCTTGATAAAATCAAATTTTGGTCTGTTGAAAAAAATTTTACAATAGAAATGTTCATTAATAAATTGCCTATCCATTGATGTAAATCGCAAAATAAAATAATACTTACTTTACGAGGAGATGCATGTTATCAATAATAATTTCACATTTATGTG
Source organism: Parnassius glacialis (assembly GCA_033319125.1). NCBI lineage: Eukaryota > Metazoa > Arthropoda > Insecta > Lepidoptera > Papilionidae > Parnassius > Parnassius glacialis. The sequence goes on from JAVANC010000026.1 coordinate 53,960,030, forward strand.
GTTTCGTTGTAAGGAGATTATATTAATATTTATTCCTTTAAAAAAATTGGATACAGCTCTTATGAAATCAAGATTATGTAGAAATATAATGTGTTTTTTATTTGTTGATATATCTTTTAAATAAAAAGTAGATAGCTCCTAAAAACCGCACAAATAACGACTAGCGCGACATTTTGCTCAACCCGCGCCTTAATATATTTATTTGCTCCAAGGCAACGACCTATCCAACCAAACACCCAAATATTTGTAACTGTCTACTGTGCAAGACTTCAAGATAAGCTCATTCTGCGTAAATCGGACTAAAAGTCTCTATTCGTAAACTGAATTTAGGCGGGCTAACTATGACATCGGGACGTCAAACACCTCAGTTCCCCCCTTGACCATGGGTGCAGTAAAGCACCCGAAACGTCAAGAATTAAAAAGTTCTATTAAACGCGATAAATCCGTAAAATTAGTTGCATTTAATATGTCGTCTTCGCGTAAATATAAGAAATCATTATCTAAAAACTGAGTTAACAGTCCACCTGATAATTAGTGCCTACTGAACTCCAAGGACCAACCAACTTCAAACAAAGTAACAGTACAGTCTATATTAGACTCCCCGCATCTTGACTCAGGCCTCCGCTAATTTCTGGCAGTGTTTTTGAACTAAAACATCTGCCGTTCAGCCCAAATGCGTGTTGGCGGACCTTACATGTAATGTATTTTTGGACATGCTGGTTTTCTCAAGACGT
>JAVANC010000026.1:53960863-54039137 GCA_033319125.1 Parnassius glacialis
AACTAAACTATGTGCCAAACATCTCGGACATCGGACGTCTGAAGATACTCCAATCTTTATTTCCGAGCAGCTGACGGCGAAGACTGCACACTTGCACTTCCTCGCCTGAGATGTTGTTAAGATAAAATCGTACAAATTCTGCTGGACACCTTACGGTAAGGTTTATTTAAGAAAAGATGAGACGTTATTAACCAGCAGGATGGGAGCATCCTGCTGTTTAATAACGAATCGCAAATTCATCAACTTCTAAACGCCAGTTGACTAGTTATTATGTGCCTGGCAACTTGCTTTAATTTTTTCTATATTATTATAATCTTTTCTCAGAAAATTCCTAATTTATTCATAAGTTTAATTGTAGTTTATAACAAATTTAAATTTATATATAAAAGCTTATATATTATTATAATAATATAGAGGAGCTTTTATTGTGTCATATAAATCTAAAAATATGCAAGAATTATAAGAGCTGATTTTCTGCAAATTACTATCATGACCTAAATATTGGCTATCGTAAATAATGTGATCATTAAATGGTTCATCCAATTAAAAATATATCTGCCGGCTTATGACCCACTTGTTAAACAAAATTACGACTTAATTAATATTGTACTGATTTGTGTTTTATATACCTTTCAACATGCCTTGCTCTCTTAACACACTGAATGAAATAGACGATACTAAAATTGCTTACGCAACAGAGTATGACATCCAAAACCTTAGTAAATATAAAGTTAAAATAAGTGATTTAACATTAACAACGCAGAATATTAGGAGTGTCTTTAAAATATTGATGAATTTCAAGTTATATTAACGGGCTTAAATTTTGAATTCGACATATTAGTTCTGACAGAATGCCGACTGGATCCTGATAAACTTATACCTATTATTGCTTATTATAGTACTTCTGCGACGACTTATAACAATAATCAAAATGACGGCGTAGTGATTTATATTAGGATGAATCTTACAAGTAAAAATAAAAAGAAATTAAACTTGAATATGCATCCTGTTTGCAAGTTGAAACGGTCGATAACATCATTCTTGGCATATATCGCTCGCCCCTCAAATAAAAAATGCAAAAAAAATTTGTTGATTCCCTTAACAATCACTTGGATATAGTAAGATCACAAAAAAATATTGTAATTTTAGGAGATATAAATATTAATCTAATATTAGGAGTAATGAACCTACATATGAGTGCAATAATAGGTCTGATTATTTAAACATGCAGGCTACACTGTGGATCTTACCCGGACATACTCCTCCTACCAGACTAAATACATGTATTGATTATTGTATGTCAAAAATTGATATAAGAATAATATTATCTTTTATAGCCATACTGAACACAACAGATACAGACCACAGTACTGTCTTTTTATGTCTATCTAATCAAAAACAAAATTAAAATCAGTGCAAAACGGTAATGTTTCATTTGGACAGAGCTGTTGAAAATTTATTAAATAAAAATCTAAGTGATTTATAATACTGTGATGATCCTAAACTTGTTGCGAAACAATTGAAACTTAGTGAGTCCCTAGAGGAAAGCAGATTAGTGGGTGGTCTGTCAAATTATCGTAAAAACCCTACTAAGCCATGGATTATTATTAGATTATTACCATAGAGTACTGCCAAAAGATATCGTTAAATATTTTAAAACTATTGATGTTAAAAAAACGGCAGATTTATGGGGGATTTCTGTTAAAGTTATTTTATCTATAATAGATATAATAGCACCTTATATAGCCACTATATTTAATACAAGCGTCGACTCTGGTGTGTTTCCTGATTTAATGAAACTTAGTAAAGTCATACCTTTATATAAATCTGGTAGTACATTAGACCCCGCCAATTTTAGACCAATTTCTGTACTACCAACATTAAGTAAAATTTTTTAAAAAATAATTTTAGATCAAATGTTAAGTTTCTTTAATATTAATAAATTGCTACATAGAAATCAATTCGGTTTTACAAGGGGTCGCTCAACAACTGACGCTGGAGTTGAGCTTATTAAACATATTTTTTGTGCATGGGAGAATTCAGAGGATGCTTTGGGTATATTTTGTGACCTTTCCAAGGCCTTCGACTGCGTTCACCATGAGACATTAATCAGGAAGCTACAGTACTATGGTCTCAAGAACACAGCGCTTAAACTTATAATTTCATATTTAAGTAATAGAATGCAGAAAGTTATTATTAATGGTAAAAGTTCTTCCGGCTCACCTGTACTAATGGGTGTCCCTCAGGGCTCAATTCTCGGCCCATTCCTGTTTCTAGTGTATATTAATGACTTACCTTCTATTGTAGAAGATAATCATGAAATAGTATTATTTGCTGATGATACTTCTTTGATTTTTAAACTTAAACGTCAATCATTTAAATGTGACGAAGTGAATAATGCTATATCAAAATTAGTTCATTGGTTTAACGTTAATAATTTACATTTAAACGGAAATAAAACTAAATGTATTAAATTTACAACAACGAATGTTAGAAATCTGAGTACCAATGTGTTTTTAAATGGGGAAGAACTGAGCCCTGTTGAATCCACTGTTTTTCTTGGCATCACTCTCGACGCAAAGCTTCAGTGGGGCCCCCATATATCCAAACTAGCAAGCAGACTAAGTTCTGCAGCCTATGATGTAAAAAAGATTAGAGGTCTCAATAGTGTCGAGACAGCTAGATTAGTTTATTTCAGTTATTTCCATAGCATAATGTCTTATGGGATTTTGCTATGGGGACATGCGGCTGATTCAGAAACTATTTTTGTTTTTACCAGAAGAGGGCCATTAGAGCTATTTACAACCTAAAACTGAGAGAGTCTCTTAGAGATAAATTTAAAGAAATAAATATATTAACTTTGGCCTCTCAGTATATTTACGAAAATTTAATGTATGTTCACAAAAACAAAGGTAGTTTTTAGTAAAAAAAGTGATGTGCATTCTGTAAACACTAGGAACAAACATAAGCTAGTGATACCAGTTTCTCGACTCCACAGAGTCAGTAATTCATTCTTGGGGCAATGTATACGCTATTATAACCAGGTCCCGGAAAGTGTACAGGCTCTCTCCATTAGCAAGTTTAAATGTTTTGTTAAGTTGAAACTGTATAAAAAGGGTTATTATAGTATGAATGAATACATGGTTGATAATAACCCCTGGGAATGAGGTGATCGCTTCCAAGCTGTTTCTAAAATAAATTTTGTACTTATATAGTTAGTACAACCATTATTGTAAAATTTGCTTAAAAAAAAAGTCCCGCTGGGTTTCTTGCTGGTTCTTCCCAGGACAGAGGTTTTTTTTTCGAACCAGTGGTAAAGTAAAAAATGACTTTCAATAAGTATTACACATGTGATCTATATTGAATAAAAAATTATTCTATTCTATTCTATTCTATTACTCCCGGCTTATTGCGCTGTATCAAAAATAGGAATAAAATGCAATTAAATCTTCGGAAAGACCCCAGCAACGAAATTTTGAAAATAAATTTTAAAAGGTATCGCTTTAGCTTTTACAACAATTTACTTAAAAAAACTTAAACACAAATATGTGTTCACGCCCGAACGCTGGTTCCGGGATTTGACGCCGGAGGGCGCGCGGCTCGGTGCCATACCGGTTTTGAAGTTCGGTCGAGCGGTGTGGTCAGTGGTAACAGTGCGCGGGCCGCGAGCGAAAAAAGGTCTGTTGCTTGCAAGCTGTGCTTGGGACAGCACGCTGTGAACTTGTTCGGGAACGCGGAATAGCGCAGGCGCGTCGAATAAATATACTGTCTAGGATTCGTAACGCGCATTCCTTGATTGAGAGCTTCTCCCCGGTTAGTTGTCAAGATAACATTATAATTCTGTAGTCGCGTAGTGCCCCCTTTTGTGTTTGGTTGGCTAGTTAGATTAATCGGCGGGTCAACGAGGCGTACTTTTACTCTGGCGCGACGTTTCGTTCCGGTGTCGAATGAAGGAACTTAGTTGTGTTTAACGCTGAATCCTTATATAAGTGCATTCGACACTATTAACTACTAGTTCGGCATTTGATATAGTTCGGAAACATTTTCCGTCGTCGGTTGGACGCTGAGCTTTGTGATACTAGAGAAGTTAGTGTTAAGTCCAGAAATAACTATAGCCACGCGAAAAGGTAGTGACCTTGATCCGGACATTGGTATTCGTGTTGTGTGTTACGCTTTATAACAAAGGAGAGTTAGTGGCTTCTGGAAGTTAGTTAATTGTATGATAAAGTTAATGAACTGTCTTCGTGACGAACGAAGAAAGTGACTATGGGTGGCTCGCTGAAGATTACCACAATTGGGAGCGGTGCTGAAGTCCTAGCTGCTGCCGACGGCAACGGTCCAATCAGGTCTATCACAACCAGACACACACATATACACATTACTAACCCATTACTTCCCATGCACTCTACAACCACATGCGGCCTGACCGAACACTGAGGACAACAGTTGCCTTGGATATAGGTAAGTAAGCTCTGTTCGACTATTCTCCCTATCGAATTGTAGTAGGATAGAGCGTTTTCCATATAGTTTATTGTGATAGGATAATTCCACGCGGCCACTTTAGGAGGCCCGACCTGCATCTGCTTGTAAGGTCTTCCACTCATGGGCCCCGGAAGATTCTACTGTTGGATAGGCAGCTGCAGGCCGTAATAATATGAAAGGGCTCAAGGGCAGGGAAGGGACAATTGGCTCAAAATACTAAAAACTCAAAATTGCTTTAGAATACTATAAAAAAATTACTCATTTAAAATCAACTAAAAGGCCTAACACTGAATTACTCGGTGTTAAAGATACCCCTATAAATTAAGTTAATCACGTCAATAATTTCTTCGCTAGTGTGGGAAAAAACCTTGCTAACTCTATCTTTTTCACAGCCTACCTTCTTATGCTTACAGTAAATTTAAATAATTGTCAAAGTTCGTCATTTGTCTTTCTGGAAACTGACGACCAAGAAGTTGCTAATGTACTTATGGGTCTTAAATTGGGAAAGTACTCCCGGTTGGGACAACATCTCCACAAAGTTCCTTAAGCTGTCCAAAGATCTTGTAGTGCCTATCATTTTTCAACTAACGAATCTCTGCTTCAGGGAGGGAGTTTTTCCGTCACCTCTTAAACAATCAATTATGACGCCGGTGTTTAAGGGTGGCAAGAGAGATGATATAAATAACTATCGGCCAATTTCTGTTTTACCGGCTGTATCTAAAATTATTGAAAAGTTAATTAACACTCGAATCTTAAGATTTCTTAATAAATTTAATGTACTATCTGATTCACAAATTGAGTTTAGGCAAGGAAAGTCTACAGATGATGCTGTCTTAGCACTAACAACTCGAATCTCGGACTACCTTGATAGTGGAAAGAAATGTTTAACGGCCTTTCTCGATTTAAAAAAGGCTTTTAATACAGACTCTTTGCCCATCCTTTTACAAAAATGAGAACATTGCGGTGTGAGAGTTGCATCACTTAATGTGTTAAGAGACCACTTGTTTGGTCGAACCGAAAGAGTTAAAATTAATGATTATATAAGTGATGACTTACATATCTCCTTTGGAGTTCCACAAGGCAGCATTTTAGGCCCAACTTTATTCCTTATATGTATTAATGAGCTTTGTAATTTGAATATTGACGGTAGTCTCGTGTTCTCATGTGCTGATGATACTGCACTGCTTTTTATGGGGACTTCTTGGGATTTAGTTTTTAAACTTGCACAATCCGGGTTACTCAAAGTGTTTAATTGGCTCCAATCAAATTTACTTACATTAAATATTACCAAAACAAATTATTTATGCTTCTCCAATAGTAAAAAAAACTAATCCAAACCTAGAACTAAAACTGAAAATACATAAATGCAATAACCAAAATATATATAACTGCAATTGTCCTGAAATAGAGAAAGTCAACAGCACCAGGTACCTAGGAATAATACTTGAGCAACGATTATCTTGGCATCCTCACATAGATTTCATTAATAACAGAATTAGACAGTTAATATGGATTTTTAAATCTTTAAGATATATTACCACTAAGAAGCTTATCAATCAGATATATGTAGCATTGGTACAAACAGTCCTGGGATATTGTATCCACATATGGGGTGGAGCTTCGAAAACAAAATTTCTTGAAGTTGAGAGAGCGCAACGTTGCCAACTTAAGGTTATGTATTCTAAGCCGCACAGATTTCCCACAGCTGAACTCTATCAATATAGTGAATTATTATCAGTGAGAAAGTTATATATATATATATATATATATATATATATATATATATTATAAACTGTTCTAAAACTCCATAGGTCTTTACAATTTAATCCTTATAAACTAAATAAAAGAAGAAACAGGTATGATGTAAAACTTCAGAAAACTAAAATTAAATCAGCCAAACGACACTACAAAACACAATAAGCTCATTTTATAATAAAATTAATAAAAGCATTGAAATATACCCTGTAAAACTAAAAGATTGTTAAAATAAACTAATTGATTGGTTGCTGCCACTAAGTTACACTGACACAGAAGATCTTCTCTCAATATGAATTGGTGGTTGTATGGTTTATAGTTTAAAGCCACTTGTTTATGTGACATTTGTAATTATGTAAATTATAAGCAACAAAATTGTTTATATTATCGAAGGTTAAAATATTTATATTTGTTTTAAGCTACTGCATTGATTTAGTGTGGAATAAATCAGACATTATAATCTTCGATCTCTCCCAGATTACCTTTGTACTTAAACTTTATAAAACTTAATTTAAAATATTGTCAACTCCCTAATCCATGAAAGTTACGATTTATAACAACAGTTTTTCTTTTGTATCTATTTTTAAACTACGAACTAGTAAAAATATAAATTCTAGATTTAAGGGAGCTCAAAATATCTTACGTATAGAATGTAAGCATCATGAAAGGGCGGAGCTGCCTGCCACAAGTATAAACATATGCTAACTAGGCAGCTCCAACAATAAATATTGTATGGATATACATTTTTTTGATGAAATAAATATTTTTTGATTTTTTTTGATATGATTTGAATAAAAAATCATTCTATTCTATTCTAATTGCAGAGTTGTATACACAATAAAAAACAGTACTTTTTTATAGAAGAGGGGGCAAACGAGCATGCGGCTCACCTGATGGTAAGTGACTACCGCCGCACATGAACAACCGCAACACCAGGGAATTATAGATGCGATGCCGGCCTTTTAGAAAGGTGTGAGCTTTTTACTTGAAGGTTCCTTAGTAGTATCGTTCTGGAAAAATTGGTGGTAGTAATCGATTCCACAAGAAAGTTGTGCTAGGGAGAAAACTTCTTCTAAATCGCACAGTGGTGGACCGCCATTCATCCAGATGGTATGGATGGTAAATCGAGTTTTGTCGCGATGTGCGATGGTGAAATTGAGCGGCTGGAATTAATCCGAACAATTCCTCAGAGCACTCCCCGTGATAGATGCGATAAAAAGAACAGCAAAACAAAAGTTCAACAAAAAAGACAGCAAGGGGAGTGCCTTGAAACTGTGGAGATACGACAAAGGGGTTCTTTTTAGCAGTAAACGCGCAAACTTGTGTCTTCTGGAGATTGAACTGGACTAGATTCAGTCGCCCCCAATCAGAGACTTTGTTAAGCAAATACTCGACTTCAGACAATAGTTTGTCCCGGTACTCGGCGACATTTTCCCGAGAAATATTGGCACGGCCAGTATAAAAGGCATCACCAGTGCTGTCGTCCGCATAGCAATGAATGTTACCAGTTTGCAACATACTTATCATTGATATGCAGGAGAAATAGCGTTGGTGATAGCACGCAGCTTTGTGGAACACCAACGTTGATAGGCTTGAAATCAGCGCTTCTCCTACGACCTTGATGCTCTGATCAGCAAGAAAACTGGTGATCCATTTGCACATTTTCTCGGGAAGCCCATAGGAAGGAAGCTTCAAAAGAAGCGCTATGTGCCAGACCCGATCGAAGGCCTTCGCTTTGTCCAAACTAACGGCCAATTTGATTTCGATTTGCGTAATAAAATATAATAAGGTTTGGTTTTATGATGTTTATGAGAGGTGAGTTATAAACATGTGTTTGTTCATTCAGCAGTTTTTATATTATTAACGGTGATTTGTCTTTCCTAGGTAGTTGTGGTGGGAGAAGTGGTGCTGGGATTAGTGGTGCCGGAGAAAGTGCACGCAATTGAAGGACGGTAAAAGGTGCTCTCCAGACTAAGTAATAGATTTTATTTTATTATGCGCATCTTAGTTAATTTCTTTTTAACGTCTTTAACAGCCGCGAGTAACACGTGATTGTATTAATTATCGTGAATATTGATGTGATCGTATGATATGCTGTTAAAGATTGTTACTGATTGTTGTTAATCATTTCGTATTACTTTGGCGGGCCAGACAGGACCATGTTATGTTGTTTTAGTATGGGTAAATCATTTAAATTTGAGGTTAAATAATTACCAGACAGACAAAAGTTTATAATCAGAGTGGATTTAGGAAGATATTATATTGATTCCAAGCTCCAATTCAGAAGACATATCGATAAATTAGTTCCAAAGTTGAGTTCAACATCTTCGCTTTTAGAAGGATTAGATAAATTAGATACTCTACTATTCTTTTTGACGCAGTATCATGTCTTGTATTGTAATACTGTCGGGATCTTCAATTGTATTGGAAACGTTACTTTTTTTATAGAAGAGGAGGCAAACGAGCAAGCAGCTCACCTACGACTCGACCGGGTATGATCACGCTCCCACAGAATACCTGCGTAAAATAGCAGCTTAAGGCTGTTGTGCTTTGTATGGTGAGTGTAAATAACCGGAGACCCTATTTACTGGAAACGGGACATTACATGATAGTCCTCAGAGGTGATAACGCATCTGTACGAGGGTGGATTGAAAAGTACTCAGCCTAACCAAGAAAATAAACACATACTAAATCAGTTATATTTTTATTTTTCTACATAATCACCATCAAGTTCAATACACTTTTGCCACCTCCCCTTCCAAGCATTTAGACCGTTGAAAAAAAATGATTCTTCCTTAGAGTCAAAATATGCGTCTACAGCTGGTTTGACCTCGTCGTTTGTCGAAAATCTTTGACCTCCCAAGTGCTTTTTTAGGTTAGGGAACAGAAAGAAGTCTGATGGTGCCAGATCAGGTGAATACGGCGGATGCGGTAACAGTTCAAAGCCATAGTTGTGAATTTCAGCCATTGACTGTACTGACGTGTGAACACGGGCGTTATCTAGATGAAACAGGACTTTTCTTCTGAGCATTTCTCGACGTTTTTCTTTTATTTCCTCTCGTAAACGACGTAGTAAGGTGCAGTAGTAATCAGAGTTTTTAGTCTGACCCCTTTCAAGATAATCAATCATAATCACACCTTTCGAGTCCCAGAATACTGAAGCCATCACCTTATTTGCCGACAAAATCGACTTAGACTTTTTAGGGGGTGGTGAACCAGGTCTTCTCCACTGTTTTGATTGTTGTTTTGTTTCCGGTGTACAGTAATGAACCCATGTTTCGTCTATAGTAACAAAACGATTCAAAAAATCATCTGCATCGGCTTCAAATAACTCCAAACAGTCGCGTGAAATAGTCAATCGCGTCCTTTTTTGTTCAACTGAAAGCAGTCGCAGAACCCACCTCGCAGACACCTTGTGGAAACCCAACTCGTTGACAATGATGTTTTGAGTTCGTTCATAAGAGATGCCTATAATCTCGGCTATCTCCCTAATTTTTAATCTGCGGTCTCCCATTATTAAATCAAGTACTTTTTTAATATTTTCGTCAGTAGTTGACGTCGAAGGCCTTCCAGAGCGGGGTTCATCTTTCACACTCTCTCTACCACGCTTAAATTCTGCTATCCATTTTTTGACGGATGAATATGACAAAGCACAATCGCCTAATGTACTGACCATGTCATCATGGATGGCTTTTGATGATAGCCCCTTCTTATGGAGGTACTTAATGACGGCACGCTGCTCGATTTGCTCCATTCGCGGAAATTATGTCCGATTACTTTGTTAATAAATTTAAAAAATCACAACTAATTATCGCACACGTTTCGAACTTCACACAATGAACTAGTCTGATCTGAACTAAATAATGTGGGTAGATTTGATTTTTAGAATTGAATGGATCTGTGTTAGGCCGAGTACTTTTCAATCCACCCTCGTATTTTGTTTCTTAATCAAGGATAATATAGTGTTTATGGGCCACAGCATCCACTTACCATCAGGTGGAATGTGTGATTATTTGTCACCCTTATTCCAAAAATAAAAAACAAAAAAATAATAAAAAATAATATCAAATATTATAATAAGTTATAATAGTAAATACCTATGTGTGTACTATATCAACCTCAAACCATCCTGTACCTGCAAAGAGCGAATGCCATTAAAACATTCCCAGACTGCAGTCGACACTGAAATCCGCACACCACATGCGCTGCGGCTCGCCACTGCTAAATTGCACGTCCAAGCTTCAAAAACTTTAATAACCTGGAGTGAAATAAAACCGATGCTCACATCACATTTCGGTCTGAACCAAATTTGGTTATGTGGTAATTTTAGTTTGTTTATTGCTCTATGTGTATTTTAAATGAGTTTGTGGTTCTGTAGACGACTGTTCACCATAGCCCATTTTGGCTAAATGTAGTTCAAGTAGCTCAGTCCTTTTTTGGCTAAGTCTGCATGATTATACACGTAATTTTTTGTACGTTTATTGCCTGATTATCAGGCATCACTTAGCTTAAATCCATTATATTGAAATTGTCAAAAACTAATTTGTGGAATTTCGCGTAATGAAATAAAATAATGTGTCTTACCTAGTTTGAAGAGCACCTCCCACACTCCCTCATTGCGTACACTATCTCCGTCACCACTAATCCCAATAGCACTACACTTGAAAAAACAAACCATCGCCGATATGTGTCGGTGTATATGTGTATAACACGTGTTTTGTCTCTACGCGAGGCATTCTCAGGTGAAATATATTGCAGACCGCATCATTTTATTTTATTCCGCGGATCTCAGTAAATAATCATAAATCTTCATTTGTAAAATTTTTGTTTGCCTGTCTGTCTGTCCAGGCTTATCCTCGGAGTGGCTGAACCAATTGTGAGAAAATTTTATAGATAAAGAGAGCAATGCCAAGAGGGCACTAGGCTATATCTTATCCGAAAAACTTAAAGATTATTAAAAGAAAATTGTTTTCTTAAATTTAAATATCGCCCCATAGATACGCCATTAGGAACAGGTTTAAGGTTTTACACGTGGTAGATGGCCATGCTGCAGCTATATTAGTAGTATAGCTATAGCACGAATGGGTCGGCTCAACCGGGTAAGGACCACGCTCTCACAGAATACCAGCGTAAAATAGCAGCTTAATGCTGCTGTGTTTCGTATGATGAGTGTAGAGAACCGGAGACCCTTTTTAATGTATACGAGGCATTCCATGCTAGTCCTCACGGGTGACAACGCATCTGCATTTTGATTCGTAATCAAAGATAAATGTAGATGTCTATGGGCCACAGCAACCACTTACTATCAGGTGGACTGTGTGCTCGTTTGTTAACCTTATACTATGAGAAAAAAGAACTACCCAAACGAAGACGGGGCGAGTCGCCAGTTTAATTAAAATTCACAATGTTTCAAACGGAACTACTGCTACCACTATATGGACATAAATAGTAATGTCGCGTGCACACAGCTTAAAGAGAGTCAATAGTTGGGAAACTGATTAACTTGTGCAGAGCAACGGCGGGGGCCTATCTGAATGCGAATACACTACAAAACTAAGTTTAACAATCGAAAACTGAAAACATTTATAAAAAGAAAGTGTCACGAAAATATTTGGCACTACAACACTTATAGATATTTACTTTTACTTATAGTATTTTTTCTTGTAGTAATAGAAAAATATCTTGTTACAAAATAATTTAATCATATAAATATGAACAAAATTTTCATAAATGATAATAAGTATTATAATATCCAAAATTATTTTATTACCAATTTCGCGATAACCCCTAGCATAAACGCATCGCATCGCCTGATATCAACGACGTTTTAAAACTGTTAGCTCTCTTTAAGCTGTGATGTTAGTTCAAGTTTAAGGTTAATGAGTAAGTTCCATATGCCGCAATCTGCATACAGCTGCTGCAACTGGTACTAGTCGCTAAATTGTCACTCGAGAGCGAGAAAGAGAAAACACTTTTACTTATAAATATTCTCGCTGTTAACGTGTTCTAGGAATTACATTTTGTTGAGATTGTCTTTCCATGTTTCTTTCCTCTCTTCTTTTTATAGTATTGAAAAAAAAAGTATAATAAAATGAGAATTAGATAATGTCATCTTGTATAGCCGGAGACGGATATTTATAATATGATTAGCTGGTATTGTATTATCAGTTTACGGGTGGATTCGATTATACATGGTCGAACCACGCTGCAGCTATGTGATGGTTGTAGCACGAATGGGCCAGCTTAACTGGGGAAGGATCCCGCTTTCACAGAATACCATCGTAACATAGCAACTCAGTGATACTGTGTTTCGTATTTTGAGAGTAAAGAACCGGAGACCCCTTTCACTGGAAACGAGGTATTCCATCTTTTATTTTAAATACAACAATACTATTAAAGTTACTAATATTCTTCTTAACTACTCCTGTTAAAATTAAAATATTTGTGTATTTTAGCTTACATTAATGATTTACCTTCCCTTGTAGGGGATAATTGTGATATAGTATTAGTTGCAGATGATACTTCCATGATTTTTAAACTTAAACGTCTATCATTCAAATGTGATGAAGTGAATAATGCTATATCAAAATTAGTGCATTGGTTTAACGTTAATATCTGTATTTAAACGGCAACAAAACTAAATGTATTTAATTTACAACAAAAGTTAAAAATCTGAATACCAATGTGTTTTTAATTGGGCAAGAACTGAGCCCTGTTGAATCCTTTGTTTTTCCTGGCATCACTCTCGACGCAAAGCTTCAGTGGGGTCTCTATACTCGTATATCCAAATTAGCAAGCAAACTAAGCTCTGCAGCTTATGCTGTAAACAATAAGATCTCACTAGTATCGGGACAGCTAGATTAGTTTATTTCAGTTACTTCCATAGCATAATGTCTCATGAGATTTTGCTATGGGGAAATGCGCCTGATTTAGAAACAATTTTTGTTTTCCAGAAGAGGGCCATGAGAGCTATTTACCACCTGAAACCGAGAGTCTCTTATAGAAAAATTTAAAGAAATAAATATATTAATTTTGGCCTCTCAGTATATTTACGAAAATTTAATGTTTGTTTACAGAAACAAAGATAATCTTAGTAAAAAAAAATGGTAAACACTATTTAAACACTAGAAAGAAACACAAGCTAGGGATATTAGTCTCTCATCTCCACAGAGTCAGTAATTCATTCTTTGGGCAATGTATACACCGTTACAACAAAGTCGCAGAAAATATACAAGGTATCTCTATTACCAAGTTTAAATATTTAATTATACAAAAACTGTATAAAAAGTGTTATTATAATATAAATGAATACATGGTTGGTAATAACGAATGAGGTGGTTGCAACCAAGCTGTATCTAAAATAAATTTTGTAAACAGTTTGTAATCATATATATTGTAAAAGTTATTTAAAAAATTTCCGCTTGGTTTCTTGCTGGTTCTTTCTAGGACAGTGGATTTTTTCGAACCAGTGGTAAAATAAAAAAGTTACTTTCAATAAGAATAACTTGTAATCAATATTGAATAGAAGTTATTCTATATAATTCTTGTGTTTGGAATGGTTAGTTCATTCCATCTTAGTTCTTAGGGTTGATAACGCATCTGCATTTTGATTTGTAACCTAGGATGGATGTAAAAGTATATGGGCCACAGCATCCACTTACCATTAGCAAGATTATGTGCTCGTTGAAAAAAAAAACGAAAATGCCCAGCTCTACTAGAAACAAAGGTTCCAAATAGTTCTTACGATTATACATATACATTAGGATTACCAGAGCAACTTTAACACCTATCTTTCAGCCTTGATATTTTATATACTTACTTATTGGAGGAAACGATTCTACCAGGCATATTAAGTTTATAATACCTACGTTCTGATACATTAGGCAAACACGTTAGACAGACGGCTCTATAACGTAGTAGCTTAGCAATGAGTTGCAGTGCTAAGGGCCACTGGTTTAAATCCCACATGGCCTACAAATAATTGTTCCAGGCTTGAATACGTCCTTTTGAAATTTATGTTTGTAAACTGGCCCCACGATATATGAGAAAATCCTATTGCGGAGGTAATGTTAAAAAATAAATGTAAACATGTTCTTACTATTTTAAAATTTCAATCATAAAATGTATCATCATCATCATTACAGCCCTTCACAAGTCCACTGCTGAACATAGGCCTCCCCCAAAGAATGCCACAAAGCACGGCCACCTGCATTCATCGATTTCCTGCATGTCTTACCAGCTCGTCACTCCATCTACAGAGGGGCCGACACACACTTCGCCTACTAGTAAAAATAAAATGTATATGTTATAACAATTCTAAAAATAGCATTCCGAAATAAGTAATTGTCGTAGTGCATAAATTAATTAAAATACGCGTCACACAGATCCACATCAAAGAGATATTATTACAGGGGAAACGCCAAAAGGAACGCCTGCAATAATGGAGCGATGAAATTGTAACAAAAGTTACTTTTTACTTTCACTATAAAGACGTTCCATTTCATTGTACATACTTTGAACTCCTGCATGCTGTCTGTGTTGTCCTTTTTGCTTATTGCCCTGATGCGAATTTCTGAACGTAATAAATATCTTTTGGTATCATTGTTTTGTTTTCTTTTTTTTATAGGATAAGGGTGACAAACGAGCACACAGTCCACCTGATGGTAAGTGGTTGCTGCGGCCCATAGACATCTACATCTATCCTCGTTTGCGAATCAAAATGCAGATGCGTTGTCACCCATGAGAACTAAAATTGAATGCCTCATTTCCAGTAAAAAGGGCCTCCGGGTACCTGCACTCACCAAGCGAAACGCAGAGGTAAACCTCTACTTCACGCTGGTATTCTGTGAGGTCGTGGTACCACCCCGGTTCGAGCCGGCCCATCCGTGCGACAGCAAAAGCTGCCGCGTGGCTCTACCACTGTTTAAACTGTTTTTTTTTACTGTTTATTTTTTTTTGTATATTGTTCCAAATCGATTACTTAACTATAAAAGGTTTCTGAATTACTATTTAAATAATTTATTATAAATACAGATAAATAATAACTGGAAAGGATGCGGTATTAACATCAATGGCGAGTACATCACTCACCTTCGATTTGCCGACGATATAGTCCTTATGGCAGAATCGCTGGAGGACCTAAGCACTATGTTTAATGACGACAATAGTGTGGCCCAACGGATAGGTCTTAAGATGAACATGGACAAAACAAAGATCATGTTTAATGTCCATGTCACACCTATGCCGGTAGTTGTTGGGAGCACTAAGCTCGAAGTTGACGAGTATGTTTACCTGGGACAAATAGTCCGACTAGGTAAGTCCAACTTCGACCGAGAGGTCAATCGACGGATTCAACTCGGCTGGGCAGCGTTCGGGAAGCTACGACACATCTTCTCGTCAGACATACCTCAAAATCTTAAAACGAAATTGTACAACCAGTGCGTGTTGCCAGTGATGACTTACGGAACTGAGACGTGGTCCTTCACTGCTGGCCGTATGAGGAAGCTCAAGGTCGCTCAGCGAGCTATGGAGAGGGCTATGCTCGGAGTTTCTCTGCGTAATAAACTTAGGAATAAAGATATCCGCAGTAGAACCAGAATAACCGACATAGCCCAACGGATTAGTAAATTGAAGTGGCAGTGGGCCGGCCATATAGCTCGAAGAACCGATAACCGATGGGGAAGAAAGGTTCTCGAGTGGCAGCCTCGTACCGGTAAGCGAAGTGTAGGGCGTCCCCCCACGAGATGGAGTGACGACCTGGTAAGACATGCAGGAAGTCGATGGATGCAGGTGGCTCAGGACCGTGCTTTGTGGCATTCTTTGGGGGAGGCCTATGTTCAGCAGTGGACTTGTGAAGGGCTGTAATGATGATGATGACAGATAAAAAACTTATATTTTGTTTATGTTAAACTAACACTAACACTTTTTGGAATAATAACTCTAAAAACCTATGTATTCCACAGTTTGTTAAAAGTATATTACTGATGAAATCTGAAAACAAGTTTAATGTAAAACAGAAATTAAAAAACTCGACTACGTAAAAAGAAAACGGAAAAGAGAAACATTTTATAACCTATGTCACATACTACAACTACTTACACAAATAAGGACAAACCTAACGACACTCCATATAATGATTTCTTATACTTTCGCTTATACAACACATTAAATTAAACTAATTTTACGGATTTTGTCGCGATAAACGAGCTTACATCTCAAATACCGTTAATAAATATTAACTAAAAATCTAAGAATTTTTTTAACCTATTCTGACCTATGTTTTGGCTAAAAAGTGGGTATAGATATTTTTTGTCTCCATATCTCCAACGAAACTAACCAATTTTTAGGCATGTCACCATAGTATAAAGACAGGGAAGTACGTTATCTTCAAACAAACGCACTGCGCGGGGCTTGTATGTGTGCGCCATAGTATCTATGGGCGCCGCACGCACACTTAAACACAATCTCGGAATGTTTCTCCCTACGCCAGTCTGGGCTAACACCGCACGAGGTTCGCGCGTTACGGCTTTTTTACATACATTTACATATTTTTGTTGTATTAGTTGTCTATCAGACAGAGGAACAATAGTAACTAAGTACCTACTTACGGTTATAAAATCGTAATTAATTATATTTGCAAAAGTTATTTATAAGGATGCGGATATATTACACATTAAAGTTTAATAACAGGTCGTTTCGTAATAGTCGAAACCGAAGAAAGTATTTTTCTGTAGCTAATTTGTAATTTTGTAATAAATGTGTGATTCAATATATATATGCTTGTATTAATTAAAAATAAAAATTAATATGGTCCTTTATGTGTGCAAATACTATATTATGCCTATTAAAAATAAAAAGTAACTAGAATATACTAAGTAAATAATTTAAACACGAGCTCACACACCGCCCCGCCGGTTTATATTATCCCTTTTTTTATAAATAATACTGCTCTGAATCTTCATACATTTCTGTATTTGTTAGGAAAACCATTGTTGAACTTTATCGACTAATGATCACTGAATTAGTTATACAGAGATGTATTATTTTTGGCAAGGGCCGGGCTTTAAACTAATGATTTGGTGACAATGACAACCCTGAGACAGTAGGCAATTATATCGCGGATTGGGCCGGAGTCAGCCTACTTCCCTGTCTTTATACTATGATGTCACATAGCTTATGCCATGCCGTGTAGTGGCGGTTAAGAATATCCACTACCCCATATCTTCCCGTGGGTGTCGTAAAAGGCGACAAAGGAAAACAGGCAGGAGATGGGCAGCAGCATCTTCCTGATAACAGCAAAATACAATAAAAAAATTGCGGTTGCCAACCCGCTTGCCAAGCGTGGCAACTATGGCAAATACCCCCCTATGAATGTAACAAAGAGACGGCCCCCAATCCCCGGCGGCCCCGCTATTCCTGGATACGGTGGCGACCATGGTAACGGCGGGGCAGGGGGTGCTAAGAATCTCCGGTGGAGGTTCGGTTGCCACCTAAGACGACTAGACCTGGCAAAATACAATACACACATCCTGAGGACGGACGAGAAGATTGTGGAGCTGGAAGAAGAGATAGATAAGTTACGATGGCATATTATAGGATTATCCGAATTCCGAAGAGAGGAGGAGGACACGGTAATCCTCGAATCCGGCAACTTGCTCTATCACCGGGAGAGCGACTATCTGTCCAAAGGAGGTGTCGGATTTATCCTCCACAAGTCTCTCGTTAACAACGTTGTAAAGATTGAGAGTGTGTCGACGAGGGTTGCGGACCTTATACTCGAATCACCAAACGGTATTCGCTGAAGGTCATACAGGTTTACGCACCAACCTCGGTACACCCCAATGAGGAGGTGGAGGAAATGTATGAGGATATCTCTAGAGCCATGCATTCCTCTAAAACCCAATATACGGTGTTAATGAGAGACTTCAATGCAAAACTAGGCACAAGAGAAAACGTTGAGCTGAAAGTAGGGAAATTTGGAATAGGGCAACGGAACCCAAGGGGACAGCAGCTGGCAGACTTCATGGAGAAATTGATGAAATCTTTCTTCCTGAAGCGGCCACTCAGGAAGTGGACCTGGTCGAGCCCCGACGGTTCGAAAAAAATGAGATTGACTTTATTATGATGACCAGACTACTACTGTTCAGTGGTATCTCCGTGATCACGAGAGTGAAAACTGGTAGTGATCACAAACGGTCAGAGGCACACTGAACCTAAACGTTAAGTTGGAGAGGTCTCGTCTAATGAAGTCAACGCTCTGTCCCCCTCGTGCTCTATTCTAAGGTCCCGAAACCTTTCAGCTCAAGTTACAAAACCGTTTTCAGTGCCACGAAGACTGCAATGAAGTGGACGATAGAAATGACAAGTTCGTGAAAACTGTCCATGCGGTCGGAGCTAAGTTTTGCAAGACCCGCTGCAGAAGAACACAAAAACTCTTTGATCACACTCTTAATCTCATGACTGTTAGACAGGAGATGAAGCTGCATTCTTCAACAGATTTAATAGCATACAAGCAACTGAACAGACAGATCTCCAAATGCATGCGGCGGGACTTACGCAACTTCAATGCAGCTTGTATTGAAGAAGCGATCGAGCGGTACCAAGGCTCCAAAGTCTTTGCCAGAGATCTGTCTCCCAGAAAGAGCCAACTGTCAAAGCTGAAGACCGAGGGTGGCAGCATCGTTCCCGGGATAGCTGACATTTTGAGTGAGATTGAGAGGTTCTATGAGCAGCTGTACACGTCATCGTTGGAGCCACACGCAAGCGTGAGTAACGATCCAAAAGCGAGTCTTATCCGACACTATTCCGAAGATATCCCGGACATAAGTCTGAGCGAGATAAGAATGGCTCTCCAGCACCTTAAAAACGGCAAGTCCCTGGGCGAGGATGGAATTACAGCGGAGCTTTTGAAAACGGGTGGAAAATCGCTACTTGAAGTCCTTCAGAAGCTCTTTAAATTCGTCCTTCATGGTGGCACTACTCCGGAGGCGTGGAGCAAAAGTACGGTGGTCTTGTTCTTCAAGAAAGGCGACAACGCTCTCTTGAAGAACTACAAACCGATTTCTCTACGTGTCTACGTGCTGTTTTCGAGAGTCATTACGAATCGTCTCGCATGCAGACTTGACGACTTCCAGCCTCCCGAAAAAGCCGGTTTCCGGAAGGGCTTTAGCACCATAAACCACATACATACCCTTCGCCAAGTTGTACAGAATTCCGAGGAGTACAATTTGCCACTATGTCTGGCGTATGTGAACTATGCGAAAGCCTTTGACTCCGTTGAAATTCGGGCAGTGCTGCAGTCCCTTCAATGGTGCTAAGTTGACTGTCAGTATATCGAAGTGCTGAAGTGCTTGTACAGTAGGGCTACGATGGCTATCCGGGTACAGAACTAGAGTACAAAACCTATCCAATTGCAGAGAGGTGTAAGACAGGGTGACGTTATATCCCCGAAACTCTTCACCGCTGTTTTGGAAGACGTTTTCAAGCTTCTGGACTGGAAAGGATACGGTATCAACATCAATGGCGAGTACATCGCTCATCCTTATGGCAGAATCGCTGGAGGAACCAAGCACCATGCTCAATGACCTCAATTGTGTAACCCAACAGACAAGTCTTAAGATGAACATGGACAAAACAAAGATCATGTTTAATATCTATGTCACACCTATGCCGGTAGTTGTTGGGAGCACTAAGCTCGAAGTTTTTGATGAGTATGTGTACCTGGGACCAATAGTCCGACTAGGTAAGTCCAACTTCGACCGAGAGGTCAATCGACGGATTCAACTCGGCTGTGCAGCGTTCGGGAAACTACGACACATCTTCTAGTCAGACATACATCAAAACCTTAAAACTCAAATTGTACAACCAGTGCGTGTTGCCAGTGATGACTTACGGATCTGAGACGTGGTCCTTCACTGCTGGCCGTATGAGGAAGCTCAAGGTCGCTCAGTGAGCTATGGAGAGGGCTATGCTCGGGGTTTCTCTGCGTGATAAACTTAGAAATGATGATATACGCAGTAGAACCAGAGTAACCGACATAGCCCAACAGATTAGTAAGCTAAAGTGGCAGTGGGCCGGCCATATAGCTCGAAGAACCGACAACCTATGGGAAAGAAAGGTTCTCGAGTGGCAGCCTCGTACCGGTAGGCGAAGTGTAGAGTGACCCCCCCACTAGATAGAGTGACGACCTGATATGACATGCAGGAAGTCGATGGATGCAGGTGGCTCAGGACCGTGCTTTGTGGCATTCCTTGGGGGAGGCCTATGTTCAGCAGTGGACTTATGAAAGGCTGTAATGATGATGATGATTCCAAGAACAAGTGCTTGTCTTTATGTTCTGTTGAAATACACTGTTATAATTAATAACGTGCAGTCATGTCTAGTTTTCTATAGCTTAATTTGACTACCTTTGAGATGACCTTTGAGTTCTCGGTCCGTACCCAACCATCAGGCTATTGTCGCTTTAAAACCACCACTGCACCTTAGCCTTAGCTATCTATGCGATTAGATTGGCTAATATGCCTAAAGTGACAAACATACATGTCTGAGATTTTTTTAAACATCTGAAGTCCGCCATTCGCATTGAGGCAGCGCAGCGAATATTTTCATCCCCTAAAACCCTAACAGAAATTTGTGGAAGTCTGTGCCTAGTAGTTTACCGAACTTTAGTTTTATATGTTCAATACACAGTTTTATGAAATTTGATATTATTTTTACCAGAAAACAAAGCTAATTCTAGCGTTACTTTAATATCTGCAAAGGTCAGGCTAATCACATTTTCATAAGCTGTTAAATTAAATTTTAAATTGGATAACTGTGCGATGTATTTTTAGTCGTCCGCGAAAGGTCTGCTGTATATATTTTAAAGCAATTCATAATTATTGTTTTAAATAAAAAGATATATATGTCACTACTCATGTATGGTTTCTCATTGTTTGTCTTGGTACATCATGTTTGCTATGGCAGACATGAAGCCAACAAAATTTTGCTGCTGAATTAGCCATATTTGCCACGCTTGGTAGACGGGTTGGCAGCCGCACTTTTTTATTATTAAGTTGTCATCAGGAATATGGGCAGGGCGGATGCTTACTTGTTTTAGATTCCCTCTGTTGCTTCTTACACACTACCACGTGATTATGTGAGGTACTAAATGGGACATTGGTATAATATATCTTTTTGATCTGTAACTTTTATTACATTAAGACGCATCTACTGGTATTCCTGCAAGAGATAACTACGAACTACGAAAATCTGTAAAAAAAAAAGTAAAAAGTAAATAAACAAATATGGGAGGGCTATAGAGAGGTTATGGAGGCTCTATACCGGAAGTTTCACTGCGTGATATAATATATAACGGTGAAATTCCCAAAAGAACCAGAGTAACCAATATTTAATGAATCAGTAACCTGAAATGGCAATGAGTCGACCGTATGAAGAGGCTTATGTTGATGAAGATGATGATGATGAGCAAATATGGATTAATAATTATTAATATAATAATATAACATATCCGTTCTTTATTGCATTAAGCATTTCTTAGGTTTAAAAAAAATATTTCAACAATGGCGTGCTAATCTTACTCTTTCTCTACTCATGCATTTTATGTTTATCTTATATTTAATAGAAGCAATACCTACGAGTTCATTTATTATGGCTTTAAATGAACTTATAGGTATTGATTCTATATATATATATATATATATATATATATATATATATATATATATATATATATATATACATATATCCCAATGCTGGGCTCAGGCCTCCTCTCATTTTTGAGAGGGTTCTATTTCTTTGTATAATTTTTTTTATAAATGTATTTTGGCTTTATTATTAGTGTTACGGCCAACGGCTGTTCCTACAAAGCTCAAATCCTCCGGGACCCATTCAGCACAAGAGTTAACGAACAGATGCAGGTCGGGCCTCGATATGGCCGCGTGGAATATCTCTTATTACTATCACCTATGTGTATATATATGGGAGCTAACTAGAAAGCAAAGGACTTACCTGTAGCAGGAGCCGACCTCGCTCCCAGGCTTAAGCAGGCAGTGTGTGTGTGTGTAATGGTGTTTGGTGAACAGTGTACAGTGAGGGGTGAATGCGTGGGCCTTGGCAAGCATAGGTGACCAGCAGCGGCCGAGTGCCAGGTTGCTCCAAAATGCTGCATCGCTCCAGACTGCTTCAGCGCCGGACCACTTCTTTCTTCACTGCCACTACTCAGTCTCTTAGCTTCATTGTACATTTAACTAACTTCAATTCGCCTTTTTCCACACTTATCACAGAATCGAACACGTGATACCCGACACGGCATCGGACAGTAGTTCAAGTTCACATTCAATGTCCCGGATTCACTTATCACAAATTATAACGATATCCTGACAATTAACTGGAAGAAGCTCACAAACAAGGAATGCGCGGCTCGAATCCTAGATCGTATATCGCCTCCACGCGCATACACTACTCTCGCACGAGTTAACTATCGCACAATTCACATATCTACGTAACGAAGAAACACGCGCCCAAAATTCAGATTCTAGATCCCAATCAAGAAAACCCGGTCTTGCGCGAACTTCTGCAGTGCTAGGCGAAAAACCCGGCTTAACCCGGTCGCTGCTAGCAGTCACTCTCACCTACTGTCTCGCCCGACCGCCAAGACGCTGGGAAGCTCCCTTCCGCTGCCCCATCCCCGACACACGCGTGACACCTGGTACGATCGGGCGATTGGCAAAGTCTAACGTGATTGGATGACGTTAAACATGACCAAATTTGGGCGAAAACAATCAGTTTTATTTTATTTTGTTCTAATTCATAAATTTTTTAGAGTTCTTTATAATGATTAATGGACTAAACTCATGCTTAGCGACTGCTCGTATGTTTTGGTAAGGGCACCGGCACAATTTCAGGGCTATGGTTATCCAACTGCACCATAATGCTGAGTATCCGACTTAACATTATAGTGCAGTTTCTTGCTGCAATAATTATATTTTAATATAAATCTGTACTTACTACTTTGTAACATCAAATTAAGTTCTTTCTTTCTTTCTTTCTTTCTCTCTCCCTCTCTTTCGTATGCTTCGTTTATTGTTTCTGTGATACTACATGGGAATTAAATTGCAATATATTTTCCAAGTAGTAACTTAAGTAAGCAATGAATCGAATCATTGTAAATTCAGGAAAGATATTAAGCTTAAGCGCTGGCGCTAAGCCAAGTCTTCTGAATAAGTACTTTATAAATTGAGCAATGTTCCTACCGACATCACTTGCTAAACCAAGCATATAATAAATGTTTAATTAAAGCTAAGTAAAGTATTGTTACAGCCTATTATACGACCCACTCCTGAGCTCATGCCTCCTCTTAATTCTGAGGTACAACTAGACGACCTTGAAAATAAGGTGATCGCTACAAAACGGTTTCTCGTTTGTTTCGTGTAGTTAATTGTGTAAAGTAATATATAAATGTAAACTGTGCTTTTGTCAAAAATAAATATGTCCCGCTGGGTTACAAATACGAATTGAGAATGAATCAAAAAATGTTATTTATAGTCTGTATTGAATAAAAAAGTTAGTGAGCGTTATAGGTCTAAGAAGTGTCCACTGTTCCAATGCGTGTTAGCGGTCTTCACGCGTCTTTGAAATATTTTTATTGTTGAACTATGTTGCTGGTTTTTTGAATCATCAATTTAAGTTTAATTAAAAAATTTAGAAACCGACTTATTAAACTTTCATTTGGATTACCTAACTGACTAATACCTTGTCGTTTGGTGAAATAAAATTTTTTTGCTAATTTTGTCCAGTGTCGTAACATGAAAATGGTTTGTCTTTCGGTTGATAGCAGCCTGTTATTATATTAATTAATTAATTTATTATAGTCTATCAAAATCCATAACAGAATAGACCTTCCCATAGAGGGGATTTGCCATAGTTGCCAGTAGTTTTTTTCTAGTAGTTATTAGGAAGACGCTGCTGCTCTACTCCTAGTTTGTTTCCCTCTATCGCCTCTACGACAGCCACGGTATGATATGGGGTAGTGGATATACACCGCCACTACACGGTCACTAAAGTTACAAATAAAAATTTCACACAGAATCTTCGCGCACCACGCCTCAATTTCATTTGTATAAAAATATTTCTTGTTCTCAAAGTAATTTCATTAAAGAATATGTTTTAAGGAAATTCAACTTCAACGTCTTCGCAGAGTCCCAGTGGATTCGAGCGAGTTGTGTACAGTTAGCGAACCTATTCGCATTTAATTTTGAAATACATTTAAAATATTAATGTTTATTTTAGAAGGGGAAGGAGTTAGGATTTTTTAGATTTTAAAAGAAAATACATTTGTTAACATATCATAATAATATACAACATTTATACATTTCTATTCCCCACGGTGTAGTGCCAAGAACGCTGGCTACGTTTAGCCTTTGAGCGAGCTATATTTAGCCTTTGAGCGAGTAGAGAACCAGCCCTCTTGCCACGGAGCGGATACTAGAAATTTAACCGCACGTGGACACTACGGACCGATAGTCCTAATATAACAATTAATAATAAAAAATGTTGTACAATCGTCTTCAATATAAATTATCAAGAACAACTCGAAAATTATTAGTTAGAACTTTATCAAATTTATATGGGACTACATGTGAAGCACCAGATTTGAATTAAAATGAAATCATCGAAATCGGTACACCCAGTAAAAAGTTATGAGGTAACACACATAAAAAAAAACATACAGTCGAATTGAGTACCATCTCCTTTTTGAATTCGGTAGAAAATGGCACAATTAAACTATTATTTGCGTCACATACTCAGTTAATTAAGTCCTAATGTTGCCCTGGCAAGGTACTCTTGAGATGAACTTGAGATGAGATGAGAGATGAGAGCGTAGTCCTTCCCCGGTCGAGCCAACCCATTCGTGTTAAAACTATATTATTAATATAGCTGCAGCATGACTATACCACGTTTACCATGCCGTGAAAGGAAAATAATGGGATATTTATTTATTTTGGTTTGTGAGTGTATCGCTACGTATCACTTTTTTCACGATTTTCATCTATGCCCATATTTTTGGCTAAACGTGGTCCGAGTAGACTAGACTAGAGTATCCTCGGGGATAACAGAGCTAAAGCTGTGCAAACTTAAACAAAGGCTGATTGATTACCTTAAAAATATAAAAAGGCAGCTAAATAATGTTAGTTTTATACATGAAATTATTACTAAGATCAACCAAGCCAAAAATGTTGCAAAATGATCGTCTAATTAATTTTTGAGTGGAAGTAACGCTCCGCATGAAATTATAAGAACGATTCTCCAATTTATCTTTATTTATATCTCTTCAGCTTAAATTCAAGTTGTTTAATATACTGCGTTTTAAATTAATTACTAATCAATTCTGCTGCTATTTATACAGTGATATCGAAAAGTATATATTGATAAAATTACTGCTAAATTTTTTTCTAGTGCATTACAGTGACAGTTAAAGCTATAATTTTCATTTCTCTCTTGATGTTGGGTCATCATTACTACAGTATTTTTCTGGCCCACTGATGAAAATAAGCCTACCCTTTTCATACCGAGAATAATTACTATCGTAGCCACGCGTAGCAGGCAGGGTGGTAACCACAGGATTATATTAATTTTAGCCATTATTAAGAAAAGTCCGCTGCTTATCTCCTCTTTCATTTTCCTCTGTTATCTCTCACGTACCTATATAATAATATAGGTTTACGGATTCTCTTTTGCCGCCTCTACATGGCAAAAACTGCACTTTTTATAATACAATGCATTATACAAACCCCGCTACAAATTGGATTCTAAAACATACACAATAATTGTCGGGAAAGTGGCAAGCGTTTCGCTTCACAACGAGGCAGCTAGGCTAATACACAACATGTATCTTTAAAAGGCGACAGTTGCACCATCCATAAAGAGACATTATAAAAATACCAAGTTTATTTTCATAGGATGTGGAGTAATAAACGAGCACACAGGTTACTTGATGGATGGTAAGTGGATGCTTTGGCACATAGACACTGACATCTAATATTAATTAATAATTAAAGTGTGGATACGTTGTAACCACAGAGATTTAAAATGGAATGCCTTGTTACGAGTATCGTTATCGTATCAATAATTAGGTACGTGCTAAGATAGTTAGGATTCTTTTTAGCTGACTTCATAAAAAGAGTAACAGTAACATTTTAAGTCTTTGTTTTATCAAAATAGGTTTATTCCTTCAAAAGTTTTGATAATTATATATATAAAAATTATTTTTTGGTTGTTCGTATTTTATGCGATACCATACCGTTCATCAGATTGCAGTAAAATTTTATCAACTTATTGCTTGCATTTGTGAGAAGGTTATATGCGTAGTAAAATTAACTTACAGTAGATGGCATGTATATTACCGACACATTTATTTGAAAGTTATATATTATCATTTCATTCCACCGAATGTATTATTAATGTGTAGTATTAATGTGTATTTATAATTTATATATATTTATTTATATGTCTATATGTATGTATGTATATATATATATATATATATATATGTGTGTGTGTGTGTATGTGTGTGTATATATTTACATATGTGTGTTGTTTATGTATACTGTATTTATATAATGCAATTAGGTAGTTTTTTTTTATTGTGTAATCTATTTATTATAGCT
Source organism: Parnassius glacialis (assembly GCA_033319125.1). Lineage (NCBI taxonomy): Eukaryota > Metazoa > Arthropoda > Insecta > Lepidoptera > Papilionidae > Parnassius > Parnassius glacialis. The sequence continues at coordinate 53,987,767 of JAVANC010000026.1, forward strand.
GAACTGTTTTGATTTATAACTTATGTTTTATTATTGTCCTTAACTTGCACCTGCCAACATTAGGTCCGCCCTTTGTAACCTCTAGTTGGTGTATTGCAATAAAGGATAAATAAATAAATGTATTATAATTCCTAATTTAATAATATAACTCTTCCAATTTTAAAACGATATTTCCGCAATCATTTATTCTGCGGCAGCTACGTGCCTGGTAGCAGCTAGTGTTTAATAAAAAAATTTTAGTCATTTGTAGAACATACAGATTGTAAACTGTTTTTTTTTTCTAAAAATAAATGTCCGGCTGGGTTTCTTGTCGGTTTTTTTTCAAACCATTCATTACAGCCCTTCATAAGTCCACTGCTGAAAATAGGCCTCCCCCTAGGAATACCACATAGCACTGTACTGAGCCACTTTCATTTAACGACTTCCTGCGTGTCTTACCAGGTCGTCACTCCATCTAGTGGGGGGTCGCCCTACACTTTGCCTACCGGTACGCGGCTGCTACTCGAGAACCTTTCTTCCCCATCGGATGTCGGTACTTCAAACTATATGGCCGACCCACTGCAACTTCAGCTTACTAATCCGTTGGGATATGTCGGTTACTCTGGTTCTACTGCGGATATCCTCATTTCTAAGTTAATCACAAAGAGAAACCCTGCGCTCTCTATAGCTCGCTGAGTGACCTTAACATTCCTCATACGGCCAACAGTAAAGGACCATGTCTCAGATCCGTAAGTCATCACTGAAAACACGCACTGGTTGTACAGTTTCGTTTTCAGGTTTTTAGGTATGTCTAACGAGAAGATACACATCTTCAGTGTAGTTTCCCGAACGCTGTCCAGCCGAGTTGAATCCATCGATTGACCTCTTAGTGGAGGTTGGACTTACCTAGTCGAACTATTTGTCCCAGGTAAACATACTCATCAACAGCTTCGAGCTTAGTGCTCCTAACAACTACCGGCATAGGTGTCACATGGATGCTAAACATGATCTTTGTTTGTCAATGTTCATCTTAAGACCTATCCGTTGAGATACACTATTGAGGTCATTGAGCATAGTGCTTAGGCCCTCCATTGATTCTGCCATAATGACTATATCGTCGGCAAATTGAAGGTAAGTGATGTACTCGCCATTGATGTTAATACCGCATCGTTTCCAGTCCAGTAGCTTGAAAACGTCTTCCAAAGCAGCGGTGAAGAGTTTTGGGGTATAACGTCACTCTGACTTACACTTTTCTGCACGTGGATAGGATTCGTACTCTGAATTTTTATGCTGATTTAGCTACGGTTCGATTGACTCGGATAGCCATCTAAGTCAATCGAACCGTAGCTCTACTGTACAAACATTTCACTTCGATATACCGACAGTCCACTTGACACCGCTGAAGGGATTGTACCATCGCCCGATTTTCGACAGAATCAAAGTCTTTGTAGTCCACATATGCAAGGCAAAGTGGCAGATTGTACTCTTCTGTCTTCTGTAAAGTTTGCCGAAGGGCGTATATGTGGTCTATAGTACTAAAGTCTTTTCGGAAACCGGCTTGTTAGGGATGCTGGAAATCGTCAAGTCTGCGTGCGAGACGATTCGTAATGACCCGCACTTTTGCTCCACGCCTCCAGTGTAGTGCCACCACGGAGGGTGGCATTAAAGAGCTTGTGAAGGACTTCAAGTACCGGTTTTCCACCTGCTTACAGAAGCTCCGCTGTAATTCCATCCTCACCTGGGACCTGCCGTTTTTAAGGTGCTGGAGGGCCTTTCTAATCTCGCTCAGACTGACGTCCGGGATATCTTCGGAATAGTATCAGATAAGACTCACTCTTGGATCGTTACTCACACTTGCGTGTGTCTCCAACGATGACGTGTACAGCTGCCCATAGAACCTCTTAATCTCACTCAAAATCTAAGGTGTCCCGGAAACGATGCTGCCACACTCAGTCTTCAGCTTTGGCAGTTGGCTCTTTCTGGCAGACAGATCTCTGGCAAAGACTTTGGAGCCTTGGTTCCGCTCGATTGCAACTTCAATACAAGCTGTATTGAAATTGAACAGTGGTAGAGCCACGCGGCAGCTTTTGCAGTAGCACGGATAGGCCGGCTCGAACCGGGGTAGTACCACGACCTCACAGAATACCAGCGGGAAGTAGAGGTTTACCTTTGCGTTTCGCTTGGTGAGTGCAGGTGGCCGGAGGCCCTTTTGACTGGAAATGAGGCATTCCATCTTATTTCTCACGGGTGAAAACGCATCTGCATTTTGAACGAGGATAGATGTAGATGTCTATGGGCTGCAGCAACCACTTACCATCAGGTGGACTGTGTGCTCGTTTGTCACCCTTATTCTATAAAAAAAAGTCTTCTAGGCACTGAAAACGGTTTTGTAACTCAAGCTGAAATGTTTTGGGACGAGGTGGACGGAGCGTTGAATTTATTAGACGATACCTCTCCAACTTAACGTTTAGGTTCAGTGTGACTCTAACTATTCGGTGGTCGCTACCAGTTTTCATCCTCGCGATCACAGAGACATCACTGAACAGTTGTCGTTTGGTCATCACAATGAAGTCAATCTCATTTTTTGTTGAACTGTCGGGGCTCGACCAGGTCCACTTTCTGTGGGGCCGCTTCTAGAAGAAAGAGTTCATCATAAAGAGTCCCTCTTTCTCCATGAAGTTGGCCAGCTGCTGGCCCCTTGGGTTCCGTTGCCCAATTACCGAATTTCCCTACTTTCAGCCTACCGTTCTCTCTTATGCCTAGTTTTGCTTTGAAGTCTCCCATTAACGGTTTTGGAGGAACGCATGGCTCTAGAGATATGCTCATACATTTCCTTCACCTCCTCATCAGGGTCTGCCGAGATTGGTGCGTAAAACTGTATGCTTTTCAGCGAATACCGTTTGGTGATTCAGAGTATGAGGTACGCAACCCTCGTCGACACACTCCCAATCTTTACAACGTTGTTAACGAGAGACTTGTGGACGATAAATCCAACATCTCCTTGGGACAAATGGTCCTTTCCAAATGGTGATAGAACAAGTTGCCGGATTCGAGGATTACCGTGTCCTTCCTCTCTTTTCGGACCTCGGATAATCCTATGAAATTCCAGCGCAACTTGTCTATCTTTTCTTCCAGCTCCACGATCTTCTCGTCAGTCCTTATGGTGCGTGAGTTGTATGTTTCCAGGTCGAGTCGTCTTAGGTGGCAACCGAACCTCCACCGCAGATTCTTAGCACCCCCTGCGCCAACGTCACCATGGTCGTCACCGTAGCCAGGAATAGCGGGGCCACAGAGGACTGGGGGCCGTCTCTTTGTTAGTCTCATAGTTGGGGGAGGGTATTTGCCATAGTTGCCACGTTTGGTGAGCGGGTTGGCAACCGCAGTTTTTTTGTTATAATTTTCTGTTATCAGAAAGATGTTGCTGCCCATCTCTTGCCTGTTTTCCACTGTCGCTACTTGCGACACCCGCGGGAAGATATGGGGTAGTGGATATTCTTAACCGCCACTACACGGCACTTTCGAACCATTAGTAAATATTATAAATAATTTTCAATTAAAATTATTAATAATATATTATATAGAATAAATAAATCTTTTTCTATTTTGAAAAACGGTTTTTGGCCTTTATAAACTATTCAAAAGAGCGTTGTTGTTAGTAAGTTAAATAATAAAGTTTTGTTTTGTTTTGTTTAAATATTTAACTTTTTGTTAGTCGCCACAACATCCGTAAACTGTGTGTTCGTTTGTCACCCATATTGTATAAAAAAATGGAATATGAAATTTGTTCAAGATCAGTTTTCTTAAATATCATAATTTAAACAGTTATCGTGAAAAGGAATGCTGCAAGTCAACAATTTTAATTCTTCTGCATAATTTCTCTACAATACAATACGAAACAATTTCATGATTGCAAAGCGCTATATTTAACTGAAGGTGAACTAGAACCTTTTTGTCGAAGAGAGGAATAAATAATCTAAAAATACTTAGTACGAAATGCTTAAAATCTTGCAACTTGTAATCGAAATCACATGATTTAATTTTTTATATTTTAAGTGGTAGAGCCAGCATGCTCCCTTATCCTATAAAAAAAAAGTGTTAAGCTGTTATTTTACGCTGGTATTCTGTGAGAGCCTGGTCATACCCGGTCGAGCCGACCCATTCGTGCTACGACTATACTGCTTATATAGCTGCAGCATGGCTCTATCACGTAAAAAGGATAGAGATATTTACTGTCGACCCATTTTCAGTACTCACAAGAGTATTTTCCCGCTTCTTACAAAAGCTACAAAAGCCTTGTACGTGCCTTTGTCTAGCGCTAAAATTACTTATAAAAGAAGTCGTTTAAATATTAACTTTTTATTTTAAAGAGTTCAAAGGGTTTTGTGTGCACCGTTCTATAATACAGAAGCTTAAAGGGTTTAAAAATGGCAATGCAAACTGATTTAAAAGAGCTAAGATCATTTTCATACGTGGGGTGAGACATCTCAAGTAGTGTCGGTAGTGAGTCTTATACCAAATTATAATAAAAACGTTTTATATCAAAATTTTAAAATGTTACTTAGTAATTTTCTATAGAAAGATGAAACCACGTGCATAAAGTCCTTAAAAATAACCAGAAATTTGGTGGCTCTACACTGTGCTTTGTGGCATTCCTTGAGGAAAGCCTACGTTCAGCAGCGGACTTGTGAAGGGCGGTAATAATTAAGAATCATGAAACATATAATTTAATTTAATCTTAAATCCTTTAATATATAGCTATATATATTAAAAAGTTAGTTAATGTAACTATAATTATTATGTCTTTTTTTTGCGTGGGGATAAACGAGCATGCGGCTCACCTGATGGTGAGTGACTTCCGGTGCCCAAGAACAACTAAAACACCTCAATAATTGCTGGTATGTTGTAAGTGTTTTAAAAGGAATTAAGTTCGTAAACTGAATAATGTATTCTAATGTATTTTTGTGTTATCTTTTGATTGGCGATGACTACGTGGTGCAACAGTGTGTTAGTATTATTCCTCGAGAAAGGCAACAACGCTCTTTTGAATAGTTTATAAAGGCCAAAAACCGTTTTTCAAAATAGAAAAAGATTTATTTATTCTATATAATATATTATTAATAATTTTAATTGAAAATTATTTATAATATTTACTAATGGTTCGAAAGTGCCGTGTAGTGGCGGTTAAGAATATCCACTACCCCATATCTTCCCGCGGGTGTCGCAAGTAGCGACAGTGGAAAACAGGCAAGAGATGGGCAGCAACATCTTTCTGATAACAGAAAATTATAACAAAAAAACTGCGGTTGCCAACCCGCTCACCAAACGTGGCAACTATGGCAAATACCCTCCCCCAACTATGAGACTAACAAAGAGACGGCCCCCAGTCCTCTGTGGCCCCGCTATTCCTGGCTACGGTGACGACCATGGTGACGTTGGCGCAGGGGGTGCTAAGAATCTGCGGTGGAGGTTCGGTTGCCACCTAAGACGACTCGACCTGGAAACATACAACTCACGCACCATAAGGACTGACGAGAAGATCGTGGAGCTGGAAGAAAAGATAGACAAGTTGCGCTGGAATTTCATAGGATTATCCGAGGTCCGAAAAGAGAGGAAGGACACGGTAATCCTCGAATCCGGCAACTTGTTCTATCACCATTTGGAAAGGACCATTTGTCCCAAGGAGATGTTGGATTTATTGTCCACAAGTCTCTCGTTAACAACGTTGTAAAGATTGGGAGTGTGTCGACGAGGGTTGCGTACCTCATACTCTGAATCACCAAACGGTATTCGCTGAAAAGCATACAGTTTTACGCACCAATCTCGGCAGACCCTGATGAGGAGGTGAAGGAAATGTATGAGCATATCTCTAGAGCCATGCGTTCCTCCAAAACCGTTAATGGGAGACTTCAAAGCAAAACTAGGCATAAGAGAGAACGGTAGGCTGAAAGTAGGGAAATTCGGTAATTGGGCAACGGAACCCAAGGGGCCAGCAGCTGGCCAACTTCATGGAGAAAGAGGGACTCTTTATGATGAACTCTTTCTTCTAGAAGCGGCCCCACAGAAAGTGGACCTGGTCGAGCCCCGACAGTTCAACAAAAAATGAGATTGACTTCATTGTGATGACCAAACGACAACTGTTCAGTGATGTCTCTGTGATCGCGAGGATGAAAACTGGTAGCGACCACCGAATAGTTAGAGTCACACTGAACCTAAACGTTAAGTTGGAGAGGTATCGTCTAATAAATTCAACGCTCCGTCCACCTCGTCCCAAAACATTTCAGCTTGAGTTACAAAACCGTTTTCAGTGCCTAGAAGACTTTTTTTTATAGAATAAGGGTGACAAACGAGCACACAGTCCACCTGATGGTAAGTGGTTGCTGCAGCCCATAGACATCTACATCTATCCTCGTTCAAAATGCAGATGCGTTTTCACCCGTGAGAAATAAGATGGAATGCCTCATTTCCAGTCAAAAGGGCCTCCGGCCACCTGCACTCACCAAGCGAAACGCAAAGGTAAACCTCTACTTCCCGCTGGTATTCTGTGAGGTCGTGGTACTACCCCGGTTCGAGCCGGCCTATCCGTGCTACTGCAAAAGCTGCCGCGTGGCTCTACCACTGTTCAATTTCAATACAGCTTGTATTGAAGTTGCAATCGAGCGGAACCAAGGCTCCAAAGTCTTTGCCAGAGATCTGTCTGCCAGAAAGAGCCAACTGCCAAAGCTGAAGACTGAGTGTGGCAGCATCGTTTCCGGGACACCTTAGATTTTGAGTGAGATTAAGAGGTTCTATGGGCAGCTGTACACGTCATCGTTGGAGACACACGCAAGTGTGAGTAACGATCCAAGAGTGAGTCTTATCTGATACTATTCCGAAGATATCCCGGACGTCAGTCTGAGCGAGATTAGAAAGGCCCTCCAGCACCTTAAAAACGGCAGGTCCCAGGTGAGGATGGAATTACAGCGGAGCTTCTGTAAGCAGGTGGAAAACCGGTACTTGAAGTCCTTCACAAGCTCTTTAATGCCACCCTCCGTGGTGGCACTACACTGGAGGCGTGGAGCAAAAGTGCGGGTCATTACGAATCGTCTCGCACGCAGACTTGACGATTTCCAGCATCCCTAACAAGCCGGTTTCCGAAAAGACTTTAGTACTATAGACCACATATACGCCCTTCGGCAAACTTTACAGAAGACAGAAGAGTACAATCTGCCACTTTGCCTTGCATATGTGGACTACAAAGACTTTGATTCTGTCGAAAATCGGGCGGTGGTACAATCCCTTCAGCGGTGTCAAGTGGACTGTCGGTATATCGAAGTGAAATGTTTGTACAGTAGAGCTACGGTTCGATTGACTTAGATGGCTATCCGAGTCAATCGAACCGTAGCTAAATCAGCATAAAAATTCAGAGTACGAATCCTATCCACGTGCAGAAAAGTGTAAGTCAGAGTGACGTTATACCCCAAAACTCTTCACCGCTGCTTTGGAAGACGTTTTCAAGCTACTGGACTGGAAACGATGCGGTATTAACATCAATGGCGAGTACATCACTTACCTTCAATTTGCCGACGATATAGTCATTATGGCAGAATCAATGGAGGGCCTAAGCACTATGCTCAATGACCTCAATAGTGTATCTCAACGGATAGGTCTTAAGATGAACATTGACAAACAAAGATCATGTTTAGCATCCATGTGACACCTATGCCGGTAGTTGTTAGGAGCACTAAGCTCGAAGCTGTTGATGAGTATGTTTACCTGGGACAAATAGTTCGACTAGGTAAGTCCAACCTCCACTAAGAGGTCAATCGATGGATTCAACTCGGCTGGACAGCGTTCGGGAAACTACACTGAAGATGTGTATCTTCTCGTTAGACATACCTCAAAACCTGAAAACGAAACTGTACAACCAGTGCGTGTTTTCAGTGATGACTTACGGATCTGAGACATGGTCCTTTATTGTTGGCCGTATGAGGAATGTTAAGGTCACTCAGCGAGCTATAGAGAGCGCAGGGTTTCTCTGTGTGATTAACTTAGAAATGAGGATATCCGCAGTAGAACCAGAGTAACCGACATATCCCAACGGATTAGTAAGCTGAAGTTGCAGTGGGTCGGCCATATAGTTTGAAGTACCGACATCCGATGGGGAAGAAAGGTTCTCGAGTAGCAGCCGCGTACCGGTAGGCAAAGTGTAGGGCGACCCCCCACTAGATGGAGTGACGACCTGGTAAGACACGCAGGAAGTCGTTAAATGAAAGTGGCTCAGTACAGTGCTATGTGGTATTCCTTGGGGGAGGCCTATTTTCAGCAGTGGACTTATGAAGGGCTGTAATGAATGGTTCGAAAAAAAACCGACAAGAAACCCAGCCGGACATTTATTTTTAGAAAAAAAAAAACAGTTTACAATCTGTATGTTTTACAAATTACTAAAATTTTTTTATTAAACACTAGCTGCTACCAGGTACGTAGCTGCCGCAGAATAAATGATTGCGGAAATATCGTTTTAAAATTGGAAGAGTTATATTATTAAATTAGGAATTATAATACATTTATTTATTTATCCTTTATTGCAATACACCAACTAGAGGTTACAAAGGGCGGACCTAATGTTGGCAGGTGCAAGTTAAGGACAATAATAAAACATAAGTTATAAATCAAAACAGTTCAGCTATAATAAATAGATTACACAATAAAAAAAAACTACCTAATTGCATTATAAAAATACAGTATACATAAACAACACACATATGTAAATATATAAACACACATACACACACACACACACATATATATATATATATATACATACATACATATATATATATATATATATATATATATATACATACATACACACACATATACACAAATAGACATATAAATAAATATATATAAATTATAAATACACATTAATACTACACATTAATAATACATTCGGTGGAATGAAATGATAATATATAACTTTCAAATAAATGTGTCGGTAATATACATGCCATCTACTGTAAGTTAATTTTACTACGCATATAACCTTTTTATACATGAAATTATTACTAAGATCAACCAAGCCAAAAATGTTGCAAAATGATCGTCTAATTAATTTTTGAGTGGAAGTATCGCTCCGCATGAAATTATAAGAACGATTCTCCAATTTATCTTTATTTATATCTCTTCAGCTTAAATTCAAGTTGTTTAATAAACTGCGTTTTAAATTAATTACTAATCAATTCTGCTGCTATTTATACAGTGATATCGAAAAGTATATATTGATAAAATTACTGCTAAATTTTTTTCTAGTGCATTACAGTGACAGTTAAAGCTATAATTTTCATTTCTCTCTTGATGTTGGGTCATCATTACTACAGTATTTTTCTGGCCCACTGATGAAAATAAGCCTACCCTTTTCATACCGAGAATAATTACTATCGTAGCCACGCGTAGCAGGCAGGGTGGTAACCACAGGATTATATTAATTTTAGCCATTATTAAGAAAAGTCCGCTGCTTATCTCCTCTTTCATTTTCCTCTGTTATCTCTCACGTACCTATATAATAATATAGGTTTACGGATTCTCTTTTGCCGCCTCTACATGGCAAAAACTGCACTTTTTATAATACAATGCATTATACAAACCCCGCTACAAATTGGATTCTAAAACATACACAATAATTGTCGGGAAAGTGGCAAGCGTTTCGCTTCACAACGAGGCAGCTAGGCTAATACACAACATGTATCTTTAAAAGGCGACAGTTGCACCATCCATAAAGAGACATTATAAAAATACCAAGTTTATTTTCATAGGATGTGGAGTAATAAACGAGCACACAGGTTACTTGATGGATGGTAAGTGGATGCTTTGGCACATAGACACTGACATCTAATATTAATTAATAATTAAAGTGTGGATACGTTGTAACCACAGAGATTTAAAATGGAATGCCTTGTTACGAGTATCGTTATCGTATCAATAATTAGGTACGTGCTAAGATAGTTAGGATTCTTTTTAGCTGACTTCATAAAAAGAGTAACAGTAACATTTTAAGTCTTTGTTTTATCAAAATAGGTTTATTCCTTCAAAAGTTTTGATAATTATATATATAAAAATTATTTTTTGGTTGTTCGTATTTTATGCGATACCATACCGTTCATCAGATTGCAGTAAAATTTTATCAACTTATTGCTTGCATTGCATCAGTTTTGATCGCTTCGGACACTATCGAAAACCATATACATACTTTACGTAAAGTGCTAGATAAATTGAAAGAGTACGGTCTTAAATCAAAAAGGGAAAAATGTGAATTTTTTTGTAGAAAAAGTGAAATATTTGGGTTATGTAATGAATAAAGAGGGAATCCACCCCGATCCTGACAAGATAGAATCGATTCTGTTGATGTCACCACCCAAAGATATTTCGGAACTTCGGTCATTTTTAGGAATGGTCAATTTTTATAGCCGTTTCGTGACCAATTTGAGTAACATTTTACAGCCACTTTACGAACTACTAAAAAAAAACTCGACATGGAAATGGGGTAAATTAGAACAGCAGGCTTTCACTGTAGTGAAGAGACGTTTGAGTGACGCGGTCGCGCTGAGCCACTACGAGCCGGGCGCGCCGTTAGTGGTGACGTGTGATGCCAGCGCGCGCGGGCTCGGCGCCGTGCTGGCGCAGCGCGACGCGGCCGGCCGCGAGCGCCCTGTCATGTGTGTGTCGCGCGCGCTCACCGCCGCGGAATGCAACTACAGTCAGATACAAAAGGAGGCGTTAGCTATTGTATTTGCTGTGAAAAAGTTTCACCAGTATATTTACGGGCGACGGTTTACATTGCGGACGGATCATAAACCGTTAGTCACAATATTCGGTCCACACCAAGGTATTCCTAGCATGACAGCCAGTAGATTACAGAAATGGGCTTTAATATTAACAGCTTACGATTTCGATATCGAATACGTCTTAACTAATGATAATGTGGCGGATGCATTGTCGCGAATGATTTCTACCCATAAAGAGAGTAGGTCGGAGGAAAATCGAGAATTTCCGGAACAAACTTATTTACATTTCGCGTCAGAGGCCTTATTAATAGACAATAATAGTTTAAAGCGGGAAACCGCGAGGGACGCGATACTAGGACGGGTCCTCGGTTATATACGGGACGGCTGGCCGCAAGATATCGAAACAAAAAATATCAAACCATACTTTCACAGACAAAAAGAGTTATACGAGGAACTGGGGTGCGTCATGTGGGGTCACAGAGTAGTGGTACCTTCTAGTTGCAGGGAGAAAGTTCTCGCAGAGTTACATGAGGCTCACATGGGGATCACCAAGACGAAACAGTTCGCTCGCAGCTACGTGTGGTGGCCGCGGATCGACGAGGCGGTGGAGGCCGTGTGCCGCGCCTGCTCGGTGTGCGCGCGCGTGGCGGACGCGCTGGAGCGACACGAGCCGCGCCCGTGGTTGTGGTCAGAGCGCCCGTGGTCGCGACTGCATCTCGATTTTTTAGGGCCGATAGGGGGCGTTACTTACTTAGTCACCGTGGACGCTCATTCTAAATGGGTCGAAGTCACTGCTATGAGTTCCATTTTGGCAAAAAATTTAATAAGCAAATTAAGGGAAATGTGGGCTAGATTCGGTCTGCCAAGACAGATAGTGAGTGACAACGGTCCGCCATTTACTAGTCAGGAATTCCAGTTATTTCTTAAGGATAACGGTATAGAACACATATTTTCAGCACCCTATCACCCGGCTTCGAATGGCGCAGCTGAGAATGCGGTTAGAATGAGCAAGCGGGTTATAAAAAAGGCACTGGTACAGGGTGTGAATATCGATATCGCGCTTAATAGGTTTCTACTCGTATATCGTAACACCGAACACTGTACTACCGGTGTGAGCCCCGCGAAATTATTACAAGGTCGTTCACTGCGCACACGCCTCGACTGTCTGAAGCCGGAGCTGGGGCACCGCGTGCGGTGCGAGCAGGCGCGGCAGGCGCGCGCCGCGGGCGGCAGTCGCCGGCAGTTCGCGCCGGGAGACCGCGTATGGTACCGCGATTATCGTAACTCGGTTGTAAAATGGTTAAAAGGAGAAGTACACTCCAGACTAGGAGAAACGGACTATAATATTATAGGGGCTGATAAAGTCTTTATTCATAGACATGTCGACCAGATAAGACCACGATCGGGGGAGCCGGATAGGGAAGGGGAAGACCGGGATGTTTCAGAAGGAGGAAGAGGTTCATTATCACGTTCCTATCTAGTGTATCCGAATGGCTCCTCTCCAGTGGTGGAGGAAGAGGCCAGTTCGAGTGGCAGAGGGGCCGCGGCCGGGTCCGCGCCCGCCGCGGCGTCCCCGCGCCCCGTGCCCGCCCCGCAGCCGGCGCCCGCGGCTCCGAGCCCGGCGAGGGAGCGCCCCAGCCCGCCTAGAACTCGTAGGGCCCCGCGACTTTATGGATTTGATTTTGATTAGTTGTAATTTAGTTAAGTGATATGTGCTTTATTTTATATTAGTTTAAGTACGTTTAGAATAAGGGTGGAGGTGTAATGTAGGGTAAGCTTATTGTTAGCATAAGGAAGGTAGTTTGTGACCTCTGCCCCCTCTCGCAATAAATGGTTGAACTGTACGGATGTGTTTTCCTTTGTCTCAATTTTCTCATCTGGTTAGGCAATATAAATATATAATTGTAAACAAACATGGTAAACGTACATAAATATCAATAAAATAAAATAAATACACAAAAAATACATAAATATATAAAAACCCAATCAGATGGAAGCCCTCGGCAGAGGAGACCAGACGGCCGAGGGTTAGGGGGAAAGGGAAAGAAACCGGCGGACGATGCGGGCGGTATCGAGGAGCACCGCCTTCTGCATTTGAGCTTGGAGCGGTCCGTCACGGAGTCCCAGTCGCCTCAGATGACCCGAGAGGCTGACTGGAATTAACCCATTCGCAGAGACGACTACAGGTATAATTTCGGCCGGCAATCCACCCCACATGTCGGTCACCTCGTGAGCCAGGTCCAGATATTTAGTCAGCTTATCTGTTTGGGCTTTCACGAGGTTCTCGTCATAAGGAATGGTAATGTCGACCAAAAATATCCTTGACTGTGCCCGGTCCATCAGCACAATATCAGGCTTATTCGCAAGAATAGTCCTGTCTGTGATGATGGCCCGGTTCCAGTAGAGCCTGGCGCGGTCATTTTCGAGCACGGCTTCCGGCAAGTACTTATAATACGGCAGTTTCCGATCCACGAGACCGTATTTATTATTATTATTATTATTATTTTTATGTTGTTAAAAACGTTCACTAAACACAAGTAGTGTTTAGTGAAGGGTATGTATCTGAAACCTGGCCCAGCTGAGGTGACCGGCAGCGGCCCATTTTCATGCTGCCCCACAATGCTGCATCACACTAGCAGGTTTCCCCGCTGGACCATTTCTTTCTTCATGTCATTATTTCAGTCTATTATCTTCATTGTACATTTAACCAACTTGAACTCGCCTAATACAACGTTTATCGCAGAATCGAACACGTGATACCCGACACGGTAACAGACAGTAGTTCAAAGTTCAACATTCAATGTCCCGGGTTCATTTATCATCAATTAAGAATAGGGAACTAACGCGATCTCTTCATGAGTCACACGGTTCAGCGTTAAACACAACTAAGTTCCTTCGTTAAACTGGCTACAGAGTCAACACACAAAGGCTCTTGACGCGACGGTATAATTAAACAATGATTTCCAAACAATCAACAGGGAGACGCTCTCGAACAAGGAATGCGCGGTCCGAATCTTAGACCGTATATCTACACGGCGCGCGAAGGCGAAATTCCTCGTCACCCGAGCAAGTTAAATATTGCAAAAGGCAATTCAACGCGCCATCACTATATAATTTGCACAATTACTTTCAAAGAAGTTACATTAATCAGTCGAACACAATAAAAGCCTTCTCTTGTCGAGAATTTAAACCCTAGACAACCTAATCCGAGGCGGTTTTCACGAAACACAATTACGTAGCGAAGTCACGCACACAAAATCCGAAATTCTAGATCCTAATCCAAAAAACCGGTCTCGCGCAACCTCAGCGGCGGGCATCGAAAAAAACTAATTAACTGCCCAGCCGCCGTCGAGCTACTGTCTCTTCGCTCACGCGTCGAGCCACTACAAGCCGCACACGGCCACCCCACCTGGCGGCGTTTACCTCACCTACATACCATCGGGTGACGCGCCAACTCGCGATTGGGTGGCGACACAAAATTACCATTTTTGGCATAAACACCTATGAATAGAATAGAATAGAATAGAATAATTTTTTATTCAATATTGATTATTACATAATTCTTATTGAAAGTCATTTTTTATTTACCACTGGTTCGGAAAATACCTCTGTCCTGGGAAGAACCAGCAAGAAACCCAGCGGGACTTTTTTTTTAACAATAATTTCATTTATACAATTTTTAAATGATTTTTAATAGAACCAGCATGGTGGCGATCACCTTATTCCCAGGAGTTATTTTCATTCATGTATTCCTTGATATTATAATAACCCTTTTTATACAGTTTATCTTTAATAAAACTTTTAAACTTGTTTATTGATAAACTTTGAATATGTTCTGGGATTTTGTTGTAAAAGCGTATACATTGCCCCATAAATGAATTACTGATTCTGTGGAGTCTAGTAACTGGTATTACAAGCTTATGTTTGTTCCTAGTGTTTAAAGAATGCACATCCTTATTCTTATTAAAGCTATTTATGTTTTTATGTACATACATTAGATTTTCATAAATATATTGCGATGCTAAGGTTAATATGTTTATTTCTTTAAATTTTTGTCTGAGGGACTCTTTACAATTTAGGTTATAAATCGCCCGAACGGCTCTCTTTTGCAAAACAAATATAGCTTCAATATTAGTCGCATTACCCCATAGCAAAATTCCATAAGACATTACGCTATGAAAGTAACTAAAATACACTAATCTAGCTGTCTCAACATCTGTGAGACTTCTAATCTTTCTTACAGCATATGCTGCAGAACTAAGTCTGCTTGCTAATTTAGATATATGGGGGCCCCATTGAAGTTTCGCGTCAATAGTAATACCGAGAAAAACAGTGGTATCCACAAGACTCAACTCCTCCCCATTTTATAGCACATTGGTATTCGAATGTTTTACATTAGGTATTGTAAATTTAATACACTTTGTCTTATTGCCGTTCAAGAGCATATTGTTGGCGTTAAACCAATGTACTAATTTCGATAGAGCATTATTTACATCGTCATAATTAATTAACTGCCGTTTGAGTTTGAAAATTAAAGAGGTATCGTCAGCAAATAATACTATATCGTGATTGTCCCCTACAAGATAAGGTAAGTCATTAATATAGATTAAAAACAGGAATGGGCCAAGAATCGAGCCCTGAGGAACGCCCATTGATACTACCGATCCGGAGGAACCTTTACCATTTATCACGACTTTTTGAGTTCTGTTACTTAAATATGAAGTAATAAGTCTAAGCGCCAAATTTTTTACACCGTAATGTTGTAGTTTCCTGATTAATGTTTCATGATGAACACAATCGAAAGCATTGGAAAGATCACAGAAAACACCTAAGGCATCCTGTGAATTCTCCCAGGCATTAAAAATATATTTCATAAGCTCAACGCCGGCATCAGACGTCGAGCGACCCCTTGTAAATCCAAATTGGTTTTTGTGAAGTAATTTATTTGTATTAAAAAAAATTAACAATTGATCCAAAATAATTTTTTCAAAAATTTTACTAAGAGTTGGTAGTACAGAAATAGGTCTAAAATTAGCGGGGTCCAATGTACTACCAGATTTAAATAAAGGTATTACTTTACTATACTTCATTAAATCAGGAAACACACCAGAATCGATACATGTATTAAAAATAATAGCAAGATGAGGTGCAATTAAATCTATTATGGACGCAATAACTCTCACGGAAATCCCCCACAAATCTGCGGTTTTCTTTACATCAATGGTTTTGAAGTATTTTACAATATCTTGCGGTAATACTTTTTCAAATCTAAATTCTTTTAAACAGATATTAACATTCTGTTTGAGTAATGACTCGGCGACAGTTGGAGAAGAATTCAAAGACTCTGTTGTCAAAATAGGAATATCAGTGAAATATTTCTCAAACACCGCTGCGACTTCTTGATTTGATTTAGTCAATTCATTGTTAATTTTTAATTGATAGTTTGAGTTACGAGGTTTTTCATTACCGGTTTCGCTGTTAATTATACTCCACGTCATTTTAATTTTATTCTTAGCCGTCTTAATTTTGTTGCTAATATGTAACGATTTGGCTGTGGAGCAAACTTTTTTAAACATTTTAGAATAATTTTTGACATATTCTTTAAAAGCATCAGAAGGATTATATGATCTTTCATGGTAAAGGTCATATAACCTTCGTCTGCTTTTATGAATTCCCACTGTCGCCCACTCATTAAATACCTTGCGACTGTTTCCGGAGAATGTTTTAGAAGTAAATGTTTTTTTAAATTCATTGCTTATAAGGGTAAAGAATTCTCCATATAAAAAGTCTGCATTGTTCTTATAAAAAAGCGATGGAAGGTTTTTTACCATATTACTTCTAAATCTCTCCAGGCGTTTTGCATTAATAGGAACAAACACAATTTTCTCAATTTCCTCTTTTTTGTGCATATAAGGTAATGAAACCAGTTGTCCACAGTGATCTGAACTAAGTTTTTGAATTATTGATTTGTTGATTGGTACAACACCTGTAAAAATATTATCAATACAAGTTGCACTACACCCTGCAATTCGTGTAGCTTCAAACAATAAATTATCAAGATTATAGGATTTGAACAAAGAGCAAAATTTAATACTGATGGAAGAAGTTTCCAGGAGATTGATATTGAAGTCTCCACACACTACAAGAGATTTATTCTGTTTATTAAGCTTAACTAAAACTTCTTCCATAATTTTTTCAAAGGTATCATAATTTGAACATGGGGGTCTGTAAACACTGACAACAATAAGGTGCTCAAGCTCAACACATGCCATTTCTACAGTACGCTCAACAGAGAGGCTCACAATGTCTTTACGTTCTTTACATGATAAGGATTTATTAGCTAATATTAAAGAGCCACCACGTAATTTAGTATCTCTATTGAACAAACTGACCACCTGGTGATTACTGAAATTAAATATGGGGTTGTAACTTTTTAACCAATGTTCAGTAATACATAAAATATGAATTAGGTTACTATTTAAAAATAATTCAATTTCTAGTTCTTTGCCTAACATACCTTGTATATTTTGATGCACCAGGTTAATACAGTTTTTATTATTGCTATTTTGTGAAATTACACAATGAAGTATAGTTGAATTGTATTCTAAGGTATTTAAGTTATCTTTGCTAGAGATTACCTCTATTGTCTTATTATCTAATTTAAATTACTTGGAACTAATTCCAAATCATTTGTGAAATTATTTTTCTGCTCAATAAAAGCAGGTGTTAAGGTAGCCAATAATTTGGCTGGGTTAAAATATAAATAATGAGATAGCGTATTTGCTACCAGTCTCAAACTAATCTTTGATAGGTAATACCTATCTCTTGTCAAAAACTTCTTAATTAAATTATTAATATCCACTAAATGAAATTTATCATTATTATTCTTACAATTAAATGTCAAATTTAAGTTATTATTACATGTCGAATTATGCATCATTAAATTTAAATTTTTAAATTATATAATATGTTAGTAAATTATATAATAATATATAATATGTTTTGTAATATACCCAGGCTCAGCCTCGGATAGAGTCCTTATGTTAATAGGCATAAATAGATAATTGTGTGAACTCAGAGTTAACAATCTTACTCCGTTTGACGTGGGGAACCGCACACTTATCCATCCCCAGCTCCATTCTAAGAGAATTACAAAATTCACGAGTGATTTCTTTCGTTGTTCTTTGCTTCAGGTGGTCTATGAGCATTGTTAGTTTCTGCGTAAAATTCGGCTGAGATAAACTGATATTTGTCCCAGAAAACGCGATTAAAAAAGGAATGCTTCGGTGGTTTGGCCATGGAGAAAGAATGAACGAGGAAAGAGTGACAAAGCAAATTTATGTTTCAGAATTGAATGGCAGAGTCGGGAAGGTATGCCCTAGACGAAGATTTATCGACCAAATCGGCGATACATTGAAAATGGGCCAGATTAGGAGTACCCTTAACCGACAAGCGTGTATGCGTAGATATATGGATGTAAAGGAGGCGAAAGAAGTGTGTCAGGATCGCGCCAAATGGAAGTCCGTAGTTTCTGCCTACCCCTCTGGGTGACAGGCGTGAGTGTTTGTGTGTGTTTCAAACGCGATTCTAACAGTGCGCATAACTCTCGGCCTATTATTACCCGAACAGAAGTTTGTCAGTCTGCCGATTATGTCTGCTGTGGGTCAAAACAATCATAAAATGGATCTGACAAGGTTTACGATGCCTTTTTATCAATATAAGTAGATATTTGTTAGTAGAATATATTATATGTATATGTGGACTTATTTATATGTTACTTGTTAAGTGGGGAATTTCTGAGATAATTGGGAAGGACACAGTCGACATAACCAACTTGTACTAAGAATTATTTATTGTGTTATAATAAAACAATTCACGAAAGTACGGAAGCTTCATGAAAAAGTTTCAGAATACATGCACACAAAGGTGGGTTTCACTTTCAAGTAGCAGACAGTGAAAATACCACGATATTTGTTACTTCCGACAAAGGCATTTCTCAATTCGCCTTTACTTCTGTAGAAAAAAGGTCACGCTTGTGTGCGTGTGTTGCGAGCGCTTGTCGAAGTTTAAAATGAAAAAAAATATTTATTGACTACTTTTTGCATTACTGAATTTCACAGCCGCTCATCTTGGCAAGAATTCCCATACCATTCACACCATCTGGATGCTTGGCGGTCCACCACTGTAGGTTTTACTAGGAGTTTTCTTCCTCGTACGATTTCTTTGTAGAACAGTTTACTACCGGCGATTTTTACGTAACGATATAACTTTTTTTATTTATTTATAAGGTACACCAACAACAAAACACATGAAACATTAACAACAACATGATAACAAATGTATATGGTTAAATAAGAAGTTAAATAATAAGAAGAGGGGGCAAACGAGCGTGCGGCTCACCTGATAGTAAGTGACTACCGCCGCCCATGAACAACCGCAACACCAGGGGAGTTGCAGATGCGTTGCCAGCCTTTTAGAAAGGTGTAAGCTCTTTTCTTAAAGGTTCCTAGGTCGTATCGGTCCGGTAAATTCGCTGGTGTTAATTGATTCCACAAGAAAGTTGTGCGAGGGAGAAAACTTCTTCTAAATCGCACAGTGGTGGACCGCCAATCATCCAGATGGTACAGATGGTAACGCAAGTTTTGTCGCGATGTGCGATGGTGAAATTGTGCGGCTGGAATTATTCCGAACAATTCCTCAGAGCACTCCTCGTGATAGATGCGATAAAATACGCAAAGAGATGCAATATCTCTACGTAGTGCCAGTGTATCGAGCCGATCAGAAAGAACTCGGTCGTCGACGATTCGAAACGCTCTGCGCTGGATGCGGTCAAGTGGAAGGAGCTGGCACTGGGGTGCCCCGGCCCAGAGATGAGAACAGTATTCCATGTGGGGCCGAACTTGCGCTTTGTAAAGTTGCAAGCGATGTGCCGGCATGAAATACTGTCTCGCTCTGCTGAGTCCACACAACTGACTGAAGTTCCATGCCCTGAAGTACCACATCAGCAACAGAATCGGCAACAGCGCTGGGATCTTCCGGCGAGAAGCAAACCCGCTCCCAAGGTTAAGATGCGAAAAAAGGCCGCATCCCATCCCATTCAGCTGACCTATAGTGCCAAACACGGCGGCAAGCTGCAGATCGCAACTGCAATGGTCCGAAGAGCCCAGAGGGGCATCGACGGAGATCTGATATCCGTCCGGATGATAGGTCAGCAGAAATTCCAACAAGGAAGGTACATGGTCTTCCACATCTGGGATCCGAATAGGGACAGATCTACTCGCATGATCGGTTAAACGAGAACCAAGCCATTCAGCGTAGTGGGCGTTAAAATCACCGAGTATCACGATCTCTGCGGATGGGACCTGTTGTAGCACGGAGTCTGCAGTCAGTTGGACGTGGTCGATGAGTCGGTCTGTGTTGGTATTACTGCTATGGGACTTATAGAGGCACCCGTAGACGCGGGGATGGTCGGCGCTGTCTACGCGCAGCCATAGGATGGACAGGTCCGTACCTTCAAGACTGCCGAGGCGTCGAAAACAGATGTCCTCTCTGACGTATACGCAAACTCCAGCCCGGGGCACAAAAGAGGGTTGCAATTTATATCCCGGGTAGGTGAGATATGAAGTATCAGCCGGAAAGGACACCTGAGTCTTGGTTAAAAAGGCCGGCTCCGTCTCTAGATGGTAATGGACAGCGTTAAGGTTGGAATGAAGTCCCCTGATGTTGCGAAAAATCGGATAGCGTGACAGGGGTCGCCTTGGTTGTATTGCTCCGCGTGTCCCGAGCAGCACTAGTCGCGAGCGGAATTTTTACCCCCCCCCCCTTCCGAACACGCGGGGCAGTCTGAGCACCCATGCTCAGGAGTGGAGTGGTTTGGTCGTGGATGCTAAGCGAGGGATTCTCTAGGGATGCTGGTACCCTCCTGAGGTAATTTTTTATTTGATTCAACTACCATGTTGATGGGGGGGGGGGGAGGGGGAATTGGGCCTCCGGCCACCTGCACTCACCAAGCGCATCGCAGAAGTAAACCTCTACTTCACGCTGGTATTCAGTGAGGTCGTGGTACCACCCAGCTTCGAGCTGGCCCATCCGTGCGACAGCAAAAGCTTCCGCTTGGCTCTACCACTGTTAAATATGTAAATATGTTCTCTAGCTTATTATATTATAATGGTTGTACAACGCCCCTGTTTGCCCAGACAAAGGTCGACTTTACAGGGGCCCATACAGCTGTAGATTCTCGACGAGCAACCAAGGGTGGGGCTCAAATTGCCTATGGAGATTTATTATACATAAAGATATAAGGGCTGCTAAGCCAACAAAAACTTACCGGTCTCCGTAGGTAAGGTTGACCACATAGTACCAGCCAGCTGATAAGTGAGGTGCATGTAAGTATTCTAAATGTGGTAGTGTGTAGGTGAAACCTGACTTAACCGATGTAGTCGGATCGCAGATCCGCAGGCCTTGCGTTTCTCCAAATGTGCGATCCTCCAGTGGTAGTTCACTTTATCTGAACTCAATTCTGACGTCACTTGACAATTTCAGTTCATCAACTTTATTGTACGTTTAATTAACTTCAAACTCAACTAAATCCCCGTTAATCGTAATCAAACACGTGACGCACGGCACAACTAATGAACCGTCGATCAAAGTTCAACTGTATGTTCACTGTGCAACAAAATTATAACCACACGTACGAACGCGATCTCTTCTTAAGTCACAAAGTTTAGCATTCCACACGACAAGCAAATTCTTTCGTACGATATTAAAATGCCACGACCGAAATAAATATTACCAAATGCACTTCAACATGCAATCACTATTCAAATTGACGTAAATTAACACAAGCTACAACTTGTCGGCGCAAATTAATGGCAATCAGTTACTTTAATCACTCAAAACTCAAATTAGGCCTCGTGATACGTAACGCTCAAAACAGACTCCCCATTAGAGGCGGTCTTAAAAAAACACAAATCGTTGATAGTAAATTAAGCGCGCACCATTAATCAAATTATAGGCCATCAAATTAACACTGGCCGCGCGCAACCGATCCAGCGGTCACAGACAATACAATGTCCCACGCGTCGAGCAACTGACCACTCGGCCTAGAGACCCGCCCGAGAGAGTGGGCCAGAGGTGACCTTTACAAAGTCAGCGGAAGGACGCGCGTGTTGAATGCAAATCCCTAATGCAAATATTTGGCCTAAACTAACGAATGAGTTGTGCTGAGAGGGTGAAAACATATTGGTCATTTTTTTTTTAAACATCGGGCAGAGTGGTTGAAAATGTCAATTTTTGGTACCTTGGTCATAATTTCATTGTATATGTTACATATTCTGGCTAGGGGATAATGCGCGTTTAAATTTGTTTTGTGGCTAGGTATGCTAAATAGTTTCCGAACTGGATATCAGGGTTATCTGTACGGGATAATTAATTTGATCAATGAGGTTTATACTTTTGATTTTGTTATGCAGTAGTTCTCCAGTGGCGGCTTCGTACCGGCAGACGAAGTGTAGGGCGTCTCCCCACTAGATGGAGTGACGACATGTTAAGTTATGCAGGCAGTCAATGGATGCAGGTGGCTCAGGAATATGCTTGTGGCATTCCTTGGGGGCCTATATATATTCCTATGTTAAGCAGTGGACTTGTGAAGGGTTTTAATTATGTAATGATGATTAACTTGTGTAGAAACAAGTCTGCAATGAAACGTCGGTCACGTAAGGTCGTCAATTTTGAAAAATGCTAGCCTCTGACTATAGGTCTATGCGAGATGCCTGGAGTCGAATAAGCAAGGAAGCGCGTAAAAACTCTTTGAATTGTTTCGATTCGCTATGACTTAGGAATCTTTTTTTTTATAGGAGAGGGGGCAAACGAGCATGCGGCTCACCTGATGGTAAGTGACTACCGCCGCCCATGAACAACTGCAACACCAGGGGAATCGCAGATGCGTTGCCGGCCTTTTAAAAAGGAGTAGGCTCTTTTCTTGGAGGTACCTAAGTCGTATCGGTCCGGAAAAATCGCTGATGGTAATCGATTTCACAAGGAAGTCGTGCGAGGAAGAAAACATCTTCTAAATTGCACAGTGGTGGACCGCCAATCATCCAGATGGTGCGATAAAATACGCAAAGAGATGCAACCTCTCTACGCAATGCCAGTGAATCAAGCCGATCGGAAAGAACTCGGTCGTCGACGATTCGAACCGCTCTGCGCTGGATGCGGTCAAGTGGAAGAAGCTGGCACTGGGGTGCCCCGGCCCAGAGATGCGAACAGTATTCCATGTGAGGCCGAACCTGCGCCTTGTAAAGTTGCAAGCGGTGTGCCCGCATGAAATACTGTCCCGCTCTGCTGAGCACGCTAAGCTTTTTAGAGGCCAATTATTTGGCCTTCTCTTCCAAATGACAACGAAACTGCACGTCCCTCGATATGTCGACACCGAGGATTCCGATACTGGCTGAGGCAACAAGGGGAGTGCCTTGAAACTGAGGAGATACGACAAAGGGAATCTTTTTAGCGGTAAACGCGCAAACATGTGTCTTCTGGGGATTGAACTGGACTAGATTTAGTCGCCCCCAGTCTGAGACTTTGTTTAACAAAGTCTCGACTTCAGACACAAACTTGTTCCGGTACTCGGCGACGTTTTCCCGAGAAATATTGGCACGGCCGGTGTATAAAGCATCACCAGTGCTGTCGTCTGCATAGCAATGAATGTTACTGGTTTGCAACACATCATTAATATGCAGAAGAAACAGCGTTAGTGATAGCACGCAGCCTTGTGGAACACTAGCGTTAATGGGCTTGTAATCGGAGCATGCACCGTCTACTACGACCTTGATGCTCCGATCTGCAAGAAAGCTGGTGATCCAATTGCACAATTTCTCGGGAAGCCCATAGGAAGCCAGCTTCGAAAGAAGCGCTTTATGCCAAACCCGATCGAAAGCCTTCGCTATGTCCAAACTAACGGCCACCGCCTCCCCCTTGGACTCCACTGCCTCCGCCCATCTATGGGTCAGGTAGACCAGAAGATCACCAGCTGAGCGACATCGACGATAACTGTAATGGCGGTCACTAATCAGCTGGTGATCCTCAAGGTACCGCATGAGCTGGCTGTTAATAATCGTTTCCATTACTTTGGATAACAAGGAGGTGATGGCGATAGGCCTATAGTTGGACGGATCTGAGCGGTCGCCTTTTTTAGGGATCGGGTGCACCAAAGCTGTCTTCCATGAGTCCGGGACTACGCCTAAGGAGTAGGAGTACCGAAAAAGACGCGTTAAAACCGGTGCCAACTCCGGAGCACACGTCTTCAGCACTATAGGTGGGACTCCATCAGGCCCACTCGACTTGTTGACGTTCAGGGAGAGGAGTGCTTTACGCACCAAGCGCTGTGTAAACAGCACTTCCCGCATGGAGCACTCACACCGCTGGATGTTCGGCGGTGTGTTCTCCCCGTCATCTAGAATCGAGTTGGAAGCAAAAAGAGAGCCTAGCAGATCGGCTTTCTCCTTTGCGTCATGGGCCAGTGAGTCGTCCACCTTGTGCAGAGATGGCAGAGATGGCTGACAGAAGTTCCCATCGAACAGCCTTAGCGAGAAACCCGAATGCACGTGTTCCCGAAGGGAGGCGAACTAGTTTCTCGCCAATTCTGCCGATGTGCTCTGACTTTGCCTTGGCAACGACCCTTTTGAACAACCCGGAGGCGGAATTGTACTTCTTTTTAAGAGCGCTAGTGTTTACATCCCGAGACGTTGATGCGTCAGCCCAGGCCTGGTAGCACTCCTGCTTATAGCGTGATGCTATTTTACAGGAGCGACCAAACCATGGCTGGGATCTGCCTCCGATGGGCACCACAGAGGATGGAATAAAAAGTTCCATACCCTGAAGTACCACATCAGCAACAGAATCGGCGACAACGCTGGGATCTTCCAGCGAGAAGCAGACCCGCCCCCAAGGGTAGGATGCAAAAAAAGACCGCATCCCGTCCTAATCAGCTGACCTATAGTGTCAAACACGGCGGCAAGCTGCAGATCGCAACTGCGATGAGAGCGTGAGTGGCACCGTACTCCAGATCAGACAATGGTCCGAAGAGCCCAGTGGGGCATCGACGGAGACCTGATATCCGTCCGGATGAGAGGTCAGCAGAAGGTCCAACAGGGAAGGTGCATGATCCTCCATATCTGGGATCCGCGTAGGCGAAGTAACCAGTTGTGTTAGACCATATGCCAAAGCAAAGTCATAGACAGATCTACCCGCAAGATCGGTTAAACGAGAACCAAGCCATTCAGCGTGGTAAGCGTTAAAATCACCGAGTATCGCGATCTCTGCGGATGGGACTTGTTTTAGCACGGAGTCTGCAGCCATTTGGACGTGGTCGATGAGTCGGTCTGTGTCGGCATTACCGCTATGGGACCTATAGAGGCACCCGTAGACGCGGGGATGGTCGTCGCTGTCTACGCGCAGCCATAGGATGGACAGGTCCGTACCTTATAGACTGCCGAGGCGTCGAAAACAGATGTCCTCCCTGACGTATACGCAAACTCCAGCCCGGGGCTTAAAGGAGTGTTCAAATTTGTACCCCGGGTAAGAGAGATATGAAGTATCAGCCGGAGAGGACACTTGAGTCTCGGTTAAAAAGAGCAAGGCCGGCTTCGCCGTCTCCAGATTGTAATGGACAGCGTTAAGGTTGGAATAAATTTCCCTTAATCTTCAGGAAAAGAGCTTACTCCTTTCTAAAAGCCCGGCAACGCACCTACAATTCCGCTGGTGTAGCAATTTTTCATGGGTCACTTACTACCAGGTGATCTTTATGCTCGTTTGCCCCCTCACGTATAAAAAACCTTCATCATTTTATTTATACAGATTGGATATGATTTTTCCCGTTTTAACGTTCGGTTAAGCAATAGTTTAATTATATATATATATATATATATATATATATATATATATATATATATATATATATATATATATATATATATATATATATATATATATATATATATATATCTATATATAGAGAGAGAGAGAGAGAGAGAGAGAGAGAGAAGAGTTAATTATAAAGAGTCTCTTTCTCCATGAAGTCGGCTAGCTGATGGCCCATGGCTTATTTTTGTGACTTTTTTTCCTAAATGTGAACATTTTTTGTCATTTCATTTCATTCATCATCATTTTCATGTTTTTGTGTGTTGTAGTTTTATGAGTGTTGTAAGCTGTTTTTTTTAAAAGTCCCGCTAGGTTTATTGCTTGTTCAAAAATAAAAAATGATAATAAAATAATAATTATAAAAAAAATAAAAATTTACCTTTTTTTAAACAATGTTCCAAAAAAAAATTATAATAAATAAAATAAAAATTATTATTTTTTAAGTTAAACAAGTTTAAATCAACAATTATGTATATTATGTGAGTCTTGGTGTTGCTACTGCACTTTGTAGGACAACACAGTTTAAATTTTTCTCTACCTGTAAATATTCATTCGTGTGAAATAAATAAAACCGAGTAGTGGCGGTGTCATCCACTCCCCCATGTAGTCCTGTGGGTGTCGTATAAAGGCGTAAGAGGGAAACCGAAACAAGACATGGGCAGCTGCATTTTACTGATAAAAACTCAAATTAATAAATAACTGCGATTGCCAGCCCTTCTGCTTAGCGTGGCAACTATGGTCAAATCTCCCTCATGAAGCAATCTATGAGGGAGGACTATATTCAGCAGTCGACTTTTATGGGCTGTAGCGGAATGAAAATATTCATAACTTGTCTTTAATCAGCCTAAAAAAGCTGGACATAAGCCTATTCCGTTGTCGGAAATATTTAACCTTAGAAGAATCAAAGTTTAACCTTGGAAGAGTCACTCTTGGTACGTGGATTGCTGATTGCAGTATTAGCGATGCTTCCGTTTTCCGTTCTCGGTATTACCTGGGTATTACAATAATGTCCTCAAGATAAAGATTCGGTCACGGCGGCCAGTTCCAACGGAAACTAGATGACTACGGAGAACAGGTTTTTAGTGTCCAAGTTTACGTGCGCAATCATAGATGTATATGGGCCATAGCAACTACTTATCATCAGGTGGACTGTGTGCTCGTTTGTCACTCCTCGATCCTATAAAAAAAGATACAATGTCTATTCCCCCACTCTGATAGTACCATAGGACGGTAATCTGACACGAACGGAGAGAGATTAGGCGCAGGACCAACGGCTTCACTTAATTTCTAACGCTCAGGCTGCTACGGGGAATTTCTTGATAGAAAAACTCAGTAACTAGTTTTGGTCCGATCCGAGACTCAAACCCAGGACCTACAGATCGCGTTTGCGTTTACGATCACTAGATCGACGAGCCAGTCACTTGGCTATATGCCCGTACTGTACGGCACCCATAATGAGTCCCGCCCCCCTCCCCGTGACTCTGGGTGCATTAAAGAACTCGATAGGTCGGGAATATAAAATAAGTCAATATATGCATTAAAACCTGCAAAAACTAGTTTTATTTAATTGTATAATGTTCGCGTAAATATAAGAAATCATTATTTAATATTACATAGAATTTAATGCGCACCAAAAACCATTTAAAATTAAAGCATATAATGAAATTCCTGCACGTCGTTTTATATTAGAAGCTCTTTTTCCGAGAGGATAGTGAAATGAGACAACGTCTAAGATAGCATCAGCTGTTGCTTCGTCGCCATTTTGTTAATATAGCTCAACAAAGTGTCTCATAATGTGTTTGTTTTTGTTTTTATCTACTAAATCACATGTCAGTCTTGGGAGTGGCACTTTGTAAAAAATTACAGTATTTCTTTTATTTAAGGCAGTTTTGTTAGTATGTTGTTTACTATGTAAATATTATTTTAAATCCTATCAAATATAATTTGGAACTAAATACCAGTTAGAGTGAACACCAGTCATGTACCAACACTGTTTTGATCCAAATTCTGCACACGACATAATATATTATAACGGATGTACAAATTTCACAAAGCAAGAACAAGTTACAAAGATCTTTGTAACTTGTTTACCTCACTTAGTTTTGGAGAGTAACGTCTTTGAAGAAAAGAAACATGGGAGCAACAAAACTAGTATTTGAAGTAAATATTTTATTTAAGTACGTCAATTTTTTTGATGTCTTTCTTAATATTTTAAAATCTATACTCATTGTGACTGACAGAGACATCGACGATTATATAATAAATTAGCTGACTCGGCGTACGTTGTTTTATCCTTTTCGGTAGGTTGCATGATTAGTTTAATTTTATGGTGTATACATTAATATTTTTTATGGAATAAACGACAGCGAGAAGATAACCCATCTGACGTTAAGTGGGTACTTTTTTTTGATTTTCCACCAGAGATTACACCATTCATAGTGGCCGTTTATTAACTAACGTTACACATTTTTTAATATAGTTTTGATAACAAGTTCAAGATTATTATTACAAACAGCACAGCGATTTGATACAATGGTGTTGGTTTGACCGTACGAGTAAATAATTATAACTTTTACGAGTTTCTGTACTATTTATACATTTTCTTATTATATGCACTGTAAAATTTTACGTTTTAGGATTATTAAAGAAAATGTTGTTAACATAAAATCATTAAAACTAAAGCAAGCTCTCAATTAGTGACATTTTTCTGGATACTATGAGAAGAAGTACGATCTAATGCTGGAGAAGGTACAAAACAAAGGAGAAGGAGACATCTCCATACATTTTTGAGCCCAGATGTTAACAAGATGAAAACCGGACCATTTGTAAGCTTATATATAAAAAATTCATACCTGATAATATGGCTAGATTTGTCAATCTAGGAGCTGAGTTATTGAACAATAAATAAAAATGATTTTATGTATTACCTACACAGTAACAGGCGATTTTTCACTGTAATAACTCTGTAACAGGTTATTATTCACTATAATTTACTTACTTACTTACTTATCGTCACGCACAATCCCTGACGGGGTAGCCAGAGAGAACAGATCGCCAAGTGTCACGATCCTTACATACCTCTTTCGCTTCTTTCAGATTCATTATCTTCTTCATACTTACTTAAAAATAATTTTATAATTACTTAAAAATATAAAAGGCGGATCAGTATAAAATCACCAGAGAAAAGCTGAGGTTATCTAGGAAATAAAATATTGAAACGCTTAACGAAAATTAAAACAACAACAACTAATTGAAATGAATATTAGAAATATCGATCTGAGATTGATAACTTGAATTATTGTGGTTGCTGTTGTTTGTTGACATGTTGATACTTTGTATTTTTTCATATTATTTTGTAGATATGTTTTTTTGGAGTTTATGGCCTGGGATCTAGACCTTTAGGCCAAGTCTTGAGTATTTTATTCGATTTATTATAATTTCCCCAAGCCTTGTCTTTATGTATTATTATCCTTCATAGTTCACTGCTTCACAATATGTTGATGCGTCACATTATGCAGCCCTTGGGAGATTTTGACGGCAACTTGAGTCAGCAGGCAGCTGACAGTTAGCGATGGTATCTAAAGGCGCCTATGCAAACAGCTTATCTTGAGAATCCATCACCATCAGAGCACTTGTTTTACCGTTTCCACTAATAGTTTACATACGAAGACAGTTAATACATAAAATCACACCACTTTTACATATCAAAATCCACTTCAAACTATTATTTAAACTATAATACAGGAGCAGCAAACCGCCGCCGATCAAGTTCCCGCCAAAACTCCATATGTTTTTTTTATCTGCCTAGTTAATACAGATAAATAATTAAAAATAGATATTAAAATGCTGGATTTAATCGAGAATCGATTATATTGCACTCGTTTTAAATCAAATCGAAAATTGGTCTTTTTCTTTTTTTTAAATGAATAGTTTTGAAGTTTGAAATGTTAAACAAACTAATAGAGACTACTAGCGGTAGGTAGTGTACAGAAAATAAAATTTCACTAGTGTATTCTTTATGGTAATCGATTTATTTCCATAAAATTTTTATTTCTTTTTTCCTCATGCGAATAATAATAAACTTTATTTCCAAATGAATATGTCACATCTTGAACTTGAACTTTATCATTTAATTTTTTTGGATCCGAATAAATATAAAATCGATTGCATCAATACAATCGATTTTCTAACTTAATATTTTATTGTTTTTTAGAAATCTAGATAATAAATGAGCTAGTTTTTTGTATTTAACTTTAGAAAAATATAACCAATTTTTTAAAGTATAAACCAATCAGCTAACTTCAGGCCCAAAAATCCCATTCTCCTTTGTAAAGTATTTGTATCTCAAGTTATATGGGATGTATCCTTTTTACCCACTGCAATACCCCACATTATTTGTTTTGGGTATGGTAGGATACAATCAGCTCAGGGTAAGGAGAGAACTTAGACTAGCTTCATATATTTTTATGGTCCTTAGGAGTAGGATTATTAATTAGAATTTGTTGAAGAAGATTTATATTTATGTTCCAGATAGCTATGTATGGCGGCGGCGTCAGCCAGACCTACTGGCCGTCCCTAGATCTCGCACTAACTTACTGCGAGAGGCACCCCCTTTTTTTTTTTTGCGGATCGAAAATCATCAAATGACGCCTTTCGCTCTGGGTGAAGCGGAAGGGAGTGTCAGACTTTTACTGACTAAAAACCATCCGTGTGCCTTCAGTGCCCTTACGTTCCGGAGCCGCGGTATCTCTTTCGAACAGCCCGCAGCCCCGGCAGGCGTCGGCCCTTGCGGGCCCCTTCACGATGCTGACAGCTCTTTGAGGCGCGCGTGGAACAAAACGCGCCGTCGACACGGCCTGTCGTCGTTAGACGGACGGACGGCGAGCTACCCATTGCTCGCCATCCACAGGCCCGCGCCTACGGTGGCCGGGGGCCACGACGGAAGGCCGGGAAGGAAAGCTGCTGCTCTCTCCTTCTCCCGCTCCGCCACCTCCTTCGCTAGCATCACTGCTTCGCAGAAGGTGGTGACGGCATCCCATTCCGTCTCGCTCCGGACCATGGCTTCGACCAGGGCCGGACGCGAGAGGTCGCCGCCGCCTATCGCCGCTACGAGGACACGGCGGTGCTCCGCCCAAGCAGGGCACACCTCCACGGTGTGCTCCACCGTGTCCTCCGGTCGATCCTCGCAGTGGGAGCACCCGGGCGTTTCCTCCCGCCCGATTCGGTGCAGGAACCTCCCGAACACACCGTGTCCGGTGAGGACCTGCGTCAGGCGGAAGGTGAGGACGCCGTGGCGTCTCTCAAGCCACTCCTCAAAGAGGGGTCTTATCGCCGCTATAGTGGCGTGCCCAGCACGGGGTTGCGACAGTCGCTCTCTCCATGTCGCCATGAGATCACGCCGGAAGTCTGTCCGCTGCACGACAACTTGCCGCGGCAGCGGGGTTTCCCCCCGGCATAGTGCCTCCGTGCGCCATTCGTGCAGGCGCGTGAGGACTATCGCCTCCAGATCCCATGGCGGCAATCCGGCAAGGAGGCACGCCGCCTCGCGGGAGATCGTGCGGTAGCCGCGAAC
This sequence comes from Parnassius glacialis, assembly GCA_033319125.1. Taxonomy (NCBI): domain Eukaryota; kingdom Metazoa; phylum Arthropoda; class Insecta; order Lepidoptera; family Papilionidae; genus Parnassius; species Parnassius glacialis. The sequence goes on from JAVANC010000026.1 coordinate 54,018,994, forward strand.
CATTCTCACGGCGACCACCCTTTGAAACGCGTTCAGGTGGTGGACGGCAAGCCGCGCCAAACCACGCGCCCACACCGGGGCCCCGTAAAGGGCCATGGACCGCACAATCCCCGCGTAGAGCCTCCGGCAGGCCCCCCCAGGTTCGGCAGGAGCCGCCTGAAGGCAGCTCCGGTCCGTTCCAGTTTGGAAGCCAAACGTCGGAAGTGCGAGAGGCACCCCTGACGCGAGCTTTTCGAACATTAAACCTGATCGACAGAAAATCAGATTTATTTTTTTGTACACTGAACGAATTCACAAAACTTGCTTTATGGATAATTAGTTATAAGGTTGTACAGTAATATAGGTAATATTTGATTGTAAATTGTGCTTTATCTATTGCATTGGCTACACGCCTGTGTATTGTATTGGGTATACACCTGTAATGTTAGATATAAGTTGGATATATAAATAAATAAATAAAATAAATATAAAGTAATGAAATTACTAACAAAATCAAACTTGAATTGTAATAGGTACCATAAAATTAAAAGTTTTATCTATATTATGCCTAAGTTAAATGGGTACTGTGGCTCATAGATATCTCCATCTATTTTCAATGCAGATGGATTGTCACCCTTGAAGGCTAACATGAAATGCCTCGTATCAGGTAAAAACGATGTATCATTATGTACACTCACCAAAACACAAAACACAATAAACAGCAAGGAGTTGCTATTTCACGCTGGATTTTTGTAAGAGCATGGTTGTTCCCAGGCCGTACTGACCCATTTGTGCTACTACAATAATATAGCTGAAAAATGGCTCTACCGTGTAGTTATTTTATTAATATATTGACTATTGGTGAGAAGTATGTTACTGATAGGGCGAACGCATGACACATGTGAAGTTAGAGCCAAATATACGTCCCAATGTTGAGTGCAAATCCCTAATTTGTAAGAGCGTTATGAAGCAGTTAGTATGCCGCGCTCCTCCAATGCGTGTCCGGATGTCACATATTCACGTATATTTTATACGTGGAAGAACTATGCTGCAGGTAAATTAAAGTTGTAGGACGAATAGGTCATTTTAACCGGGGAAGGCCCACACTCTCATAGAATGCCAGCCTAAAATAGCAGCTAAATGCTGCTGTATTTCATATAAAGAGTGTAGAGAACGGGATACTCTTTTTACTGGAAACGATTTCATCTTAGTTCTCTGGGGTGAGAACACATCTGCATTTTGATTCTTTATCGGGGATAGATAGAGATGGCTACGGGCCTCAGCATCCACTTGCCATCAAGTGTATTAATTGCTTGTTTGTCACACTTATAATAAAAAGATGAGCTACCCCGGCTTATATATTTAAGGCTATAGCCTTATTGAGGTGATTTGTCATTTTTTATTCGTATTCTTTTTTTCTCGCTGCATGAATAAATAAACACGATGTCTGCACATAAGTGAAACTCGTACTGAATCTTTTAGAACCTTTAAGTTAACACTCGACATATACTGAGCGCGACAGGCGGATGTCGCCGATAAAATATAAAGTATCTTTTCCGCTACTTCGAGGCCAAATTAAATACAAAATGAACAACTTTTATCTGTTTCTAACTCTCCATCAATTTGAGGTCAAATATCAATTTACAATAAAGCACACGCTTGAAGATAATTAATAGAATCAGGCGTTACTTAGCAGATTACAATATTACATACTTCGCTAATATGAAAGGCATGTTATTGAATTTTTTAATTCATCAGTTACATTTTTATTAAGATCATTTATTTCTTGATAATAAGCAAAAACGTTTTAAATAAAGTAACTTTTTGTTCACCGAATGTCGCACATTTACTATGCGCTGGCCAAATATGTACGAGCTCTTATTCAGCGGAGAAGGGAGAAAATTCTCGCTTAAATTGTATAGTTACAGTAAACATAGTAAAAAAATATTATAGAACGCAATAAAAATTAATTACACTAAACATAAATTTGTATACTTATAATTATATTTGGCACGTTACCATTAGAGAAAATAACAAATAAAACACCTTTATGAGATTTCAAATTAACACAAGGTAAAATGTTCGTCGAAATGTCTGCACCGACCGGCCTTATGGCAACCGTACGCGACCTCTTCCGCTATGTTCTCCTACGAATCGGTGGACTCCGTTTCCCAAGAGTCATCGTCATCGTCTTGATCTTCTTCATCGTAGAAAGCGAGATATAACATTAAAAAAGAATTATGACGGAGTGTAAGGAGTTTAAGGAATGTAGCGCCGTGTAAAGAAAAAGGAGCTGGGCAGCAGTATCTTACGAATAACAACTCAAATAATAAAAAAAACTGTCAACCCAAATGCTAAGAGTGGCAAATATGAGAGTTGGACCGTGTTGTGTTGTACTTAATTATATTAACGATGTTCAAATTCAAGTAGTCAAATCTTGTCCGATTAAATGGTAATTCGACACGACCGGAGAAAAATCAGGCGAAGGACCAACGGCTTTACATGCTTTCCGAGGCAAGAGGGTGAAACAATGACTCCGAGCTGCTACTATGAGTTTCTTGTCACAAACACCTCATAACTGATTTTGTCCCGACCTGGGATTCTAACAAGGGACATCATGATTAGCAAACGTGTTTACGACCATTAGACCAATGAAGCAATGAACACCATTACACTAGGGAAAATACAACACCGAAGATAATACGACACGTGTTTCGCCTCTAAATGAGGCATCTTCAGGTGAAGTAGGCTCTGCGGTGGATGCGGTTAGCGTCAAGACACATCATTTTATTTACTATGCGGATCTCAGCTTTTTTTATAGAAGAGCGGGAAAACGAGCATGCGGCTCACCTGATGATAAGTTACTACCGCTTCCCATGATCAACCGAAACACGTGGCCCACCTTTTAGAAAGGAGTAAGGTCTTTTCTTAAAGGTCTCTGAGTTGTATCGGTCCGGAAAAATCACAAGTGATAAACAATTCTACAGAGAAGTTGTACGAGGAAAAACACTACTAGTAAAACGGACAGTGTTAGACCGACAAGCATCCAGATGTTGTGGATTGTATCGAGAATTTGACGCGATGTGCGTTCGTGATATTTGGCGCCTGTAATTAAGCCGTACAATTCCTTAGAGCACTCCCTGTGGTAGATGCGATAGAAAATGCAAAGAGATGCAACATCCCTACGTAGCGCCAGTGTATCGAGCCGATCGGAAAGAACTCGTTGGTTCGACTATTAAAACGATTCTGCGCTGGATGCGGTCAAGTGGAAAGAGCTAGCGCTACGGTGCCCTGGCCCAGAGATGAGAACCGTATTCACGATCAAGTTGCACGCGATGTGCCGTCATGAAATACTGTCTCGCTCTGCTAAGAACACCAAGCTTTTTAGACGCCAATTTGACTTTTCTTACTAAGTGACTATGAAACCACACACTATTCGATATGTTAAGGCCGAGGATCCCGATGCTTACTGAGGAAGCAAGGGGAATGCTTAAAACTGAGAATATACGACAAAGGGGTTCTTTTTAGTGGTAAACTCGTAAACTTATGTATATTGTGGATTGAACTAGACTAAATGTAGTCGCCCCCAATCCGATACTTTGTTCAGTAAATACTCAACTTCACACACAAGTTTATCCCGGTACTATTAGACGTTTTCCAGAGAAATGTTGGTCTGCATAGCAATGAATGTTTCCAGTTTGCAACATATCATTGATATAGAGAAGAAACATCGTTTGTGATAGTGTGCAGCTTTGTGAAACACCAGCGTTAATAGACTTGTAATCAGAGCATGCACCGTCTACTACGACCTTGATGCTCCGATCAACAAGGAAACTGGCGACCCGATTACACAATTTCTCGGGAAGCCCATGGGAAGGAAGTTTCGAAAGAAGCGCTTTGTGCCAGACCCGATCAAAGGCTTTCGCTATGTCCCAACTAACGGCCAATGCCTCCCCCTAGTGCCTCTGCCAATCTATGAGTTAGATAGTCTAGAAGATCACCAGTTGATTGACCCCGACAAAAACCGTACTTGTGATCACTAATCAAATGGTGGTACTCAAGGTACCTCATGAGCTGGAGTTTATAATGGATTATATTATTTTGGAGAACAAGGAGCTGATGGCGATAAGCCTGTAGTTAAACGAGTCTGAGTGGTCGCCTCTTTTACGAATCCGGTGGATCACAGCTGTCTTCCATGAGTTCGGGACTACGCCTTGGGAGTAGGAGTACCGGAAAAGACGCGTTAAAACCGGTGCCAACTCCGGAGCACACGTCTTCAGCACAATGGGAGGGACTCCATCACGCCAACTCGACTTGCTTACGTCCAGGGATAGGACAGCTTTGCAAACCTAGTGGCGTGCAAACCACACATCAGGCGTGGAGCACTCACACCGCGGGAAGGTCGGCAGTGTGTTTCCCCCGTTATTGAGAATCGATTTGGAAGCGAAGATCTCTTTTAAAGGCTCTCGCTTAACAGTTCAGTTTTCTCCTTTGTAGCACGGTCGGGTGTTTCCTTCTCTCTTTGCAGAGATGGAAGAAATGGCTGACAGAAGTTTCCTTGGAAAGCCTTGGCAAGAGATCAGAATTCACAGGTTACCGAAGGAAGACAAACTAGCTTCTAGATATTTCTGCCGATGTGCTCAGATTTTGCCTTGGCAATGACTCTTTTAATGGACGTGGATGCGGAATAATACTTCTTTTTAAGAGCACTGGTTTTTACATCCCGTGTCGTTGTAGCGTCAACCCAGGCCTGGTAGCACTCCTGCCTACAGCGTGATTCTATTTTACAGGAGCGACCAAACCATGACTGGGATCTTCCTCCAATGGGCACCACAGAGGATGGAATAAAATTTTCCATACCTTGTAGTATCACATGAGCAACAGAATCTGCAACACCGCTGAGATCGTCCGGCGAGAAGCAAACTCGCCCCCAATATTAGGATGAAAAAAAGATCACATCCTATCCCAATCGGCCGACCTCTAGAGCTAAACACGGTGGCAGCCTCCAGATTGCAACCGGAAACATTAGTGGCACCACACTCCGGAGAAGCCAATGGTACGAAGAGCATAGAGGGGCGGTGATGGAAACCTGATATCGATCTGGATGAGATGTCAGCAGAAGGTCCAACAGGGAAAGTTCGTGATCCTCCATTTCTGGAATGCGCGTAGGCGAAGTAACCAGTTGTGTAAGACCATATACCAATGCGAAGTCATAAACAGATCTCCCTGCATGATCAGTTAATCGTGAACTGAGTCATTAAGCATGGTGTGCATTAATTTCGCTAAGGATCACGTTATCTGTGGATGGGATCTGCTGTAACAAGGAATCTTTAGCCATATGTACGTGGTAGATGAATTCGTATGTGTCGGCATTACCAATATGGAACCTATATATAGGGGCACATTACAAAGGCGGGATGGTTTTCACTGCCAGAGAATATACAGGTCCGTACCTTCAAGACTGCCGTAGCGTCGAAAAAAGATGCCCTCTCTGACGTATACGCAAACTCCAGCCCGAGGCACAAAGGAGTGTCCTAATTTGTACCTCGGGTCCTACCCGATATGATATGAAGTAACAGCCGGAAAGAATAACTAAGTCTCGGTTTAAAAGAGCAAGGCCGATATCGCCGTCTCCAAATGGTAGTGGATAGCGTTATGATTGGATTGAAGCCCCCTGATGTTGCAAAAATTAATGAATAGAGTGGTCAAGTGGTACAGGGGTTGTTTTTGTCTTATTGCTCCTCATGCCCCGAGCAGTTTTAGTTGGGAGCAGAATTCGCTCTCCCCCCCCCCCCCTCCCTTGGAATACGCGGGGCAGCCTATATAAGTCTTTGCCCTCAGAGTTACTTAGTACTTACTAGCTACCCCTTTTGACATGGAGCCAAAAACCCAGCTCCATTGTAATAAATTGCTTAAATCACTCGTGATTTCTTTCGTTTCTTTGCTTGAGGTTGTCTATGTTTCTACGGGATATCCAGCTAAGACAAACTGATATTTGTCCCAGCAAACGCCATTCTCACAGTGTGCAAAATTCTCGGTCTATATTTACCTAACCAGAAGCTTGTCAGCCTGGCGATGCTGTCTGCTGTATGTGAGTCAAAACAACTATAAAATGGATCTGACAAGGTTTACGATTCATACGGTGGAAGTTATTAGAATATAATATTATATGTATATTATGTAGACTTCATTATGTTACTTCTTTAGTAGGGATTTTTTGAGAGAATTGTGAAAGTTACAAGCGAAATAACCAACTTACTTACGTACTTAGAATTATTTAATGTGTGATAATGAAACAATGCACGAGAGTACGGAATCTTCGTGGAAGAGTTTTGGAATACACGCACATAAAAGCGTGGGATTCGCTTACATTAGCAGACAGTGAAAATACTACGATATTTGGTATTGCGAACAAAGGTATTTCTCTATTCGCCTATACTTCTGTAGGAAAACATCACGCTTGTGTGCGTGGGTTAAGTGGCGCTTGTATGTAGTTTAAATTAAAAAATATATCCATTGACTCATTCATTATTATTTAATAATGGTAGAGCCATTCTGCAGCTATATTAGTAGTATAGTTGTTGTACGAATGGGTCGGCTCTACCGGGGAAGGACCACGCTCTCACAGAATACCAGCGTAAAATGGCAGCTTGACACTGCTGTGTTTCGTATGGTGAGTGTAGAGAACCGGAGACCCATCTTGGTCCTCACGGGTGACGACGTATCTGCATTTTTATTTTTTATTGAGGATAAATGTAGATGTCTATGGGTCACAACAACCACTTACAATCAGGTGGACTGTGTGCTCGTTTGTCACCCTATCCTATAAAAAAAATTATAGTCTATTAGATGTTTTCCTAATTTCACGAACGCTCATCGCGGCAAAACTTCCGATACCATCCACACCATCTGGATGCTTGGCGTTCCACCACTGTAGGCTTTACTAGGAGCTTTCTTATTTGTATGATCTTTTTGTAGAATACTATAGCACCGGCAATTTTACGGACCGATACAACTTAGAAGCTTTCAAGAAAAGAACTTACTCCTTTTTTAAGTGCCGCCAACGCACCTAGAAACCCACTGGTGTTGCAATTGTTCATGGCTGGAGCCAGGAGGTGTTTTAAATTCGCCGCTGCTAAAATCTGGAACGATTTACCAACACCAGTCCGGTCTACCCTATCTCCATATACCTTCCGGCAAAGATGCCGCAAGTGGCTGATTCAACAACAGTCCCTGGCTCTGAGTGGTTCTGCTATCCCGTCAAATTAGTGAACATTTTTTTATTTTTGTATTTTGTATTTCATATTTTAGTAATTTTTACTTATTGTTTGAATATTTATTTATTTACTTATTGCTGATACGTGTGTTTCATCACTTGCCTAAGACCCTGTATGTGTACTGCGCAAAGGCTGTGGCAGAATAGCAGGAGTAATGGGTTTCCTGTTACAACTGAGTCACAGATCGTTTTGTCTCAATTCATTATTAAGCTGTCTATTTAAATTTTAACATTGTATCGTTTTGTGGCAAATAAATACTTTTTATTTATTATTTATTTATTTATATACATTGATGATGGGGAAAATTAAAAGTACCCTTTACCGACGGGCATTTATGCGTAGATATATGGGCGTGAAAGAAGCAAGACTAGAGAAGCATAAGTTTCAGTTTTCCTGAACAGTTCAGTTCCAGTTTCAGTTTCCTTTTGACGCCTATTATAACACAGGCGAGAATGATGGTAGTAGCTTCTCTTTGTCCGTCAATATACAATATAATATATATATATATATATATATATATATATATAACTTTATTCGATTCGTAGCTTTAGTTATTTATAATTATTTGTGTACAAAGCGTAGGGAAGTTTACCATTGCTAGTAAAATATTAAATTAAATTATAATGAATTGTTGTCAAGAGCACTTGTGTTGATTATCTGCCGCGCACATAATTTTCTATTAAGGTGAATGCTTGGATGTCACAAAACTTGCTTCAGAAAATGTTATTATTTAAAACACATTTCATTTGGCACTAACGTTTTATATCTTTAATAAAATCTTTGGCAATTTTTCTAAAAAAATTGCATGTTTTTGTTTATTAGGAAATAAAAAGTATAAAAGTTAAAGTTAAAGTTTAAGTTGCTCCTCTCATTTCTAAGAGAGTTTTAGGGTAAGTAAAAAAAGGGATTTAAATATTTTTTCTTATTTCTAAGACATGTAGGTTTCCTCATGAAATTTTCCTTTACCTCCAAGCACGTCAGCATTTAAAATTGTAAATAACAATATACTTGCTGCCAAGGTGATCGAACCCGGGTTGGTATAAAAATAGAGAAAGTTGTTTATAATATATAAAATATTTAAATTATTTTATCTGGCACAATAACATGTACACTTGAAAAAGAAAAACGAATTGTCACAAAATTAAAAATTAAACTAAAATGTTTACACAAAACAAAAAAGGTTTCCCACAACTGCTGGTATTCCGATTTCATTTTAACGTTTTCAATGAAAAAAATATACTCAAGCGGCATGGCACAGGCACAGGCATGCCAATTTAGTAATTCAAAATACGGTGCTTGGTGAAAACGTTTTGAAACAGCATTATGACGGCGCCACGCCTGTGCCGTGCCTTCACCTTATGCTACTTCTGTTTAATTTGCGCCTAAGGCTGATATGAAAATGAGTCTTTCAGTTGCGATCTTTCTATTTAGGCCTATTTTGAATCGTTATAGCGGTAAAACCGCAAACTCATTATACTCATTATCAGGGAAGCCCACGTATTATGACGGACAACTACGAAACCTCTAAATTGTGCGTGGCCCGACACGTACTTGACCAGTTTTCGTTTAATAACTGTTTAGCCGTTTCGACTAAAAATGTATTTTTTTTTACTTATTATAAGCCAGTGCTTGACCACAATCCCACCTGGTGGTAAGTGGTGATGCAGCCCTAGATGGTAAATCGCACTGTCTTATCGTAACAAAAGCCTATTCACTCTTGCCTTGAAGACGCCTAGATTGTATTCGGACGGAAAGATAGACGCCGGCAAATTATTCCACTCCTTTGCTGTACGCATTACAAAAGACGAAGCAAACCGTTTCGTTCTAATGCGTGGAATATCGACAACAAAGGTATGAAGACCCGCCGACCGTCTGGTTGTCCGATAGTGGAAAGGAGAGGGAGGAATTAAGGCGTGTAATTCCTGCGCACACTCACCGAAATGCATCCTATAGAATACCGAGAGACTGGCTACTCTGCGCCTGTGCTCAAGGCTCACAAGATTGGTTTCAACCAAATCAAGGTCACCAATGAGCCTCTTAGCACGTCTCTCCACTGAGTCCAATGCTGCCAGGTGGCATTTTGCAGCACCAGCCCATATGTGACAGCAGTACTCCATGCACGACCGGACTTGCGCTTTATATAAGGTAAGAAGCTGCCCCGGCGTGAAGTACCGCCGCACCCTTGCAAGGACACCAAGTTTCCTTGCGGCTGCTTTGGCTCTGGACTCGATGAACCGCCCATAGTTTAGGTTCGGAGAAAATTCAATCCCTAACAACTGAAGGCGGTCAGTGTACTCCAAGAATACATTCCGGAAAGTAGGAGCCATGGTGAGCGGGCTCCTTTTAGCGGTAAAAAGACACGCTTGTGTTTTGGAGGCGTTAAATCTCACGAGATTGGCATCGCCTCATTCGGAGACTGCCTGTAGTGTGAGACTCACACGCTCAACCATAGCCTCTCTTTCTGACTGGATTTGATCCCGGCTGGCCCGGGCGTTTGGTTGGTATCTCTCCACAACTGTGCTGTCGTCTGCATACCCATAGACACCGGGAATGAGCAGATCATTTATATGCAGCAGGAAGAGAGTTGCGGAGAGAACGGACCCCTGAGGAACACCGGCGTTAGCCGCCACAGTATTGGATGAGCAGCCATCAACGACGACCCGGAGAGACCGTTCACTCAGAAAGTCCTTCACCCAGACAATTAGGCCAGGGGATAAGCCGTATGCTGAAAGCTTGCTCAATAGACTAGCGTGCCAAACCCTGTCAAAAGCCTTCGAGACATCGAGGGAAACAGCAAGTGCTTCACCACTGTTCTCGAGGGCTTCGCCCCATATGTGAGTGGCATACGCTAGAAGGTCCCCAGTTGATCGATTTCGGCGAAACCCGTACTGGCGATCACTGAGGAGATCATTTTGCTCTAGGTATGCCATAAGGTGGGCGTTCAATATACGCTCCATAATCTTGCAGAGTATGGAGGTGATTGAAATTGGCCGATAGTTGGCAGGGTCGGTACGGCTACCTTTTTTAGGCACAGGCTGCACATTGGCCAGCTTCCAAGATTTAGGTACTATTCAAGTCCTGAATGAGAGGCGGAACAAGTGTGTCAACACAGGAGACAACTCAGGTGCACAGACCTTTCTGTGCACCTGAGTTGTCTCCTGGTATACCATCAGGTCCACTAGCTTTATTCACGTCTAGACTTCGCAAGGTTTTAAGAACCTCCTTGTTAGTGATACGGACCTCAGTCATAGAGGTACCGCAGTGAGGAAAATGTGATGGTATGCTGTTGCTACTGTCCAGACGCGAATTGCAAGCAAAAAGAGAAGCAAATAAGTCCGCTTTCTCCTTAGGCGCATGCGCCAGTTAGCCATCTGGTTTTACCAGCGGAGGCAGTGTAGACCGACAGAAGTTTGTCTCGACCGCTTTGGCGAGAGACCAAAAAGCTCTACTGCCAGATGGTTTGACAGAGAGCTTTGTGCCGATGCGTTTAATGCGGTCGAAACTGGCTTGGCGTAATGCCTTTTTGCACGACTTGGCGGCTTGGTTAAAGGCTCTTTTCTTAAGGCTAACATTCGGAGCTTTACGGTCTCGAGCATCGACCCAGGATAAGTACGCCATATGCTTGTGCTTTTCAGCACGAGCGCACTCGGCGTTAAACCAAGGGCGAGCTTTACCACCAATGGGTACGTCAGCAAAGGGGATGAAATACTCCATCGCTTGACGTATCACATTGGTTATGGCATCCGCGCAGCTCGATGGGTCTCTAGAGGAGAAGCAGCCCTGCCGCCAAGGATAAGATGCAAAGAAATGCCGCATCTCATTCCAATCTGCTGACTTGTATCGCCACATTCGTCGCACTCCGTGGAAATCGTAGTTAGGTGGGGAATATAACGACACAGATTTCACCAGACAGTGGTCAGAAGTTCCCAAGGGTGAGGTAACCTAAACATCGTACCTGTCTGGACCGGTAGTTAGCAGAAGGTCGAGGCAGTTAGCTGTGTGCCCATCCACATCAGGTACCCTAGTCGCTTGTTGCACCAGCTGGGAGAGCCCCAGCGACAAGGCAAAATTCCACGCCTCTCTCCCAGCGTGGTCGGTCTTCTGGTATGGGAACAGCCAGTCCTGATGACAGGCATTAAAGTCCCCCAGAAAAACCAACTGTGCATTAGGGTACCGATTTAGAGCCACATCAGAGGCTTCACTGAGGTGTTCAAACAGCCTAGTTGTCTCCTGGTCGCCGCTGTGCGAACGGTAGACACAAGAATAAATAATTTTATCCATTCCAGTGTCTATCAATACCTAGATCGTAGAGAAAATGGGGTCTTCAAGGTGACGGAGACGCTTACAGCAGATGTCGTTACGGACGTAAACACAGACTCCGGCGCGCTGATATACAGTATTACAGTATACTAATGCCTAAAGTTTTTCTATATCTCTTTGCTTTAATTCTTTTTAGGGTTCCGTAACCGAAAGTTTTCTTTACCTCTTTGCTTTAATTCTTTTTAGGGTTCCGTACCCGAAAGGTAACCAACAGAACCCTATTAATAAGCCTCCACTGTCCGTCCGTCTGTCTGTCAATGAGCTGTATCTCATGATCCGTAACAGGTAGACAGTTGAAATTTTTACATAATGTGTATTTTTGTTGCCGCTGTAACAACACGTAATAAGAGGGTGACAAACGAGCACACAGTCCACCTGATGGTAAGTGGTTGCTGCGGCCCATAAACATCTACATCTATCCTCTATTACAAATCCAAATGCAAATGCGTTGTCACCCGTGAGGACTAAGATGGAATGCCTCATTTTCACAAAAAGGGACTCCGGCCACCTGCACTCACCAAGCGAAACGCAGAGGTAAACCTCTACTTCACGCTGGTATTCTGTGAGGTCGTGGTACCACCCCGGTTCGAGCCGGCCCATCCGTGCGACAGCAAAAGCTGCCGCGTGGCTCTACCACTGTTCAAAACGTTTCCAGTAAAAAGGGTCTCCGGTTCTCTCTCCGGTTCACTACACTCACTATACGAAACACAACAGCATTAAGCTGCTATTTTACGCAGGTATGCTGTGAGAGTGTGGTCCTTCCCTGGTCGAGCCGACCCATTTGTGCTACAATTATATTATTAATATAGCTGCAGCATTGCTCCACCGTGTTGTATTTGGATTTAATTTAAAATTAATTTTATTAAAAAAAATAGTTAAAATCGTACTTGGTAGAGCCACGCTGTAGATATATTACGGTTGGAGCAGGAATGGGTCAGCTTGACCGCGGGAGGACCACGCATTAACAAAATAAAAGCGTAAAACAGCAGTTTAATGCTATTATGCTTCGTTTGGCGAGTACAGAGAAACGGAGACCCGTTTTTACTGTTTCCATCTCATTCATCAGGGGTCTGTATTTTAGATCATGATCGAGGGTAAATGTCAACAGCGACAATATCTACTTACTATCAAGTGGACTGTGCGCTCGTTTTTCATTATTATTCTATAAAAATATATTTATAATGAGATTCTAAACAGATGGTAAGATCCTGACATCTTCTCTATTTAAATTCGAATATTTTTTCATTTCATTAGCCTACGAATCATCTTTTGGAGGAATCGATATTTTTTTACGAGGATTTTTGTGTAGTCAAATATGATGTAAATGTCTCTTGCATTTTGTACAGTGATTTTATACTTGACATCAGTAATAACTGACTAATCTTCTTCAGCAGCTCATTTTCTTCTTCTTGGTATTGTTCTTCAAAACTGAAGGTCGTGTCCGTAGTTTAGTGCCTGCGTAGCGCTGTTCACTTATCCCTCCACTCTGTCCTCATATTATTGTAGTTAATATTGTGTTATAAAAAATATTTTCATTTAATTAGCGTTGTGCTATTGCATTAATTTTAAAACATCAAACTATAGTGCAATAATCAACAACATCGACGCGCGTGAAGATAAATTTTGCAAATTTTCGCCAAACTTAAGAAATAGAAGGAGATTCACAATTCGAATGTATGTTTAATTTTATTTTGTATTTGTGTGTGTGAATGCTACAAGATATTTTCTACAATTGTAAACCGATTTTAATAATTATTTTTAATTTTATAGATTATTATTAGAGCATGGTTCCATATAAATTTGAAAGAAGAATCCTTGCCTAAAGCTGGATAAGTAGGATATGAAGTTATAAAATAAATTTAATATAATAGCTTTTGATGTCGGGTCTTCAATTTTTCTATACACTACGTCTTAGCACTGACTTGTGACTCATTATGTGGAAGTGTTTTATCCTTTTTTATTTACTGTCTATGTAGTCTTTAGACCGTTTAGTTCTAGTACCAGACGTCTCGCAACTTGGACTCTGCTGCCCGTTGCATGTACGGATATTTTGAGTTTATTGAGTTTAGAGCATCTTGAAGTCTTACAACTGCAACTGCTTAGGTTGGGATATAATTTTATGAGTAATAGGATCTTAAACAGATGGTAGCACCCATCAATCTTTACTAATTAAATTAAGATGTTTTTCGATAAACGGGGTGATCCTGTACGTGTTCATAAACTGCAAACTTCCCGAATCGTCGATTCTCCACATCAGCTATATGTGTTTATTTAAATATGTAATGTTCGTATAAACATAAGAAATCATTAAATTAAGTATCAGTATATACATTACTTCCTGTTTTTATAGAGGACTATAAAAATGACAAGAGTTTTCCTGTCCTTTTCCTACCTAAAAGTATCCTAGAAATACATATTAATATAAAGGCTTCTGTGTGATGTTTTCGTTTACCACAGAGCACGTATCAATAAGCTAATGGGATAAACGTTCGCCTTAAAATTTCGTGAGCGTGCTTACCGAGTTCGATCTTCGTCGGCACCACAGGAAATGCAAATTCACTTAGAAATCTATTAAGCAACCGAAATGTAATATCGTGACTAGAATAACAATGAAGCCTATATCAATTTGCACGTTTATTCTAAATATGGTAACGTTGCGCTACTTACGATAAAAGTACAACGTACACAGCAGAACGTGTACATTACCTACATTTTTTCAGGTGACACTAAAAGCATCATTACTCAACTTAATGTTACGCGCCACTATTAATGTCTTGTACATGGCAACACTAGTGACTACTAGCGCCCTTCAGTATCGAGTAGCAGAACTAGGAGAGCCAAGATCCTTCTAGAAATTTCGGGACCGATATGTACTCGAACATACTAGATGTAAGATAATACATATATAATAGATGTAAGATAAGGTAATACTAGAAGGTTCTGGAAACTATCTTAAGGCCCTATATAAGGCCGGTATAGACCATGACCGAGTCAGTATTGAATTGGCGATATAAGCAAATACTTCGAAGCGATACAACTGCGATAGTATTACAATAGTGTTTTATTATTAGTGTGGTTTTAAGTTGTAATTAGTGTTATGTAATTAAAGTGTCAATTTTGGTAATACAATCGGCAGTTTTTAATTGTCTCGAACCCAAAGCTCGTAACAATAATAAAAGATATATTCTCAATTACAAACTAAATTGCAGTTGCATTGTCTTCCCTAAAGACTAACAGTATAAAAAGTAAAAAGGTCTCCGGTTCTCTACCTCACCTCTCCACCTAGTATTTTGTGAGAGCTTGGTCCAACTCCGGTCGAACACACATTCGTGCTACAACGACAATATAGCTGCAGCGTGGCTCTACCACGTGATACTATACGTAATGCTATGCAATAAAAAATATTTTTCTTCATGTCAGTCAGTGTAAATACATTGCAGCGCCTCTACCGTTATAGATGGGAATTGCATAAACCGCTACGCTTGGCAGGCTCATTGGCGATACAGTACAAAAGGTAAGCACCTTTAACGTTGCTTCCTATCGACGGTCTGAATATTTTTACGTACGGATGACCCACGACTCGCCTTGAAGCAGCGGCGTAAGAGAATGCACTAACCCATATGTAACCCCCATGCTAAGGTTTTTTGCATCATGGAGAGGTTCTACATACATAATTTGTACACAGATAAACATATAAACCGAAAACAATCATTTGTAAGCCATACCAATACTTATTCCATGCGGATTTCTAACCTACGGCCTCGGCGAAGCAGACGTTACACAGCCTTCAATAACCACAGTATAACGACGTCTCTGATATAGGATCAATTACCATGTTGTGGTCTACGTCTGAGATATCTTTAAAATAAACACCTAAGCTAAATTTCATAACAAGTAATTTTATTTTATTTCGTCGTGAAAGACTCGAATTAACATCGTAGAGGTTATGTTTCAAGCTGTAATTGAATTTTGATAATATACGTCTTTACCATGAACGTAAAAGTGAGTCGTTCCCAAACGATGTACGAAATTCTCTCGTTAATGTCTCGTAAAAATTTGTTATGCTCTTACTTCGAAACGTAATTTTGATAAGTATCGGGACGGTTATTGCGAGAGTGTATTGCGGTTGTTTTTGGGTGTTTTAGTTTAAAGTCAGACATTCGAATTTTACTGTGGACAAAAATTTTACCTTAAATTTTCTCTTGCAACTCTAACAATAATAGAAAATTCGAGAAAAAACTGTGCAGTGTCCAATTTACTAGTCTTAAATTGTAAATCTGCGAGTTAAGAAACCTGTAACGATAACAGAAATTCGTTTCGGATTCAATCTTATATATCTATATATTTATCTTTATCGGGGAGGCGTGCCCTTCTCTCACAGAATATCTTCGTAAATTAGAAGCATAATTCGCATTTGTCAAGTCATCCACCATGAGCAATGGCACCAAGACCTAAAGATTATCTTTAATATTAACGAGAACAATCTTAGTTTTTTTTTTAAATAAAAGTGAAGTACGTAGGTTGCTCAATAAGTTTTGAGATGCTATATAGAGTCGGCTGCCGGGGACTGGAGGTCGTTTCTTTGTGTCTTTGCTTATGCTAATTTTTATTACAGTTGTTACGCTTGACAAGCAGGTTTGAAGTTCTTGCAAACGCAATGGACTTTTAAAGGGCTTTAATAAATAAATAAATGAAGTTTTATGTATCAAAGAAATATTTATCTGGATTCTAGGCTAAGTATTTTAATGAATATTTAGCCAAGAACATTCATTGAGTATTAAAATAACATTTTTTTACAACAGCATCAAATTACATGTGTCATTAGTGAAGTTTTGCTGATGAAATTAGTTATTCCCGGAGGGTGTGAGAAAATTTAGGTCAATGAACCCCCCACGGACCTACTCGTAAAACGCTTCAAGTCGAGAGAGTCATCATAATTTCCGCTGTCGAACCTTAATAACTTTCTCTTTACTGATGAAGATTATGTTTTTTTAATAGAATAATGGTGATAAACGAGCACACAGTCTAACTGACGCTAAGAAAATGCTGTGGCCAACCAAAATGCAGATTCATTGTCACCCCTGAGGACTAAGATTGAACGGTTCTCTACATTCTCCATATATACAAAATACAGCAGTATTAAGTTACTATATTACTCTGGTATTCTCTGAGAAGTGATTCATTCGTATTATGATATGGTTATAGCTGCTTCACGGCTCTACCACGTGTGAAATGACGAATGTAAATTCCGAACGAGAATGATAATATTGCCTCGTAATGGCGGCGTAAGAGATTCCAGCACCCCATTTCTTGCCACGGGTATCGTAAGAGGTGGCTAGATATGGGAAAAGCAAAAAACTATGAGATCATATGTCGTTGGGCCATGCTGTAGCTATCTTATAATTTTAGCAAGAATGGGTCTACTCGACCGGGGAAGGACCACGCTCGCTCTTTTTACTGGAAACGAGGCATTCCATCTTAGACCTCACGAGTGACGAATATCGATCCGTGATCGAAGATAGATGTAGATATGTATGGACCATAGCTACCACTTACCATGAGATGAACTGTTGTGCTCGTTTGTCAAACTAATCCTAAAAAAATCTTTCTAGCCTATCCCACAGTCACCTCTTACGATGCCTACAGATATGACCATCATACGACAACATACATGAAAATAATACAAGCCAAAAATGTTATCTTCCGCTTAGGCTCCAACTTAAACTTGTGGAACGAAATACGCGATTGATGTATTGTAATACAGGAAGGAAGTATACATTTTGAACTGATGTTCTTTTATTATATTTTAATAACCGGTATAAATAGATTGGAATTACGTGAAGATAGGAATTATATGAGAACCTTAGTAAGAGACTCCTAAATGCGGTGGATGGTCGCTCAATAAAGAAGCGCTTCATTAAAATACTTGGCTTGTCTCCAGCGTAATACTTGATGCAACGATTGAATACCAAATCGAGAGGATTCATCTCGAGTAGCAAACTCGTACCGATAAGCGGAGTTTAAGGTAAGCCTGTCATTATACAGGGTTGTTTTTCATAGACTTTCCAAATTTTATATTTAAGCTCAAATATATAAATAACGATACTATTTATAGATTTATAAATAATAAGAATACGAGTAAATAAAGCTTCTACTTTTATTTGAAATCCCAATCCTAAATCTAGTCCAGTTCAATCCCCAGAAGACACAAGTTTGCGCGTTTACCGCTAAAATGAACCCCTTTGTCGTATCTCCTCAGTTTCAAGGCACTCCCCTTGCTGCCTCAGCCAGTATCGGATCCTTGGCGTCGACATATCGAATAGTGTGCAGTTTCGTGGTCACTTGGAAGGGAAGGACAAATTGGCCTCTAAAAAGCTTGGCGTGCTCAGCAGAGCGAAAAAGTATTTCATGCCGGCACATCGCTTGCAAGTTAACAAAGTGCAAGTTCGGCCCTATCACACTATCGGCTTCAACACCTCGAAAACCATGAAAATGACACCCATGATGAAAAAATTTATACCTATTGCAGCCGCCATATTGCATTTACATTTCGACAGCACTATCGGCTTCAACTCTCTCGAAAACCATGAAAATGATACCCATGATGAAAAAATTGATACCTATTGCAGCCGCCATCTTTGATTTACATTTCGACAGCACTATCGGCTTCAGCTCCTTCGAAAACCATAAAAATGACACCCATGAAGAAAAAATTGTTATCTATTGCGGGCCGCCAACTTGGATTTACATTTCGACAGCACTATCGGCTTCAGCACCCACAAAAACCATGAAAATGACACCCATGATGAAAAAAATTGATATCTATTGCAGCCGCCATATTGCATTTACATTTCGACAGCACTATCGGCTTCAACTCTCTCAAAAACCATGAAAATGTCACCCATGACAAAAAAATTGACACTTCTTACTTTTAGTACGTACTACTATTATTTATTCTGTGGTTATAAAATATTGTAATAAAAAGATCTCTTATTATTATTATTATTATCAAGTATTTAAGTAATTTGGTTATTCGAATATTGTGTATTTGTACAGCTGAGTCGCTGCAAACAACCGAAACAATGTCCACTCACGACGGCGATTGACGCCGTACTGCGCCGAACTGAGTGTGAGTAAACTGCTGTAGCCCATTTATAAAATAATTTAAATACAAGGCTACCAAATTAATGAAAATTTCGCCATTTTGGAGCCAAAAAAAAATTAATTATAGCTAAACAAAACAAAATTACACTGCCATTTACATTCAGTGGCTTCCCACATGATAGATGAAGAGATTAAAAAATAGATTGAGTTAAACAATTGATAATATTTTCAAAAGTTATCGTGTTTAAAAGCCTTGGGGTGATGATAAATCCACACCATAAGCCACTAAACCCGTTTTGTATTTAAAAATAGCAATTAATCGATTTAAAAAAAGTATAAATAAATTCAACAATCATTTATCTTTCTAACAATGTGCTTTTTATATCATTTATATGTATAATTTAAAATTATAATTTAAAATAATGAATGAGGAAAGAGTGACAAAGCAAATTTATGTTGCAGAGGTGAACGGCAGAGTCGGGAAGGGTCGCCCTAGGCAAAAGTTTATCGACCAAATTGGCGATATATTGAAAATGGGCCAAATCAAGGGTACCTTTAACCGACGAGCGTGTATGCGTAGGTATATGGATGTGGAGGAAGCGAGAGAGGTCTGTCAGGATCGTGCCAAATGGAAGTCCATAGTCTCTGCCTACCCCTCTGGGTGACAGGCGGTGAGTGTTTATGTTATGTTATGTTTTTTTTATGTATAATATGTGTTTAGGCCTAATATTAAAAATTAAAACTTGCATTCAAAACTCGCGACTCAGCGCGTGCATCCGATGGTACCAAGGTCACCGCCAGCGCCCTCTCCCGCTCGCATTCCATTTGAGGGCGCGGCGGTCGAGATAAGTCTAGAAAAGTATTGTCGCGCGACGGCCGGTCGGATATACGTCTAGAAAAATAGATTTTCTGCGCGGACGCCGGGTCGGTTAAGTTAATATTGAATTGTAACGTCGCGTTAAGTGCCTCTCATAGTGCTGTCTATTTTCGTTCGTTTTACGTGACATCGAGGCTGATTTTTGAGTTTGAGTGATTAATTTAACTTCGATTGCCATTAATTTGCGTCGAGGAGTGGCTTGTGTGGTATTTTAACATCGTACAAAAGAATTTTTGCTTTGTCGTGTGGAACGCTAAAACTTAGTGACCCCAGATAAGGTCGCGTTATTGTTTGATAAATAATTTTGTGCTAAGTGACGTCAGACTTGAGTTCAGATAAAGTGAACGCCCATTGGAGTGATTGAAGTTGTGGTGCAGTGCAGCATGTGGATTTGCTGACTGATAACATTGGGGAAGTCAGGTTACATTTTACACACACACTTACACACTACTACCTTTACACTCACATTTTTTTAACTTCTTATTAACGTTATCTCCACACTAGGATTTTCTCCTGTATCATGGAGGCAGTTTACAAACACAAATTGCACAAGGACAAACATCCAGACCCGGAACAATTATTTGTAG
>JAVANC010000026.1:54039237-54097731 GCA_033319125.1 Parnassius glacialis
GAATTCTATTGCGATGTCACCTCACGGCTATATATGTACTTGTATCTTATAAAATTAGAGTGACAAAAGAGATAACAGTACACCTTAGATAAATGCTAACTGCAGGTCAAAGTAACCTACTGCCCATTTTAATCAAAGGGATGTTTTTACACATCTGAAATTCACGTTCCCCCAAAGAATTAGATGGAATGTAATACAGTCAAATATTAATACAATACATGAGTTTATATAGTAAAGTAATGCTGCAGCGCGAATGCATCGGCATAACATGATAGGAACACTGTTCCACAGAATATTAGCTTAAAATGTAAAAGTAATGCTAGTGTTTCAGATGGTGAGTGACGGGAATCAGAGTTTCGTTTTAACGGTTAAGAAGGTAAACTTATTTGTCCTCAAAGGGATTACAGACCTACATTTTGATTATTATTCAAGTACAGATGTAGGTCTATAATATTATAATAATCATTCTTTTATTTCAGACCTTCGACGTGAACAAACATATGCATGGGAAAAACAAAGATCATGTATAACGTCCATGTCACACCTATGTTGGTTGCACTAAGCTCGAAATTGTTGACAAGTATGTTTACCTGGGACAAATTGTCCGACTAGGTACGTCCAACTTCAACCGAGAGTTCAGTCGACGGATTCAACTCGGCTGGGTAGCGTTCGGGAAATTATGGCACATCTTCTCGTCAGGTATACCTCAATACTTATAAATGGGACTGTACAATCAGTGCGTGTTGACAGTTATGATCTATGGAATTGAGAGGTGGTCCTTCACCGCTGGCCGGATGAGGAAGCTCAAGGTCGCTCAGCGAGCTATGGAGAGGGCTATGCTCAGAGTTTTTCTGCATGATAAATATAGAAATGAGGATATCCACGGTAAAACTAGAGTAACCGACAAAGCCCAACGTAATGGTAAGCTGAAGTGGCAATGGGCCAGCTAAATAGCTCGAAGAACCGACAATCGCTAGGGAAAATAGGTTCTCGAGTGGCGGCGTCCCCCCACTAGATGGAGTGACGACCTGGTAAGACATGCAGGAAGTCGATGGATGCAGGTGGCTCGGGACCGTGCTTTGTGGCATTCCTTTAGGGTGGCCTATGTTCAGCAGTGGACTTACGATATATATATATATATATATATATATATATATATATATATATATATATATATATATATATATATATAGTTGTTACGCTGGGTGCCGCGGGTTCGAATCCCGCACGGGACAAGTATTTGTATGGCCTACAAATAATTATTCAGGGTCTGGATGTTTCTCCTCGTGCAATTTATGTTTGTAAACTACCTCCACGATACAGGGAAATCCTAGTGTGGGTGTACTGTTTTTTTTTTAGAAAAAAAAAAATTAATAAATAAATAATGAATAAATAAACAGTGAGATTTACCATCTAGGGCTTCATCACCACTTGTGGTTTGTGGTGAAGTACTGGCTTTAAAATAAGTTAAAAAGTGTGTAAGTGAAATACAGCTCGCTTATCATACAACCTTATAACTTTACCCTTGTCGAACCTGTGTGCCCTGTGTAGGTACGAGTATATATTACGTGCGGGCGGGTATCTTTTCTCATCACGCGCAGGTATTATGTTAATTGTACCTTACCGACCCTCGACCCCGAAAGAAATATGTTCATTTGACACTCTCATGTTAATCTTAATTGCATACTGTTTGATAAATTGTCTGACATTTGAATTTCACCTTTTTGTGCTATCATATAAGCCCTTAACTAACAGCCGAGTTACTTGTTTTTAAATTGATTTCATTATGCTATTTTAAAGAAGCTAAAGTCACTTGCCGAGCTGTATAGAAAGAGAAAGGCTCGAGGTTTCTTAATTAAATCTATCATAAAAATATCCGCATAAGGACAAAAATAACTGACATAGTTCAGGGCATCAGTAGGCTGAAGTGGCAACCGACGGAGAAGAAAGGTTGTTGAATGGTAGTCTGGCATTAAAATGCGTTGTGTTAGACAACTCCCTACTATAGGAAACATGTGTGAAGAAAATATAGTTTGTTGTTAATCAATTTGTTATACATTACGATATAACGACATTAACCGTCACGTTATAAGTATCCAAAACAATATTTTTAAGAATAGTTATATTATTTATAGAGTACATTTATTTACATAATATAATATACAATATTTTAATATATAAAATATTAAAAACTATTATAAAAATATCGAAAACTAGTAATTTAATTATCATACAGTCCTACCCCCGGAGGTATCGTGCCAAGAACGCTGGCTGCGTTTCCCCGCTGAATGGCTATACTTAGCCTTTGAGCGAGAAAAAACCAGCCCTCTTATCACCAGCAGAAACGACCGGCCAAGAATGGAGTTCCTTAAGGAACTTCACCGCACGTGGACCCCACGGACCAATAATCTCTACAGCAAACGACACAAATATGTAGTAATCTCTCACAGACTCATATTTGCGCCACTTACTCTGTTCAGCTGCATCTGATGCCGCCCCGACTCTAAAAGAAGTACCCCTGAGATGAGAGGCTGCCAAAGTACGCAAGTAGCACTAGAGTTTTATATCTCACCCAAGGGACCAATTTCGTTGTATCGGGTCTCCTGCCATTGTCTCTAAATATTCCACAAGGCTTAAAAACCGAGGGATCATTTATAGAGACAAGAGCCCTTCGGATGACATCGTTCGAAGAACCGTGCCGTGAAAACGTACCAGCACTTTTCTTACATGAATGTTCGTGGAGCCCAAACTTGTCGACGCTACTACCACAGGGGCACTGATGGGGTTGAGAAATCGCCGCTCCTAGTCGGATTCCTACGGCGATGCGCAAGCTTTCTCCATGAAGTAATGTGCCGAGATAACTTGATTGTAAAGCGTGTAACCATTGTTTAGATTCCTTATTCGAACAGAAGGTGTGCCTTATCTTGGTCACCATGGAAGTTATGAAAAAAATCTTTCTGCACATTCTGTACCAACAGAATATCCCACTGTGTTTGTTGGTTAACTTCCAGTAGAACATTTTTGCTGGGACAGAGCGTTTGCCATGTCTGCCCTGCCTCCGGAGCTAAGCACAGGTCTACTTTATTATTTAAAATTATGTTACATATATCACTGTAAACTATGCACAGAAGCAAGGAAAGCAAGCGATGCAAGGCTAGAAAGATTTCTCACATCAATACTACCAAATTTTATAGGTTAAGTAGATTGAGTCCAGGCTGTTCGATTTAAAGATAAATTTAGATTTTTTTCTATAGCTAAATTAAGATTATTGTCAATATTTTTTTTTAAATATATGAACATTTCCAGACTGGATTCGAACGAAGTATGTAAATTACCTAAATTATCTTCTTAATACAAGGACACAATATTTTAAAATAGTAAGAAAAAATAGTAGGGGTTCAATTTATACAATTTATCAACGTGGTTTAAAAACTGATAAAATTTTGTTTTTAAAACATGTTTAATACTATCGAATAACAACGGGGCACCTAGCAGGTATAGTGATTCCGTACTGACAATTTTTATTCCTGGAAAAATATGATTGAATTAAATTGTTTCTGTGTGAAGATAAATTATTGGATATAAATATTTAATATTTATTTATATACAATATTATTATATGCTTTTTGGTTTAAGACCAATATTTTGAAAATTTCGAAAAATATGAGTAAGATCATTGAGGACGGCATCTGCTCTACCTCCCAGTGTACCGTCGCCCGATTACCAGACATTCACATTTGATTTCAAATATGAGATAATGGGTTGAATTCTCAAACTGAAAAGTGCTGGACCTAGTGGGTTACCCTGCTAAACACCGACAGCAGTATCGATAACATGGTTTTTGTAAAACAAGTTAGTATTTAACTATAACATTGCCAAACGCAATGATAAATTTCAGGGCTATTCTAAGCCATTTCTTTCGGGAGAGTTACCCTATATATAGAGTTAAAAGCCTTCCTTAGTTCAACCTCCACAAGAACATCTGCATCAGATATGGGGCCCCATATATCTAAATTAGCAAGTAGACTTAGTTCTGCAGCATATGCTGTAAGAAAGATTAGAAGTCTCACAGATGTTGAGACAGCTAGATTATTGTACTTTAGTTACTTTCATAGCAAAATGTCTTATGGAATTTTGCTATGGGCTAATGCGACTGACATTGAAGCTATATTTGGTTTGCTAAAGAGAGCCGTACGGGCGATTTATAACCTAAATTTTAAAGAGTCCCACAGAGAACAATTTAAAGAAATAAACATATTAACTTTGGCATCGCAATATATTTATGAAAATGTAATGTATGTACATAAAAACATAAAAAGCTTTAATAAGAATAAGAATGTTCATACTTTAAACACCAGGAACAAACATAAGCTTGTAATGCCAGTTATTAGACTCCATAGTCAATAAACAAGTTTAAAAGTTTTACTAAAGAACAACTGTACATAAAGAGTTATAATAACATCGAGGAAAACATAAATGAAAATAACCCCTGCGAATAAGTTGATCGCCACCATGCTCGTTCTACGAAAATTCAATTAAAAACATGTTTAATGCATGAAATATGTTTTAAAAAAAATTCCCGCTGGATTTCTTGCTAGTTCTTCCCAGGACAGAGGTATTTTCCGAACCAGTGGTAAATAAAAAGATGACTTTCAATAAGTATAATTTAATAATCAATATTAAATAAAAAATCATTATATTCTATTCTATTCTAGAGTTTGTTAAAAATATATGCACTGCATGTACCGCCGCCTCACAACAACCTCTAGTGCCAAAGCCTAGTTGAGTAGGCTGAAATTTTATCTTAAGGTTAGAAATTATGTGCCTGCAAGCTAATTTTGAAGTTAAGCGTTGAAATGTGGATCCAACGGCAATAGGACGGATACCGATATCCTTTTATTTTTTAAGGCACATAATCTTGCCCCATATAAGAATGCAATGAAATTTGGATTAACATTACCAAAAAGCATAAATTTACATAATTTTGTAATGCCATTAGAAAATACTCCGCCGGCGTCACCGGCAGAAGCGCTTACAAGATTTTTAAAATGTTGAGGCGTAATTTCGTCAATGCCGACAGCAGACTCATTCGAAAATGACATATGTTGCGGACAGCGAGGGACCCGCCGCCCCGTCGCCCCTTCATACCCCGTTGCGTCCCGCACACCCCGCGCACCGGAGCCGAGCGACGACCAATGCGTGCAGCATCGTCGCGCGACACTACTGACAGACTAAGATGCCTTCTTGCGGGATATAAGAAGGGCGGTTTGGTCTGTGATCTGTTCATTTCGGAAGCGGCACTGGAAGAAAGAAGACTCAAAAGAAAATCAAGACTCCACAAGTGAAGACATCTCTGTACATATTATCATAGTTAATAGTAGTGCCAAATTATTGTAAATAGTTGAATACAGTATAGTTCTACAGTACCATCTTTTCTTCAAGCAGTCCCCTAGCATAGTTTCATACCTCTATATCAGTCGGTCATTAGTCAATACAGTCCACTAGCTACAGTAATAAATAAATACAGTCCACTTCGATCCCTCATATTCTTGGTCCATCTTCGCCGGATTCAAGCCAGAGGATTCAAGCCAGAAGATTCAAGCCAGAAGTAAGAAGAAACAAGAAAGAAGGTAATTACAGAATAAAGAAGGTAATTACAGAAGAGAGAAGATCATTATAGAAGATCTTCAAGGAAGAAAGAAGTTCGTCGACGAAGAGAGAAGATCGTCGGTACTAATTTCTTCCCTGTGTCTTATTAAACCTACGTCATATACGTCATATTGTCTGTTTCCAGACAATTTCTTGTTTCTTTAACCGCGTTTACGCGGCCAGGTGGTTGCTCCCTAACTGTGACCATCTAGTAACGCCCTTGTGGCGGGAACGGCGTCCAATACGTGCGTTTTTTTGAAGACGATCGGAGGTTGCAACGTGGGACGTCATGAGGAAGACACGAAGCAGAAGACACGGAACGACGACGAAACGCCGGTAGGAATGCGGATATTCGAAGAAGCACCCGCGTCCCCGTCCGATTATCTCGCGTTGGCACAAGCGCCCTCCGCCGCGCCCCAGGCCCCGCTCGCGCCAGCATCTACGCCCGAGCCCGCGCCCCCGCCGCCGCGCCCTGCTATGTCCGTGTCTACGACCGATCGTTTGGGAAAGGTTAGCACATCGGCGCCGCGCACAGAGACACTCGCCGCTATTATAGAAGATGTTCCGACTACAGAAACTAGTTCGATAGTACGTACCGTTGCGCCTGTAGCAGACGTACATAGAACCGCGCCCCGCGCCCCGTCGGTCCGCTCAGTCCATTCAGCCCGGTCGACAGTTAGCGCGATAGCAAAGTTAAAACAAATCAAGTATAATGCCGCGGAGGAACTAGCTGCAATTAAAAGGAAGCAATTGCAACTAGAAGAAGATCTCATCAAGAAGAAATACGCTAATTGGTTCAATGTTAATAATTTGCATTTAAATGGCACTAAAACGAAATGTATGAAATTTATGACTCCAAATGTCAAACAATTAAATACTAATGTAATTTTAAATGGGGAGAAACTGAGTCTTGTAGATACCACCATTTTTCTTGGAATCACACTAGACGCGAAGCTTCAATGGAGCCCCCATATATCAAAACTAGCAAGCAGACTTAGTTCTGCAGCATATGCCGTAAAAAAGATTAGAAGTCTAACTAGTGTTGAAACAGCTAGACTAGTTTACTTTAGCTATTTCCATAGCATAATGTCGTATGGTATTTTGCTATGGGGACACGCAGCTGACACTGAAATTATATTTGTTTTACAGAAGAGGGCCATAAGAGCAATTTATGATTTAAAGCCTAAAGAGTCGCTGCGACAAAAATTTAAGGAAATTAATATATTAACTTTGGCCTCTCAATACATTTATGAAAATGTAATGTACGTACACAAAAATAAAAGTAGTTTTACAAAAATAAGTGATATTCATTCTGTAAATACTAGGAACAGACACAAGCTAGTAGTACCGGTTACTCGACTGCATCGAGTCAGTAATTCATTCTTGGGGCGATGTATACGCTTTTACAACAAAATTCCAGAAAATATACAAAATTTGACCTGCTCAAAGTTCAAAAACTTTATTAAACTAAGTTTGTATAAAAAGAGTTATTATAGTATTAAAGAATTTATAGATGATAATAACCCCTGTAAATGAGGTGATCGCTACCAAGCTATTTCTAATTTGTTGTATTGTTAATTTGTGTAACATACATGATTGTAAGCTGTTATTTTAAAAAAAAAAGTCCCGCTGGGTTTCTTGCTGGTTCTTCCCAGGACAGAGGTTTTTTTTCGAACCAGTGGTAATTATACAAAGGAGTGACTTTCAATAAGCATTATTTATAATCTATATTGAATAAAAAAGTTTCTGTTTCTGTTTCTGTTTCTGTTTCTGCTAGGGACGTCGCTCAACTGCAGGAAGAAACAGATAGGGAAAGTCTAAACGAAGACGATTTATTGGAAAATAGGGTACGCGTTGATAGGTGGTTAGAGAACGTGGAGACTGTGCGGGGGGAGCCGCCCTACCGCCCGTCTCAGCCCGCGCCCCGCATCAAGATAGAGCAGGCCCTACCAAATAGGGGAACCGGTTACGACCACGCTGAAGATGCCCAGGGGAGGACGGTAGCGAATGATGTTCAACCGCTTCGCGTAAAAACGATACAGAGAGATAGTGTAGTCGCCGTAGAAATGAACCAGGTGGATCGCCGTGTACGGGTTACGTCGCCGTCGCGCGTCCAACGCCGCACTCTATCGCCTATACATAGATCGCCACATCGCCACGCGGATCGTAGATCACCGTCGCCGTGTAGGGATGTAGGTATACGTAGATCGCCATCGCCACATCGACATGCGGATCGTGAATTATCGTCGCCGTGTTATAAGGATGTAGGTGTACATAGGTCGCCGGTGCCACAGCGTAGGCTAGAGGGAGATAGGGATAGAGATAGGTTGCTTACTCCGCGAGGAAAAGAGAGGGGTATAGAACGACTAGCGGAAGCTTTAGAAAACATGATTAGAGTCAGGCCCGCCGCCGCAAAGCAGACGCAGGACTTGCCTATTTTTAACGGTTCGGCCGCGGAATGGTTAGCTTTTAAAGCCGCAATGAAAGAATCCACGCGTTTATATGGATTCACAAATACGGAAAATACGGCAAGGTTAAGAAATTGTTTACGCGGTGTGGCTAGGGAAGTAGTATCGGCACTGCTGTTTACCGCAAAGGATCCAGCAGATATTATGTGAACACTGGAGCAGTGTTTCGGCCGCCAGGAAGTACTTTTACTTTTCCAGACTTTAACTTATCCACTTTTTTGGTCAATGTGTAAAGAAGCAAGAAAATTAATAAGTAATATGGTTCCAAACTTTGACGTTACAGCATTTTAAGGTTGTAGCATTAACGGATCGGCTCGATCAGGGTAGGAACACCCTCTCATATAATATCAGCGTCAAATAGCAGTTCAATGCTGCTGTGTTTCGTACGGTGAGTGTAGAGAACTGGAGACCGGTTTTACTGGAATCGAGGTTTTCCATGATAGTCCTCATGGGTGAGAATGCATCAGCATTTTAATTCTTAATTAAAGATTCCATGGGCTGCAGCATCCATTTACCATCAGGTGAACTGTGTCCTTGTTTGTCACCCTTATTCTATAAATAACGCGTTAAATTAGGTTTATACGTTATTAGGTATTTACAATAGTATTTAAGTAAAACTAATTTTAAGGATTTTATCGCGTATATTAACTTATTTTATATTCCCGACGTTTCGGGCACTTTTCAGCACCCATGGTCGCGGGGGGGGGGGGGGCGGGACTGAGGTGTATGACGTCCCAATGTCATAGTTAACCACGGCTACCTCCAGATTAAAAATTATTAATTTTTGTTCCGATCTGCGCAGTATGAACTTACAGTATCATGAAGTCTTGTAGTTGTATGCTTGGGTTGGGATTTAATTTTATTAATTATGGGATCCCAAGCAGATGGCAGCACCCAGCCATCTTCCCTATTGAAATTAGGATGTTTTTTAATTTCAATAGCCTCGCGAATCATCCTGGGAGGAATCGGTGTTCTTTAGCGAGGATTTGTGGTCTATCAAATCTAATGAAGTGACAGGGGCGATCCTGTACGTGTTCACAGACTGCAGATTTCCCGGAACGTCGATACTTCACATCAGCTATGTGTTCTTTAACGCGGGTTTTTATGGATCTTTTAGTTTGTCCTATATAAGAGAGACCACATTCACAATCAAGCTTGTACACTCCTGCATCTTGTAGGGGAATATTATACTCGACTGATGGTAAAAACTGACTAATCTTCTTCGGCGGCTTGAAGTATGTTTTAATGGCAGCACGCTTCAAGATATAGCCAAACTTGTCAGTGACACCTCTGATATATGGCAGTTAAGCAGGCACTCGCTCGACTATGGCCGGCTTCACTTGTTCACTGTGACGTAGGCGCGGGACCCGAAGCTTACTGTCGTGAAAAACTTACTTGACGTTTTGGAGCTCGGCAGCCAGGTGTTTACTGTCACAGATCCCTCGTGCTCTCTGAAACAAAGATTTACCCACGGTAGCTAACTGTGAAGGATGGTGGTGAGAATCACCGTTTAAATATGTATCTGTATGGGTCTTTTTTCTATTCATAGTGTGGCTCAAGGTGTTATCAGGATTCCGAATTACTAACACATCTAGAAAAGCTAAAGAATTATTTGCCTCTAACTCCATAGTGAACTGAATTTTAGAATTTAAGGAGTTAAGATGGTCTAAAAATTAAGTTACTTTATTTTACTTTACGATGGTAATGGTTACTGTGGCAAACAAATGCTAGCATACCATTCTGCATTAACCGTTCTTTGTCCCTCAAGAGGAATAGTCGTAACATGGCTGGTTTTGGAGACAAACGTGGCCACCAGTTTTTTTTTTGCAACACTCCGTGAACGAACAATTTTTGTTGGCTTTAACTCATTTTCGAACACCCAAACTCGTGACTGGTTTTTTGTTTCGGGTTCTTACGCATATATCCAGGATTCGTTACCTGATACGATGTTGTACACAGCATTTGAGGATCTTGCGTGGAATCTTTCGAGAGTTCTGATGCACCAAGTAACGCGAGCCACTTTTTGCTCTTCACAGAGCGAATGCGGTATCCATCGGGAAACAACTTTTTTACACCTAATTGTTCATGCAAGATTATTTATATTAAACTCATGCCAATGTCTAAAGTTGCCTGAATTTCGTGGTATGTCACATGTCGATCTTACTCAATCAGCTTACGCACAGTATCAACGTTTTCTTGGGTGACTGCAGTTTTTGGACGACTTTGACGGGGATCATCACTGAGCTTGACACATTCACGTCGAAATTCAGCAAATCAGCGATAAATTGTGGTTTTGGATGGGGCTTCATCACTAAATGCAGAAATCATCCGGTCAACACACTGTTTGTGTGTAAAACCACTTCGAAAGTCATAATAAATCATCGCTATTGAATTTTCTCGAGTCAATTCCATTTTTTCAACGACTAATTAGTTTGTAAAACTTATTAGTTTAACTTACTAGTTTGAAAAAACCTTGTGACAAGACCAAAAATCTTTTTTAAATAAATAAATGTCGAATGCTTTCCTATAGTTTATTCAAGTGGGGAGAAATCCCGACGGTTATGACCACGTCTATGAGAAGTGGTTCCTTGGTTCCACGACCACCGACCGCCTCCACATCTGATTAAAACCCAGGTAACGAGTGAATCGGCCGGTGTATAAAGCATCACCAGTGCTGTCGTCTGCATAGAAATGAATGTTACTGGTTTGCAACATATCATTGATATGCAGAAGAAACAGCGTTGGTGATAGCACGCAGCCTCGTGGAACACTAGCGTTATTGGGCTTGTAATCGGTGCATGCACCGTCTACGACGACCTTGATGCTCCGACCTGCAAGAAAATTGGTGTTCCAATTGCAACATTTCTCGGGAAGCCCATAGATTTTAGTTAGTCACCTGACAATAGTCACATTTTCCTCAGTGATCGTAGTTGAGAGTCGGACTTCACGAAATTTATGATGGATAGAAACGCGGCCACGATTAAACTCTGCATACCATCGCTTTACGGTACTTTGAAGACAAGCAGTGCAATCTTGCTGAGAGAGCAAACTTTTAAAGAACACATCAACAGCGAAAAAATTGTCGCTCTATAATATTTTCGCCTTAATTCCACTTTTGCTACGGATGACAAAGGATAATGTCCAGAATCGCCCTGTTTAATAAAAGCATCGGACATACATGATAATTAATTTTCTATTTTATTATGTTAGTTGCAAATACTTTTATAACATGGACTAACTGCAAGCAAAAATGAACATTAAAAAGTATTCTACTCGACTAATAACATTGATCGCCGCCATCTTCGCCAAACATCACGTGGTGTCGAAAAATGATTAGGGACGCCCAATCGATTGTAATCGATTTTTGAATTTAATGAAATATATTTTGAATTTATTTCTATTAAGTTTCAAAAAGAAGCTACTATAAAAATATAAAATTACCATTTCTTTATATTCTTTTATATTATTCCCTGAAAGTGTAATTTAAAAACCTACTATACCTAGTGAATGAGGTCATACTCGATTTTGAATAGGTAGTTAGAAAAATGCTGAAGAAAAATATTCGTTAAGATAATTATTTAGGATTTTCTAACGATCGTTTAGAAAAGAGTGTATTTTACGGTTTACTAAACGATAACTTTCGAGTTTACAACAATGAATATTAAAAAAACACTTATAATTACTGCATTAATTATTAAAGTGTTCTTTAAAAAGAGCAATATTGTAGACTAGATACAGATGTTATTATTAATATTGTTACAAGTATCGAAGAAGTAGAGAAGTACGTATTATTATAAGTAAAGTAGAATATTGTCATACTTGTTATGGTTTTAATATTATCATATGACAAAAGATGATGTATGATGTGATGTGTGTTTGTAACGTATGGCTATAATGAATTTTAGGAAATATTCATAAATCGTATCGTATTTGTCGTTCCTATTTTTGATGTCACTAAATGGTCACTTGTCACTTGTCAGTCTCTCATGAAAAAAATACGATCTCCAAATCGATCCAAATCGAACATACTAGAATCGAATCTCTATTAAATTAAGCATTAACAGATCTATTTTTGATCAATCGCGACATTTTCCAACATGCCTAATATGGACGGAGAACATTGTTGACGATAAATCACCGTAAATACAAATAATTGTATAAAAACATCATTAAATTAATAAACATAACATCACGCTTGTATTTCTCAGAAAGAGTAGGTAGAGGTGTGTAGTACTGTTATGTTATACGGCCCATGTAATAGGGGGTGCGCGCATTGCCAAACACCGGCCACAAATACAGACTCCGTGCCACCATAACCATAACCCAATAATTAATTGTCAGACCCTGCAATTGGACCCAAAACAGAACAGTGTTTCTGCCTGTCACAAGGACCAGATGTTCCAACTATGCAAAAATAATTTCTCGAATCGTTTGAAATATTCTTGAATAAGTCCAATTTGAGAGGTTTCTGGATCGATTCATTGAATCGATGGAATGTTCTAAGTCGATATTTTCAGGACATCGGACAAGGATTCTTCAGATCTATATCGATCTGGAAAATCGATTATTTTACTACAAACAATCGATTAAACGATTTCAAATTGACGTTTGTACTGTCATCTCTCACTCTGACAAAACTACATTGGTTGGCGTCGTTTGCTCCTTGTAATTGTATCGGTGTTTTCGTGACTTTCGGGACTATATATTGAACATTACGACTTGGCTATTTTCACGGACTCTGATTGCTTTCAAGATTGACTTACCTTACTGTGATTTTCGGAACTTTGTACCGCTAAAACCTAGCATTCATAAACGGACTTACGCATACGCAATGGAAAGTGTATTTTGTGTAAATTGCGGCTCTGCTGGTGTCTCAATGTTGTTGAAAGAGAAGCAATCTGGCAACATTGTTGTAATTGCATCGATGCAATAAATGCCATATGCGATGCGATAAATGCAACCGATGGTTCTGTGTACAACACAGAACCATCGGTTGCTGCGCCCATGTTATGACCATCATTTGGTACTTGAGCTTTACGAGACATCAAAATAATATTGACATCACTGCACAGTTTTTAGACAATATTCTAATTTCCAATTTAGAAGATGAGCAATAAACATGAAATTAATATGTGTTTTATTATTAATTCAAACATAATGAGTTAATGTAGGTGTAAAAACAACTTATACTACCAATTAGGTACTAAGTCGGCTGTAAGGCTGGTTTCTTAGTCACGCGTTTGAACAGCATTGCACTAGATAGTAGTCGATAATATTCACGCTGTTTAAGCGCGCTCTGTTGAAACTTCGTTAAAACGTGGTTGATACGCTCGCTGTTTGACGGCATGTCTAGCGGCGTGACTGAAACCAGCCTAAATTCTTATACATTTAGGTACTAGGTATCTCACCGTACCGTATATGCTAATGACGACATCTAAATGCTAACAGCCATTATATACATACATTTTTATTTTTACATTAATACACAAAAACATTATCTCTCATTTCGAAACCAATGCTAAGAAAGCAGGTTGTTAACTAGATTCTATGCATTTATACGTTGCAATCACTTGGCTTTAGAACAAAAACTGCATACTAAATCATCTAGATAGGTACTAAAAATAGCTAAATGTTTTAGGACATCGTTTTTTACTTTGTTAAAAATCACTCAGATCTATGAAAAACCGTAATATTCGTGGTTCGATTATAACCTCAAAATCTGATACTTTTTTTGAAATATATCTTTTATACAGCTAGTCCGCTATAAAAATAAGATCACATATGAATTTACTAATGATCGACAGTAAAACACACAATTTTCCTATGCTCTTGGTTCCAGGGCGAACAATGTATGGGCGCAGAGCAATCTCCTTTCAACTTGTGATAAAAACAATTATCAGGTGACTCCCTGCCAAAAATAATTTTAATCAATGTACAAGTTTATTACGCTTTAAAAAAACATTTGAAGTACAAACATTTACGAGCGGCCAGGAGCGCAAAGCTTTCATTGTGTCTTATGTAGTTCCGTTAAAAATCATGTCCTACATACCCACGCTTAGAGGTGGAATATTTTCTCCAAATTTTTATAGGACTACTCATCGAGTATGACTTATGTAACCAAAGAAAAATTATTAAAATCGGTTTAGCCATTCCCGAGAATACGGTGCACATACATAAAAAAACGTACAAGTCGAATACAGAAACTCAGCGCTTGAACTTGCTTAAAAAGTTTATCCGCCCGGAATAATAAGTACTACGTAGTTCTACGTCTATATTACTTCCACTTTTGCGAAATTATTCGGTTAAATCCAGTGCGGGCTGGCGGTGTTTCATTTCTCATACAGCAATATTTATTGAAATCCTTTTCGTACATCACTGAAAACCTGTTTAATAAAATTTTAAAGATTATTGTCACGATTAACACGTTTTTAGCAGCCGTAGTGGCTTGAGGGATAAAAGCGCTCTTCGTAAATTACAACGTACGCGAGCTAACTGGGTTTGATACCCACCGAAACCAATTCATCAATTTATTAGCATTTTATGTATAGATGGTAGAGCCATGCTGCAGCTATATTAATAGTATAGTTGTAGCACGGATGGGTCGGCTCGACCGGGGATGGACCACGTTTTCACAGAATACCAGCGTAAAATAACAATACACCTTAAAATCCAGGGTAGCAACGACGGAACTACTTCAGGTTGCAACGGATAAAGGAGTGTCGATCGCCATAGTACAGGAACCTTATGTGGAAAAAATAGCGTTATTAAAGAACATTCTGGCACGCGAGTAATTCAATGCAGCCTGAATAGACAAAAAAACCAGTGAAATCTGCAGTCCTTGTCTTCGGGGACCAACTTGAGATCATTTATAATCCACAACTGGTTACCGAAGCAGAAGCGGCGGTAGTTCTGGTTGCAGGAAACCTAAAATTAGGAGTCGTGTCAGTCTACCTAGAGGGGGAACAAGACATCAATCCCTACCTTAGACGAATCCAAGCAGCATGTGCAAAACTTCACACAAACAACAACATAGTGGCTGCAGACGTAAATGCTTGGAGTCAATGGTGGGGAAGCAACACAAAAGACGAAAGAGGCGCGCCATATAATACCTTCCTCAATGAAATGGGTCTCCATATCCTCAACACGGGTGACATACTTACCTTCGAAACCTATAGAAAGGGGAGAATCTGTTCGAGAATAATAGACGTCACTTCTCGGCAATATGGAGGACTGCAGAGTGGAGAGAAGTCTAATTACATCAGACCTCAATTCCATAAAATTTACGTTACGGACCAAAACGGCCTTAAGACCATTACGGCCCTGCACAACGCGTTAATACAACACCCGGAAGGCAAAATGGTCAGACTTCTCATCAAGCTTCAGATCACTTCTAGAAGAAAGAGCCATAACTTCCACATTAATCGAGAAGGTGGAAACCCATGAGCAACTAGAATCCATCACAATAGCCTACACAAAAGTAATCCAGGATTCTTGCGACGAGAATATTCCGAAAGTGGGCATGAAGTGGGTGAATGCAAAACTCCCATGGTGGTCAAAAACCTTCAATCAACTCAAAAAGAAGTCCATAGGAAAAAACGGCGCATAAGAAATGCGGCAACAAATCGAATAAAACATGTCATAGATGACTACATAAACTGTAAGAAACAGTAAACCACAAAAGTTGAGGAGGCGCAAACTGAAAGCTGGAAAGAATTCTGCACGACACAGGAGAAGGTGAGCATGTGGGATAAAAGCAAACTTTACAGAGTTATCCGAAAATCCTCAATAAGGTAAGAGGACATGCTCCTAAGAAACAACCAGGGTGAAACCCTGACATCTGAAGAGTCAGCAGAAGTCTTGGCCCAAATATTTTACCCTGACGTCTGTGTGGTAACAGATTAGCCGTACCACACCACAGTGCGTGAGCTGACGGACTTCAACAAAGACCTACGTTTGTCAGAAGATGATCCACCTTTTACAGAAGCGGAGCTTGATTCAGTGTTACAAACACAACCCAAAAAAGTCCCCTGGACCAGATGGGCTAACATCTGATATCTGCTCCGCCGCAATACACTGCAACAAGAAGGTATTCCTAGCGATAGCCAAAATGTGCTTCAAAATGGTATACTTTCCCAAGCAGTGGAAAACTGCACACGTGGTCATCATTCCTAAGCCAGGGAAGGATAACTACACTCATACGAAGTCATATTGACCCATAGGTCCCTTTTCAGTACTCGGAAAAATAGTTGAGAAATTGATGCTGAGCCGAATCCAGTGGCACTTCCTCCCAACTCTCAATAAAAGCCAGTATGCTTTCATGCCCCAACGTGGTACTGATACTGATCTATTGGAACATATTAAAAAATAAGTGAGGAATAAAAGATCGTCCTCGTTATTTCACTAGATACAGAGTGAGCCTTCGATAACGCTTGGTGGCCAGCATTGAAACTGCGACTAGCCAAGGAGAAATATCCCAAAAACCTCAACAATATGGTTGGCTCTTACCTTCCAGACCAAAAAATCACAGTCTACTTCGCCAAAGCAACCTGTGAGAAGGGAACTTTAAATGGTTGTTTTCAAGGATCTATTGGTGGACCAACCTTTCAACTTACGCAGGTATACTGTCAGGCATTTACGCATGACGTTGTCTAGGTAATCTTGAGCCACTCAACGAGTGCCCTGGAGCAGCAACATAACGACACTTTAAAGAGGGTAACGAAATGGGGAATCAAGAACCAATTAAAGTTTGCAGCGCACAAAACAAATGCAATGCTCATAACGAAGAAACTAAAATTCGACTCCCCTAACCTGCATAGTTCTGGCAGCAGAGTAAATCTCGAAAAGGAAATTAAAGAACTCGGTCTCATAATCGACCGTGGACTTACCTATAAACCGCATGTAGCAGTCGCATGCAAAAAAGCGGCTGACAAATACAAGCAGCTTGCATGCGCGGCCAAGGTGACCTGGGGTCTCAATGGTGAGATTGTAAGGACAATATACGTTGCAGTCGTCAACCTATAGTGATGT
Organism: Parnassius glacialis; assembly: GCA_033319125.1. Lineage (NCBI taxonomy): Eukaryota > Metazoa > Arthropoda > Insecta > Lepidoptera > Papilionidae > Parnassius > Parnassius glacialis. The sequence goes on from JAVANC010000026.1 coordinate 54,056,382, forward strand.
ACGCTTCGAGCGCGTGGCCTTCAGCAACAGAACTACAGATGACTAAAGACCAATTTAACACGTTGCAAAGGGGCTTCGCGCAGAAGATCTGTAAAGCGTACCACACGGTATCGCTCACTTCCGCACTCGCTATCTCGGGTCTGCTTCTGCTAGACCTGAGAATAAAAGAGGCGTGTAGCCTGTACAAGATCAAGAATTAAGGCTCACTAGACTACTTACCACCATGAAGAGAGCTTGGAAACCGTTTAAATCACTTGGAATAACCTCATTCCTCTAAGCTCGTCAAATTGGATTATGAGTTACTGATGGAAGCAAGATAGAAGGGAGTGTCGGAACAGCCTCAACATGGTGGGAAGATGGCAGAGAGGCCAGTAGTTCCACCTTTAGAATGGACCCATCCTGCAAAGTTTTCCAGTCCGAGCTCTACAGCTTGCTCAGGCTAACCAAGCTAGCAGAATCAAGGACAGGACCTGTTATTAACATAATGAGCGACTCAAGATCTTCGCTCAATCTGCTAGCGAGCCTTAAAGCAAGCCATCTCCTATCGAAAACCATGTGGGTAGTTGTGAATGCAACACGTAAAATTGTTATCTCTCAAGTTATTATTAAAATTAATATATATTTCGTAAAATATTATATATCAAGTGCTAGTAATGAAAAGTTTGCTTAAACTACCTGTCTGTGAGTGTTTACTACTTAATCCAACCACAATAACAACAGCTTTTTTACTTTTATAACCTCTCAATTTATCACTATACCATGGACTCGACAATTAAAAACACTCTGTCCAGTTTCATGGAGGTGTTTCATAAATGGATGGATGTTTTTGAGGAAGAATTGCAGAAAAAGCCCAGCACATGTACCAGTACTACTTCTTTGGCAGCTGAGTTTGCATCTTTGGACATACCTCGCGTGTGGTATGATAAGTGTGGATGTCATGGTGGTCCTATATGAGAAAGGTCAAGTCGTGGACCACATTGGTTGCATAAAAGACTCAAATAAACATGAGATAGTCGTGTATGAGGACAGGGGCAAAAACCTGAACTTCCTCAAACATCGTGACTCGACTATGGCAACTTAACACCTAACAGCAAATCTAAAAACACTTAGTGGCTCAGAACGCCTGCAACTGAAAACGGCCAAAGAAAAGGCCGCAGCCAGGGAAAAAATTACTAAAAGTTCTGAGTCCCAAAGCGGGGTTAGTGCATTAATGAATACCATCAGTGCTGTGGCCCAGAGCATTCCAGGAAGAGCAATGCGAAAATTGAGAAAGATAAGAAAAGCCGAAAACCTAATAAGGGAGCCTCCGAGAATTCTCAAGAAATCCCAACCCACCAACACTAGACCCTGTTCGATACGAGTCAGCCCGCCAAAATTTCTACTGGCGATTGCGCCTAAGCACCACATAATCAACGCATTCCTAGAGTCCAAAGTCCTCACAAAAGCAATTCTTGAGGTGAACCAAACAGGTAGGAACATCGTACAAAGTTTCCACCTCGGTAGTCATGAGTTTCTTGTGCTGCAGCTCGAGGAGGCAGAGGCCGCAATTTATGCAACAAAATATCTACACTCATAAGAGGTAGAATAGGTCATCAAATGGCGGCTTATAGCAGGTCAGCAGGCATCGTATCCTTGGATGAGAAGGAAACGGAACGACAGGGTAGAGTAGTAGTATTCAAACCCCCCTCCCCCAACGACCCTATTGTGGTCACTGCCCGTTGCACCAGGGTGATGCTAGAAGACAGGATCCTGAATATGGCGGAAACCGTCTCGAGAACATGTGGAATGGGAGATCTTTGGGAAAGCTGGACGGTGTCGACAATAAATTGGGTCAATGGAGACCCGGGATGTGGAAAAACAACTTGGGTTATAAACCAATTCGATGCGGAGAATGATTTGATTGCGACTACGACAACAGAAACAGTTAAAGACCTCAGGGGAAAATTAACTAACCGCATTTTTTTTATATGATAAGGGTGACAATCGAGCACACAGTCCACCTGATGGTAAGTGGTTGCTGCGGCCCATAGACATCTACATCTATCCTCTATTACAAATCAAAATGTAGATGCGCCGCCAGCCGTGAGGACCAAGATGGAATGCCTCATTTCCAGTAAAAAGGGCCTCCGGCACCTGCACTCACCAAGCGAAACGCAAAGGTAAACCTCTACTTCATGCTGGTTTTTTGTGAGGTCGTGGTACCACCCCGATTCGAGCCAGCCGATCCGTGCGACAGCAAAAGCTGCCGCGTGGCTCTACCACTGTTAAAAATATATAGGCATCGACGCAAAAATTAAAGTGCGCACTATGGCCTCAATTTCAGTAAATGTCATGAGAAGACTTAACAGAAAATGCACTCGGCAATGCGACTGAGTGAAGCGGAAAAATTACTGCTCATCGGTGACATCAATCAACTTTCGTATATCGAAAGGGAAAGCCGCTTTGCGATGCAATGTACTTGCCCAAGTCTCGTGACCACAATTAGCCAAAAGTTCCTGTGTACGCACCAGAATCCAATGGATGTGGCAAATGCCCTAAGTGAAATCTACAATGGCACATATTCATCCAGATTTCAGGTGCACTTACTAGAATGAAAAAGGTACACGGGAGTGGTCATACCAGGGAACCTGCCCAACACCTTATATCTTGCATATACGCAAGCAGAAAAGGAGTCCCTTACCAGCCAGGGAAATGTTTCGAGTCCTGGGTCGCGAATTTTAACCGTACATGAGGCCCAAGGCCAGTATACGGGACAGTGGTGATATTGAGGATAACTACAGAGAAGCACAAAATTTATGACAGCGTCCAACACGCAGTAGTGGCAGTGTCCAGACATACAGTGCCCAGTGTATATTACACGGACGATGGCGACCATGCAACTGAAAGGCTGATTAAGAGCGCAATGGCTGCGATAACAAAAAGCATTAAAGAATATAACTTAAAATGGCATTAAGAAGCAGAGACGCAGCTATCGTAGAGAACCTGACTACGGCGACTTGATATAGCTGAAGACGGAGCGGTCTCCACGACAACAAAATAAAAAATGTATATATTATAAAAATTTGTATGATAAGTTAATATAGTATGTTACGAACTAGATTTTAAGTTAAAAATAAAAGGAAAAAAAAACAACTTACGTATCTTTAATAATAATTATACATATTAAAAAAGGTATATAGTATAAAAAATTGTATGATAAGTTAATAAAGCGTGTTAGGAACTAGATCTTAAGTTAAAAGTAAAAGAAAGAAAAAAGAACGGCGTATCTGTAATAATACCTAAAACATAAAAAAGCAACGAAACAGAGAAATAATAATAATTTAAAAAAACAATAAAAAATACTGCGAACTCACTGCTTCGGCTTAAGTGAATTTACTATACTAGAAGTGTAAGGAGTACAATGTAAAAATGCAAAAGGTAATAAAGAAATATAAAGCGACAAAAAGGTACGGAATTCGAGTCTGTAGTGAAAATTTATTTATATAAAAAAAAAACTTCTGACCACTGTCTGGTAAAATCGGTGTCACAGACATAAGATATAATATAATACCTACTTTTGTGGATCCGTGTGCAATATTTAAAGAAGAGTAAATAAAAATGCTGCAGCCTCAATAAATCAAATTTTAATAAACGTACTAAGGTATAAAATTATCAGGTAGTAAACATAAAACATTAATTAGTTTTGAAACTAAGTCCAACGACTATCCACGTCTTCTCTGGCTCGGTTAAACGTGAGCCTGCTGACTGACTAATTTAATATGTTTAACATTTAATGATTACACGTACCCTCATACATATGAGGCGTTGGTGAGTTAATAAATGAAACACGGTACCACTTTGGTGTAACGGGCTTGTACAACTTACGTATAAGACATGTGCTCTGGCGGTGAAGTTAAACGTGCGAGGAAACCTGCAAGGATTAAAAATTAAAAAGTAAATGATGACAGAATATTTAGGCGAGTTTTTCCTGCTTTGAAACCTCATAGAAGTATCAAGCCATTTTTACATGGGGAAATGCCTATGCATACACGACTCGCGGAGGCAGGGACGGGTTATGTCGGACCCGCAAAACTAAAACCCCATGATGTTCCACCTTCGCCGCAAATTTGCAGGGTCCCAGGAACGCTTTCACATACATTCGCGGCTCCACCAGTACCGGCCGCCTCAGGTTAGCCCCTCCTCAGGAGAGAACATATTTTCTCCTTTTTCCTTCCTTCAGGTAAGGCGCACCAGGAATAAAATACGCCTTCTTTCACGGCCTCCATTTCTACCTGCGTAACGGAACCCCCTATGTCAGTGTAGGCCAAGAAGTTTCAGGCCTAAAGTTAATCCTGTGTTTGCACACTGATATTTATGAAACTAATATTTGTGCATTATAATGCTGTACCGGAAGATGGCTAGTATTTGAGACTGGCTTAACCTTAATTCGATTTGGAGAAGATTATTTAAATATTTCTAAAAGTATTCTCGTATTCTACGAGTAAAGTATTTATAAATATCTATCATATATATAAAGCCAAGTGTTTCAAAGGATGAGAAAGAAACCTGCAGGCTATGCGGGTAGCATCCAGTGGCGCCGCCTTCTGTATTTAGCCAGGAAAGGACTGTTAAGGAGTTTAAGTCCAGAGGTTGACCGGGATTACACATTCGCAGAAATAACTACAGGGGATAATTTCGGCCGGCAGACCATCTCACATGTCGGTCACATCGTGAGCCAGGTTCAACAAAAATATCCTTAATTGTGCCCGGACTACAAACACAATATCAAGCTTATTCTCAAAGATAGTCCTGTTTGTGATGATGGCTCGGTCCAATTTAGCCCGCCGCGGTAATTTATGAATACTTATAATAAGAAAGTTTCTGATATACGAAATCGGATTTCGTGTGCTAGGTTGTGTCTGTGCAAATACTCAGAATTAGAAAGCGCCAAATAACAAAACGTGGGGGAATAATAATAATAATAATAAATGTGTTCATAATAATAACACTATAATGAGGTCCCACAGGATGCATCATCCGAGATCGTCAGTAATGAGGCTGTACTTGCCACGGAAGCATGGTGGGCGCGGCTTTTTAAGCGCGCTTACCATGCATAATCGCGAAGTGTGCGGCCTCCGTAATTACTTTCTGGCGAAAGCGGATGATCCATACTATAGGCACGTTATTTCTTGTGATAAAGGACTTACCCCTTTATCCTCAGCCAACGAGCAATGGCAAGACCCGGCAGTACAGAGCATTTCCGACCGGGAGATCGTAAGGAAGGAGAAGGCGCTCCACGGGAGGTTCTACAAGGCTCTACATGAGCCTTTCGTGGACACAGTCGCCTCCCTCCACTGGCTACGTTTCGGTGACCTCTTTGGGGAAACTATGGGTTTTGTCTGTGCGATACAAGATCAGGTTATTAAGACCAACAATTATCGGAGATACATCCTAAAGGATGGCACCGTTGACGTCTGTCGAGCTTGTCGCCATCCCGGTGAATCACTTAGGCATGTCATCTCCGGTTGTTCGGCGCTTTTTAACTCTGAGTATTTGCACAGGCACAACTTAATAGCCAGGATTCTACACCAGGAGCTCGCTCTGAAATACGGTCTCGTGGATCGGAAACTGCCGTATTATAAGTACTTGCCGGAAGCCGTGCTCGAAAATGACCGCGCCAGGCTCTACTGGGACCGGGCCATCATCACAGACAGGACTATTCTTGCGAATAAGCCTGATATTGTGCTGATGGACCGGGCACAGTCAAGGATATTTTTTGTCGACATTACCATTCCTTATGACGAGAACCTCGTGAAAGCCGAAACAGATAAGCTTACTAAATATCTGGACCTGGCTCACGAGGTGACCGACATGTGGGGTGGATTGCCGACCGAAATTATTCCTGTGGTCGTTTCTGCGAACGGGTTAATCCCAGTCAGCCTCTCGGGTCATCTGAGGCGACTGGGACTCCGTGACGGACCGCTCCAAGCTCAAATGCAGAAGGCGGTGCTCCTCGATACCGCCCGCATAGTCCGCCGGTTTCTTTTCCTTTCCCCCTAACCCTCGGCCGTTTGGTCTCCCCTGCCGAGGGCTTCCATCTGGTTGGGTTTTTATTTATTTATGTATTTTTTATGTATTTATTTTATTTTGTTGATATTTATGTATGTTTATCATTTTCATTTACAATTATATATTTATACAGCCCAACCAGATGAGAAAACTATATAGATACCCCTATAATAAATGTGTTCATAAGAAATATGGTACAAAGATGTTTGTATGAAATAATTAAGTATCACATATTTCACCAATTTTGGTATATGATAACTTATGATTAGAAAATACAATATATTTAATTAAAAATAAACGTGCATCAGTTAACAATTTTGATATTAACCATTTAAAACACGACCAAAGAAGAAACAGCGTTTTAACAGTCACTAGAAACGTTCTTTGATTTTTAGCAGTTCATTTACCGAATAAATTGTTTTTCTAAAAGCTATTTTAATAAATTACGTCTAAATAGATTATAATCTAATTGATTTATTTCATTTGGGATTTTGTTAAACACTTGAATAGCCATCAATAACAATTTTTTGAGTACAGACTAGATTTAAATGAGGGCAAAATATTTTTTTTCTGGGTATCTGGTACTATAATTCACTGTATCTTTTAATTTAGTAAAAAATGCGGATAGTTTTTTTATGAATTTTGAAAGCTCAAAAATGTGCATGGATGGAAGAGTAAGAACGCCTAATTCTTTAAATAGTGATTTGCAGGAAAAAAGTGGCTCGACGCCATAAATTGCTCGTCTACAGCGTTTTTGCGCTATAAAAGCATGGTTCACATCTGTCGGAAGGTGAACCTGTGTCTACAAAAGGCTGTGAAGTCTTGTAGAATCTCCCATGGAGTTCTTTATCTATACTGATTCTCGGTCAGAAATAATCTTTGTTACCGGGTTCTTTCACTACTCTTTGGCTTAGGATAGGGGGGAGGGGGTTAGTCCTTTATCGAATCTACAATCCCATCTGGAAATGAGAAACCGACATAGGATATGGGCTGCAGCATCACAACTAATTATTAATAATAAAAAAGTAGAGGTTGTCAACCCACCTGCCAAGTGTGACAAATATGAAAATATCCTCCCTGTAAGACAATCTACGGAAAGAAACTTATGTTCAGCATCTATAGACTTTCTGCATGCTTTACCGAGTCACTCTCAATCTAATGATTAGTTAAATAAAATTTTAAAAAGGACATATAACATAATACATCAACCAATTTAACAATCTATAAAAAGGCTATTTTCATACAATTTTTAATGACTTAGTGCCATTGTTCAAAATTATTAAAAATTATGTGTTTAAAAGAATATTTTGCTTTTTATTCCCAGGATAGAGATATTTTTCGAACCAGTGGTAAATAAAAAAAAATACTTTCAATTAGTATTATGTAATAATCTGTAAATCCAACATTCTTTTGTTATCGGTCCAGAAAAATTACTGGTGTTACTGATTCCATAAATATATAAAACAAAATATTTTTTATTTTTGCTAAGTACTTCGTACTAAAAGTCATGTTTTACTTTAATAATAAGAATAATATTTTTTTGCAACCATAAGTTTGTACAATGGTATTCAAGAATAATAAGTTCCACACATTCTACCTTAGTGGTGTTTAAATATTAATGGTTCTGTAACTTATACAATATTTATCAAAATTTTTAACTACACAAGTTATTTAATATTATTCAGTTGATTTCATAATTCATTAATTATGTAACAGTGTCAGAGAAAATGCCCATAAGAAAAGTAAATATTAATATAGCTCGAGACATTATTCTCATAGCTCAATGACAAATATTAATATTAATTTTCACCTCTGAATCGAAAAAAAAAACAATTAAGTAAATACTAACTTTTGCTCCAATTACCCTGCTCACCTGCTGGCTGTGTACCTGATGTATTGAAGGCGAGTCTCTGACAAACGAATGAGGGTAGAAAATCTAAGCCTAACCGAAAATCCACAGATTGGTGATGTAGAGCAGCGTATCTTGTACATGCGACTGCCTAGGAACCCATCTGGGTAATTTATTTTAATTTATTACACTACATAAAAGTTCACTGTTTTAATTATTACACTACCAAAGATTATCAAGCCCTCTCCCACCCCCCTCCATGACCACAGGTGCTGGTCACATTACATTAAAAATTAAAAATCAAACGTTTTAAATAATCTGTAAAATTAATTTTATTCGGTGTATATTTAACATTTTCAAAACCGGTAATATTTTTCACTAAAAATGCTCCGTCACATTTGCCACTAGGGAAATCACTTGACGCTTAAGGTACAAATTGTTGCTATCGGCTTTTTATCTACATTATTGTGAAGTACGAGTATACTGATTCAACTAATGATTTTTTCATTAAAATTTACTCTTTTTCCGTAAAAATATTTTAGTTTTTGAAACAATGGTATAAATTTAATCTTATGATTTGTAATAAATAAAAAATTTGATTTATCACTCCAACTTAATTTGTGATAGCAGACGAATTACAAAAGAAAATAAAAATTGGTGCAACCTGTATAGAAATAACAATATTGATAATAAAAGCACAGAGCAGCTCTATTAAATAAGCCTGACGTATAAAACCGATTCACGTCCGAAACACCATGAGAAGTACGAGATTTTCAATTGCAAATTGGCAGTAAAATTTTATCTTAGACTTCAGAGGTGACAACGCTTCTGCATGTTGATTTTTAATCAAGAATAAGTGCAGCCCATGGTCACAGTATTCATCTACCATACGGTGAAAATGCTCGATTGTAACTTATTCCTATAAAAAAAAACTCAAAACAATGCTAATTGTGTCATCTTTAACCCTACCTAATAACCCTACCTACTGAAGATAAAATATTGACCAATCAAAAATTATGTTAAACATCCAGGTTTTACTTCTACCGGTAAACACTAGGTTCAAAATTTCCTGACGAGTTTGTGTACATAGGACAAAATTTTCAATTAGGAAAGTGTAACTTTGACCAAGAAGTCCATGTAGTTTAGGTCATGTTCGTGGAACCCTTCGGCGTCAGTGGTAATTAAACAAAAGGGTGATGTTCAACAAGTATTATTTATAACCTATATTGAATAAAAAAGTCTCTATTTCTGTTTCTTTTTCAAACCTTGTTTGAAATATCTCAAAACCTTAAAAACAAATTGTAAATTTCTGGAATGGTCTGCAATATTATGTACTAGGTAAGGAAGGATATAACAGAACGAAGTTGCGGGCACAGCTAGTTATGAAAATATAACGCAACAAAGTGACATACCTGGCTCGCTTTATTCGGTTGTAAATGGGATCACTCGCTGCCGGCTATTGTTGCACCAATTTACCTCACAAAGTAGTTTTTACCACAGAAACGCTTTTGCGAGAACTAAAAGTGCATTGTGTATGTAATTTTTTAATGGTATTTTTGTAGCCTTAAGGTTTAATTGAAAAGTAAGGTTCTACCATCCGAACAATATTTCCAAAAAAATCTATCTCAGTCACAACATCTCAATAACTTTTATTCTTCTTTGTAGAGTTGAATACAGTTGCACTTCATCCATTACAGCCTACAAAATTCAACTGCTGAACAAGGGGATTTTGCCATATTTGGCACGCTTGCTAGGCGGGTTCTCAACCGCAGTTTATGTATTTTACGTTTTTGTCTGAAAGATGTTGTTGTCTTTTTTTATAGGATAAGGGTGACAGACGAGCACACTGTCCACCTGATTGTAAGTGGTTACTGTGGCCCATAGATACCTACATGTATTTTCGATTACGAATCTAAATGCGGATGCGTTGTCACCCGTGAGGATTAACATGGAGTGCCTCTTTTCCAGTAAAAAGGGTCTCTAGTTCTCTTCACTCACCATTCGAAGCACAGCAGCTTTAAGCTGCTATTTTACGCTGGTATTCTGTAAGACTGTGGTTCTTCCCCGGTCGAGCCGATCCATTCGTGCTACAACTATACTACTAATAGCTGCAGCATGGCTCAACTAAAACTCTTGTTTTAGTTTCCCTCACAACTTTTATTGAACTGCAATATTTATTATATTAAAACCGAGAATCCATTTCAAGCTTAAAATAGTTTAAACGTTACGTAGCGCAGATGTTATGTAAATTTTAAATGTTAAGTAATGAGTAATTTTGAATTAATATATCGTTTATATCCATAATAAAAAAAAATTAATTATCATAGAGTCCTACTGCTTTCAGTATAGTGTCAAGATTACTGGTTGCGTCCCTCACTGAATGGCTATACTCAGCCTTTGAGCGAGAATAGAACCAGCCTTTTTATCACCAGCAGGGACACCAGTCGCGGCACAGTTCCTTTACGAACTTCACCGCACGTTGACTCCACGGACCGATAGCCTCTACAGCAAATTGCACAATATTTATTATCTCTCAGAGACTCATCTTTGCACCACTTACTTGCTTCAGCTGAGATGCTGCTCCGACTCTAAATCAGGTATCCCTAAGATGAGCGGCTGTTAAAATATCTGTGCAACTAACAACCTACACTGGGGCTTAAACTGGCAGACCTTTATTTGTTTAATGATTCATCAAAAAAATCCACGTAATAACACTTAAAATGTTTCTTACTCTAGTAATGAGGTTCCATGTAATTAGCTACATTAGCTCATTATTACCAATTATACACAAATCCTTCTAGTCGTACAAATCCTATTTAAGAGTTTTATTACAATCTGTTCAGCTTTTTCAAAGATTAGCTTGGACAGAAAGACAGCAAAACTTTAAAAAAATGTTATTCATGTCTTAATGGTATGCAAATAATCCCCCATCACAATAAAAGCTTAATTATTAGTTAGTAAGATTCATATCAGAGAGAGAGATTCAGAGACACACGCTTTAATTTTATTCAAAAAAAATCAAAAAATAAAAATTATCTTTATTTTCAGACCAGTAATACTTAAAATTAAATACATTATTGGAACACTCCTTTTAAGTTTATTTATATGTAATAGATTAAAAAAATTCTTATCTTTGAATATAAAAGCAAGTTTGTTTTCCGAATTGCTGTGGACATAGACATAGATATATTGTAAATAGTTATCTATAAGCTTATTCGGAAGCTCGTCTCCGTCAGTCTAACTCCGTACAATGGAACTTTGAAGGGCAGATTTTGCGGTTCGCAAGCATTGATCCGAATAATGCTTAATCTACTGGCTAAGATAAGTTTGAAGTAAATATTATTGGCTGTTTTTAGTTATATTTTATAGCTATAAAACTACCTAGTATTAGCAAGCAGACTTTGTTCTGCCTATTCCGGTAGATGGCGCGATGATTCTGAAAAGAATAAAAAATATATTCTATAGCTGAAGGTAACCCGGGTTAACTATAATATCACGTACGTCATAGAGCTACGTAGCAACCATGATATGGTTCTAGCACGAATGGATTTGCTCGGCCGTGAACGGACCACGCTCTCACAGAACACCAGTGTAAAATAGCAGCTAGCAGCTGCTGTGTTTCGTATGGTGAGTGTGAACCGGAGATCGTTTTTACTGGAAACAAGGTATTCCATCTAAGTACTCAGGGATGACAACGCACCTGCATTTTGAGACGAAAAAATAGGACTCGCCAAACACTTCTGTCAATCAAAAACAATCCGTGATAATCGGTGCTGTAGCGTCGGGAATAAAGAAGTAAGTAGATATTAGTCAAGTTTAATTCTACATAAAAAGGTATATTCCATAAAATCAATAATTTCTTTACTTACATTCCATTATACATATCTATATAATACATATCATAACATCTTATTCGCCCACATGCACACACATGTACACCCGCCCACACATCACAGCAAGGAATAATTTTTTCGGTAGTCTATCTTTAGCCATGTTTTAAGCAAGCTATTTTTATCTTTCAGTAATAATATATTTAAATTTAAGTCTTCTTTATTTAATTTTTCGATTATATAAAGTTTTCGATTATATATACTTCGACTTATCGATTTTTTAACTTAATACATAAAAATAAACTGTAAAATTTATACTTCCCATTGTTGTCCCTTGGTGAAACTCCAGCTTGATTTTTGTGATTTGGATAAATACTTGTAATAGTTTTACAATATTTGTTTTTAATTATAGTTACACAAATCATTATTAACCCAACCGGTTTAGTCTCCGGCATCAATCGTGAAGGCAATTTACAAACAAATTGCACAAAGAAAAACATTCAAATCTGGAACAGTTATTTGTAGGCCATACTTGTTCCGTGCGGGATTAAAACTCACGGCCTTCAACGCTGCAACTTAATGCCAAGCCACCCCGCATGGAGCCGTCATCAGGGTATGTAGGAATTAAAATACAAGGATTCTTATAAGTCCTGATGACCGTAAGGCGATACCGATAGCTTTATAGTTAGAATGAGTAAAATTTAAAATAAAAATGGTAAAACTAGTACAAGTGTTCATCCATAATCATCTCAGAAATGAGAAAAGGCATGTATCATAAACAGCGGGGCATAATAACGGTAACTTATTTTTTTACGCAGCGGAACGTATAATATGTATCCCCTCTAACAAAAATTCCGCTCAAGACAAAAACTACTGGGGGCAAGCTGAGGAACAAGACGATCCCTGCCATGCTATCCGTGAATTTCAGGGGACTTCACTCAAACCTAAATGCCGTCCACTACCATCTACAGACGGCGAAGCCGGCCTTGCTCTTTCTGACCAAGACGCAGGTTTCCTCTCTGGCTGATACTTCGTATCTCTCCTACCCGGGGTACAAATTGGAACACTCCTTTGTGCCTCGGGCTGGAGTTTGCGCATACGTCAGTCTGTTTTCGATGCCTCGGTAATATTGAAGGTCCACCAAGCGACCACCATCCGCACGTCTACGGGTGCCTCTATAGGTCCCAAAGCAGTAATGCCGAAACAGACCGACTCATTGAACATATCCAAATGGCTACAGATTCCTTGCTACAGCAGATTTCAGATATCGAGATCCTCGACGATTTTAACGCCCACCACGCCAAATGGCTCGGTTCAGGTTTAAACAATCATGCTGGGAGATCTGTTCATAATTTTGCCGCGGAATGTGGTCAGACACAACTGGTTACTTTGCTTACGTGGATTCCAGATATAGAGGATCATGCACCTTCCCTGTTGGACCTTCTGCTGACCTCGCATTCATACAGATACCTAGTCTCCGTCCATGTCTCTCTTAGATACTCAGCACATTGTCTAGTCCAAAGTGTGGCACCACTCACGCTGAAACTGGGGTTGCATTCTGCAGGCTGCCGCCGCGTTTGACACTATAGGTCGGCCGATTGGGATAGGATGCGGTTTTTTACATCCTACTCTTGGGGGCGGGTTTGTTTCTCGTCGAAAGATCCCAACTTTATTGCTAATTCTGTCGCAGGTGTGGTACTTCAGGGTATGGAATTTTTTATTCTTACCTCTGTGGTGCCCATCGGAGGCATATCTCATCCACGGTTTAGTTGCTCCTGTAATATAGCATTATGAAGGTCTACAGGGTCTGGGCTGATACATTAAAGTTCTGGGATGTAAGCACAAGCGCCCTTAAAAAAAAGTATAATTCCGCCTCCGGGTCTTTGAAGAGTCCTTGCCAAGGCAAAGTTAGAGCACATAGGCAGAATTGATGAGAAACCTTTCTCCTTCCTTCGAAAACCAGTGCATTCTGGTCTCTCGCCATGGCTGTCCAAGGAAACTTCTGTCAGCCATCTCTTCCATCTCTGCATAGGGAGGATGACTCACTAGCCCATGACTCAAAGGAGAAAGCGGATCTGCTAGGCAAGAGCCTAAAAAGATCTTTGCGTCCAACTCGACTCTCGATGACGAGATGTGTACACCACTGCCGACTATTAAGCAGTATAAGTGATCCATGCCGGTTTGAAAATCAGTCTTCTCTCTGGATATCCACAAGTCGAGTGGACCTAACGGAATCCCATTCGTCAAGTCAATTTATTTATTTAAAACATAAAAGATTTTTGATATTGATATGGTCTCTATAAGATTTTGTTAGGTTAGCTAATTACGTAATAATTTAAGACAGAAGGATCCTTAAGTAGGGACTGAATAAATTAACCGACTTGTTATTACATGGATCTCACAACTTATTACGGTAGAAAAACTGAGTTGCATAAGTTGGCTTTTTTTACAAGTTATGTTTTTGATGGCATTTCATTTCTTTTTGTAGATAGTTGTATCCAGGTACCTATCGACACCTTTTATTCCATTATAATATACATATATACGTACACTGATTCATTCACTGCAAATATAACTTTGTAATCCTATATATTTATATGGATTACAAAGTTATTTATGGAATTGGTGTATCTCGAAAACTGGACAGAAATTGCAAAATATTTTAATTTTCCTTCATTTGTATATTAAACAATAATTATATTCGAAATTTAAAGCTTCCATATCTGCTAGAAGTGCCTTAGAGTTTTGATGATCGGTCAGTCAGTGAGTGACAAAATTAAGAAACTTTGACTAGTTATAATTCTTAAACTACTGGTTCAAATTTAATGAAATTTGAAATATACTGAGTTTATACAATGCCTACTTGGTAAGTGAAAATTGAGGCTTCTAGATTTGTCCACAACGAAGTTATAGGGTTTCGAAAATAACCTGAACTGCTTCAAGAAAAGGGTGGTACAGCCGTGCCGCTTTTTTTTCGACTTGGCCGGGGCACTGCCTTGTCCCCAGATTAGTCCATAGCTGTCTCTTTTATTCACTGCGAAATAATGTGGCGAGCCAGAGACGAGAAGGAATTCTAAACGATTTTTGTTTAACGTGTTACATATGCAATTACGGAAAAATGCTGATGTTTACCTTCTTTGTGCGTAAACGAGACGAATAATTTCCGTATTTTGATATTATTGTTTGGTATTCTATTTTTAGATGATGTGAAGTTCGCTAAAGGCACTAAAGGGGCTGTCCGTTTATATTTCTTTATGTGCGGGCAAGACTTGTTCGTTTATTAACTGATTGATATTATTCTATTTTTAAATAATTTATACTTCAGAGTGGGTTCCATATAAATTTGAAAAAAGAAACTTTTAGTAGTAGATTTTGTTTCTTTAGAGTATAATGTACTACGAACGTTGGAATTAAAATTAATGTGCTAGGTATAAACATTCTTAAATTCTTAGCTGCGTATTACCAAAAATTTTGCTATAAAAAAGGCGTGAAGTTATTTACAAGTGGTAAAATTTAAAACGTTGTAAAACCGACTTTAATATAAATAAAATGAGAACATCATCAATGTAGTCGAAGTCAAATAAATACGGATTATTAAGGATAACTCAAAAACTACTGGTCAGATCTTGATCAGATTTATGTGGGAAGACATTAAAAGCACCAGTTTTCAAATAAAAAAGAATCATCAGAATCGGTTCACCCAGAAAAAGATCTGAGATAGCATGCATAAAAAAACAGTCGAATTGAGAACCTCCTCCTCAGTCGGTTGAAAATCACTTAAAGCATACATGTCTTATTTACTGGGCTACCCTAGAATTGCCTTAATAATAACTAAATAACATATAAACTATAATATAGCATTCTATAAATCCTCAAGTTTCTTGTTGTAAACACTGACTTGCACGCGAGCACGGACGACGACTTATTCGTGCATTGGTGTAATTTTAGATACAAAATGCGACGTACACTAGTACACCGTACAAAATCGTTTTTTTCTGTGAGCCTGAATGCTGTAATCGGAATATTGACACCACTTTGAATAAACAAATAACATCATAACCGCATAATATGCAGTTTGCATGTCTGACTAGACATTGCCTCACAACTAGCTTGTGTGGCGATGGACACATTTTTTTTTCTAATTGTTGCCTATATATTCATAGAAGACTTTGAATAGAAAACCCCTCTTACTCCTCTCGTAAATCCAATGTTCTACAAGCGATACTTTCAGGACACTTTTACAAGTGTACCATCAGAATAAATAACTGCATTATATTATTATTAAATATTAATATTAATTATATACATATTAAATATTAATTAAGTTTTATACGTGGTAGAGTCATGCTGCAGCTATATTAGTAGTATAGTTGTAGAACAAATTGGTCGGCTCGACCGGGGTAGGACCACGCTCTCACAGAATACTAGCGTAAAATAGCAGCTTAACACTGCTGTGTTTCGTATGGTGAGTGTAGAGAACCGGAAACCCTTTTTACTGGAAAGGAGGTAATCCATATTAGTCCTCCAGGATGACAACGTATATGCATTTTGATACTTAATTGAGGATAGATTTAGATGAATATGGGCCACAGCAACCATTTACCATCAGGTGGACTGCATGCTCGCTTGTCACCCTATTCTCACGTAATAAAAGTCGTCACAAAGTTTTTTAAATGTTCAGGTTTCCGCAAAATAACGCCTAATTCCAATTATTAAATTAACTTAATTATGAGACCATCTTAATTACATAAAAATTACAAAAATTGAACATTAGTATGGATCCTTTTTCTTTTCTTTTTTTTTACATGGTATTGTTAGGTATTGTTAGGATTTCAATTTTATTTAATAGAATGAGAGTGATAAACAGGCACACAGTCCACTTGATGGTAAGAGAATGCTGTGGCCCATAGACATCGACATCTATCCTCGATTAAGTATCAAAATACATATACCCCTGAGGACTTAGATGGTACACCTCGTGTACACGCTCCTAGCTGTCCCTACAAAGTTCTACCGAACAGGGGCCCATACAGCTGTCAGGTTCGACGGTCAAATAAGGACGGGACCCAACTGGCCTTACGGAAAATGTCCTATCCTACTACACAATAGGGAGAAGGCTAGGTGAATAAATAGTACTTACCTGTCCAGAGGCGAAGAAGGCTGCCAGGGCTCGTTCAGGCGTAATTGTCGTGAATGTTAATTGAGTCTCATTTTAGCGTTTGGCGCAAACACCTCGTTTCCAGTAAAAAGTGTCTCCGGTACTCTACACTCACCATACAAAACACAGGAGTATTAACCTGCTATTTAACGCTGGCATTCTGTGAGAGCCAACAGACCTTCCCTAGTCTAGTTGACCCATTCTATTACAACCATAGCTGCAGCGTGGTGCATGTGGCTCTTTCGCGTATAAACTTAAAGTAATTCGGCTTAACTACGACATCGGCTAGTCAGTGTCTGCGTAGGTATTAAAAATTAAAATAAGTTAAATAAAATCTACAATAAGAGGAAACAACTACACATTGAACATAACAATGTTCAATGTATTAGTCATGCAGTGCTGTACTACCCTACGTCAGAGGAGTCACAGACAAGGTTGGCTACATCTTGAAGCGAGCTTCCATTAAAACATACTTTAAGCCGCCGAAGAAAATTAGTAAATTTTTACCATCTGTCAAGTGTCATATCCCTCTACAAAATGCAGGAGTGTACAAGTTGAATTGTGAATGTGGTCTCTCTTACATAGGAGAGACAAAAATATCTATAAAAACCCGCGTGAAAGAACATATAGTTGACTTGAAGCACTGACGTTCCGGGAAGTCTGCAGTGTGTGAACATGTTCTAGATCGTCTCCGCTATTACATTAGATTTGATAGACCACAAATTCTCGCAATAGAACAGCGATTCCTACCAAGGATGATTCGCGAGGCCTTTAAAATTAAAAAACATCCTAATTTCTATAGAGAAGTTAGATGGGTGCTGCCATCTGCTTGGGTTTCTATAATTAATAAAATTAAATCCAAACCCAAGCATACAACTGCAAGACTTCAGGATACTGTAAGCTCATTCTGCGTAGATTGGACCAAAAATTAATATTCAAAAACTGAAGGTAACCGGGCTAACTATGAAATTGGGACGTCAAATATCGCAGTCACCCCCGTGACCACGGGTGCTGTAAAGTACCCGAAACGTCGGGAATTGAAAAGTTAAATTAAACGCGATAAAATCCGTAAAAATTAGTTTCCTTTTATATTGTACGGTACTCCTGCGAGTTTCAAGCACATTTAATCGGTATAATCCATGCCTTAAAACTAAAATCACAGTAGACTTTGAAAGAGCATATGAGGCTCTTGTTGCTAAAGATACTTCACAGATTTGTGCATACAGAGACCGTAATAGATCCTGGTAGATCATCTCATTAATTTATCAGGCCGGATTTACTATCAAACACAAAAATACTAAAATTACTTTTACGGATTTTATAGCGTTTAATAAAATTATTTTTATTAATTCCCAAAGATTCCGGTACTTTACAGCATGCATTGTCATGGGGACTGAAATGATTGACGTCCCGATGTCAGAGTTAACCCGGAGTACCTTCAGCTTTTAGTTATTAATTTTGGTCCGATCTACGCAGAATAAACTTACTGTGCCTTGAATGTGTCGGGAATCATTAACAAAAAGTTAATTAAACGCTATAAAATCCGTAAAAGTAGTTTTATTCAATGTTCGCGTAAATATAAGAAATCATTACAAAAATAATAACTTTTACTTTAGGACATTATATTTAAATACCCTGTGAAAAAAGAGCTCGACGGTATATTAAGTTAAGAAAAAAAATGTTACCTAAATTAATAAAAAAACAACATGATGACATATTAAAAATTATGTACAAGCAATTTTGAAATTATTGTGTTAATTTGATTAGAAAACTTAGAAGCCAATATTAGAAGCGTCAGTAGCCTAATGGCAGGGCGCGGACCGGTAACTCGAAAGGTCGTGGGTTCAAATCCGCCATTCGACTACTGTCGTGAACCACTTCTAACACAAGCATTTTAAGCTTACCAGAAATGGTTAAAGGGAATATTAGTAAGGTTTAATAGCATTGCTAGTATTTTTTAAAAAAATATTATAATAATAGAAAAATTGAGGTCTCAGCAAAAAATTCCAAAAACTTCTGGTCTGCTATTGATGAGATTATCAAGTTTAAGCCTCAAAAACTTCAAATGTCAGTCTCCTTAGATTAATATTTAACATCACATGCCCTGGACTCAACAAATCGCGTTTACGATTTTTTAATAGTATAGGCAAGACATTAGCGGAAAAGATTATCACGCAATCTGGCAAACAGAATAACAATCCAACTTTTATTAATTCTCAAGTGTATTTATTCGTGCTACTGGATCCTGACCCTCAGAAAGTTGATAGCTTACTCTTGACTCTTGATTCTGCAAGCGCCTCTGGTTTTTTTAATAGATATAATAGATATGGTTGGAATGGTATACCAATAAAATTAATAAAGCACTGCAGAGGTTTCGTAGTTTAATTGATAAGTCAGCTTGATAACTTAAGCTTTCAAACGGGTGTATTTCTAAAGGCACACAAACGCTCTCTCATTACTCCTGTATATAAAAGAGGCGACAGAGACGACGTTGATAATTATAGAACCATATCTGTGCTAAGATGTTTGTCGAAAATTATAGAGAAACTCTTGAATAAACGAGTAATAAGCACATAACAAAAAATTATGTGCTGTCAAACTCCCAATATTGCTTTAGATAGGGCTTATCAACTCAGGGTGTAGTTAAAGGCAATAACTCTTATTTCAGAAAAGGTAGACAAAGGTGAAAAATGTCTCGCTGTTTTTTTAGACTTAAAAAGCTTTCGACACCGTTTCTCTACCCATTCTTGTGTGAAGACTTAAAACCATCGCTGTAAGCGATACGGCGCTACCTTTATTAGAAAACTATCCAACTTCACTATTTTTAGTTTGATACAAATTAACTATGCAAACTACGAAGGGGTGGCACGCACACGCACGCGCACACACACAGAAACAAATATAAATTAGTAAATAAGGATTTATTTTTAGTTTAATTTCATGTAATACATAAATACGTGTATTTTTAAATTTTAAGAGTGAAATACCCCAACACTAGTATATTAATTAAATTACTCTCTGAATGTTTTTGACCACTAATTTATGAAACAGTTTATTGGGAAATAAATATAATTTAATTTTTAAATTCTTTTATATCATATTAAATTGTTGATTTTTTTTATTGTGTGGTTAAACGATGACCAAATCAAGCCATTAGAATATAGAAAAATGGGTGTCCCCATTTTTCTACAGTTCTCTACTGCTACTGATGTTAAAGTTACATCTTATCAAAACTTTACTGCTGAACATAGGTCTAAAGATTGCCTCTAATAATACTTTTTTATTCTGTAGTTGTTATTACAAATACGCTGCCCATCCCCCAGTTTGTTTCTCTCTGACGAAGAGGCGACTCTTACGACACCTACGGGACGATAGGGGACAGGGGTTTTTCTTACACCGGTACTACACGGTCAACCTGACCTTTATACTGCACTCAGAACCTTAGCAATGGAAATCATATATAATAATATTTATCAAATTATTCCGGCAGCCTAAACAAAACTAAACAGTTTATGAACTATATAGCTAAATTATATAATCATGTTATCCATGAGAGCTTCTTATGTAACAATGTTCGTTTACATTAAATATCTCGGTTAACGAACGCCGCTATTAATATAGCTCTGCAAACTCACCGCATACATGCGTTGACGAGCTTGAAGCGAACTTAATCAGACCGAGAGTTAATGACATATCTCTGTAATTACGGTATCGCGTCTTGTCATTTAGTTTCAACGTTAGCAAAATTCAAATTTACGAAACAAAGAAATGAAGAAGAAAGTTATTACGAGGCTATATTAGTACACTTTGAGATCCTTATTATTTTCAAGAATACTACCATTGCAATATTACTAATATTATCGTTAACCACTACAAGTAATGTTAAACTGTTGTATCTAGGATGATAGTAAAATCGCATATTAGAACCCACGACTTTTAAGTTCATTTTATGAACTCTATACTACTAGTCTATATATTTTTACTGGAAATGAGGCATTCCATCTTAGTCCTCACGGGTGACAACGCATCTACATTTTGAATTGTAATAGAGGATAGATGTAGATGTCTATGGGCCACAGAAACCACTTACCATCAGGTGGACTGTGTGCTCGTTTGTCACCCTTATCCTATAAAAAAAAAACTTATCGATAGCATAGAATTTAATAATAATGAAAAGGAGAGCACCTTCAATCAGAGAGCTCAACTTTAAATTTTGTGCAATGATTTCTTAAATTTCTACGCATACATGACGTTCTATAAAATTAATTTTATGGACCTAGCTAACAATGCACCTGAGACCATGGGTGTTATAGCACCCGGGAATCAAAAATAAGTAGAATAAGTTAAATCATACGTGTTAAAATTCGTAAATATTCTATTCAGTCTATATGGAATAAAGAATGATATAGAATATAAAGTGATTTAAATTCTAAATGTGTAATTCTAAAATCGATTAAAAGTTATTCTTTTTTTGGCTTTTAGTTTTTGTTTAAGGTTTTTTTTATTATTTTAAGTGGTCCAACTTCTATAAATTATTTTAGTTCGAAAAAGTATTGACTTGTAATATATTATGTTGAATAAAACTTATTTTATTCTTATTATTGACAATGCTTTTAGACAGTAAGAGCGTTAAGATGTAAACAAGGTTAAACTTCCACAGATAATCAATAAAGCAATTATGTAAGTGTATGCTTAGACGACAAAATATTATGTAGATAAATTAACAGAAAATTAATTTCGAACTAAAACTTTTAGTACTGACAATGTTGGTTACAACGATGTTCGCTAGCAATGTTTGATTATATATCTGAATAAATTAGGTGTGAGCTGGCGGTGGGCTTATTTTGATTAGACAACAAAGAAACGTACTTTATGTATAATTAAAGTAAAGACATTAATAAACAAATTGAGTGTACAGTACAAACAGTTTCTAGAGATTTCCAATGTAAGTTAATGCAAAACATCCAGCATCGTGTAATGATAAAGATATTATATTTTTTCATAAATTAAACACAAACAATGTTAGCATGTTTAAGAGTCGTAACACAACATACAGCAGCATCATAGCGTAAACTAGTACTAGAATATAGACACAGTTTAGACCTTACAGTTGTTAAACACCTTTGATGTAAGGCAATGCCGCCGCCCGCGTAGGTATTTATGCGGCCAGCGTGTTTGCTGAGGGTTGTCACTAAAATGGAAATAAAATAATTTTGTAGATAATAACATGTACATACTTATAAGTTGAATAAAATGAAGGAAAAATAAGCATGACCGTTATTTGAATTCAATTTTACTAAATTACTCATTTAACTATAACAATAATTCAGAACTGCAGGTATTATATTTTTTAAAATTAGTTATATAAATACTATTAAACACGCTCGCGCCAACCGCATGTATTTTATAAGCAGACACAGTGAAGTGCACTAGAACAAGTTCGGTCCACCCCCTGTCCCGCAAAACCACTACGGTTGCTCTGCACAAGCACATTCGATTTCTAACTATACGATCTTTAAGCTGTGCTATAGACTAGTACTTATTTAGTTTGTGACCATTTGTGTGGCCAAACATGTCTGGCGGTGTACAGATATACCCCATATTATCCCAATGTTGTAAGAGGCGACAGAGGAAAACTGAAACAAGATAAAGACAGCATCATCTTCCCAATAACAGCTCAAAAAAATTAAAAACTGCAGTTGCCAAACCTACCTGCCAAACCCACCTGCCAAACCCACCTGCCAAACCAACCTGCCAAACGTGACAACTAATGGAAAAATTCCCCCTACGATGTAATCTTGGTGTTCTTTAAACTTTTATAAGTCGTAATAATAATGATACTATTGAGTATGCTTATGCTATTGAGTAGATTTTTTTTAAAGAAATCAACATAATCAGTTTTAGTGAAATGTTTTGCATGTATTTACTTTGGCACAGAGATGATATCACTATTTCTTCTTATGATATGCGAGACAAAAAATAATTCTAAGGTACGAAAGTACAAACCTACGAACTGTTATAACGAACCATCCTTACAGTCTACACTTGTTAAAAATAATTTTCTGCCGACTTCAAAAAGGAGACGGTACTCAATTCGACTGTATGTTTTTTATGTGTGTTACCTCATAACTTTTTACTGAGTGAACCGATTTCGATAATTATTTTTTTATTTGAAAACTGCTACTTCATATGTAGTCCCGTATAAATTTGATCAAGGTGAGACCAATACATTTTTAGTTATTTTTAATAATTTATATTGAAGTCGGCTGTACAAAGTTATAATTTTAAATTATACTCGATCTATATTCAAGGCTTATATTTATATAATATAGCAGTCACTTCCGTCCATCTCTAGTTCTATCTCATAATTTTTTAAACATCCATATTTTTTCCTATCACCTGTATTTTCGTGGAATAATTTTAACCTGCATTAGCGTCAAAGTGTCCCCCGTGTAGTGGTGGGTAAGAATACCCATTACCCCATAACTTCCCGTGGGGTCGTAAGAGGCGACATAGAGAAACTGTAGCAGAAGATGGGCAGCAGCATTTTTCTGATAACAGCAAAACAACAATAAAAAAACTGGGGTAGCCAACCCGCTCGCCAAGCGTGGCGACTATGGCAATATATCTCCCACGATGAAAGTTACGAAGAGATGGCTCCTAGTAACAAGCGGGCGTGGCTACGGTGGAGACCATGGTAACGGCGGGGCAGGGGGTGCTAAGAATCTCCGGTGGAGGTTCGGTTGCCACCTAAGACGACTCATCCTGGCAACATATAACGCATTCACCCTGAGGACTGACGAGAAGATCCTAGAGCTGGAAGAGGAGATAAACAAGTTGCGCTGGAATATTATAGGATAATCCGAGGTCCGAAGAGATTAGGGCATAGTAATCTTCCAATCTGGCAACTTGTTCTATCATCGGGATGGCTCTATCACAAGGAGTTGTCGGATTATCGTTCACAAGTCTCTCCTTAATAACGATGTAAAGATTGAGAGTGTGTCAGCGAGGGTTGCGTACCTTACACTCAGAATCACTAGACAATATTCGCTGAATGTCATACAGGTTTACGCACCAACCTCGGTACATCTCGATGAGGAGGGGGAGAAAATGTATCAGGATATCTCTACAGTCATGCATTCCTCCAAAACCCACTACACGGTGTTAATGGGAGACTTCAACGCAAAATTAGGCACAAGGAGGCAAAACAGGGCTGAATGTAGGGAAATTTGGAACAGGGCAACCGAACCTAAGGAGCCAGCAGCTGGCCGACTTCATGCAGAAAAGGGACTCTTTATAATAAACTATTTCTTACAAAAGCGGCCCCACAGGAAGTGGACCTGGTTAAGCCCCGTAGGTTCGACAAAAATGAGATTGACTTTATTATGACGACCAGACGGCAACTGTTTAGTGATATCTCAGTGATCGCGAGAGTGAAAACTGGTGGCGATCACCGAATGGTGAAAGGCACACTGAATCTTAACGTTAAATTGCAGAGGTCTCATCTAATAAAATCTACGCTCCGTCCTCCTCGTGCTCTAATCCAGAGCTACAAAACTGTTTTAAGTGCCTAAAAAATATATTGCAGCAGACGATATGAGTGGCAAGGTCGTGGAAACTGTCCATGCGGTCAGACCTGAGTTCTGTAAGGCCCGCCACAGAAAAACAGAAAAACTCTCCGATCACAGTCTTAATTTCATGGCTGTTCGACGGGAAATAAAGGTGCATTCTTCAGCAGATTTGTCAGCGTATTGCCAACTAAATGCATGCGGCGGGACTTACGCAAATTCAAGACAGCAAATATTGAAGAAGGGACCGATTGGAACCAGGGCAACAAAGTCTTTGCCAGAGATCTGTCTGCTAGACAGAGCCAACTGTCGAAGCTGAAGAAAGAGTGTGGCAGCGTCGTTTCCGGGACAACTGAGATTTTGAATAAGATTGAGAGGTTCATCCGGCAGCTGTACACATCTTCGTTGGAGCAAGTGTTAGTAACGATCTATGAGCAAGTCACACACTATTCTGATGATATTCTGGACGTCTGTCTGAGTGAGATTAGAATGTTTTTCCAGCACCTTAAAAACAGCAAGGCCTTATGTGAGGATAGAATTTCAGCGGAGCTTCTGAAAGCGGGTGGAAAACCGGTACTTAAAGTCCTTCATAAACTCTTTTATTCCATCCTTCATAGTGGCACTAGACCGGAGGCCCGGAGCAGTAGTACGGTGATCTTGTTCTTCAAAAAGGCGAAAACACTCTCTTGAAGAATTACAGACCTATTTCCCTTCTGAGCCGCATCTACGTGCTATTTTCGAGAGTCATTACAAATTGTCTCGCACACAGACTCGACGAATTCCAGCCTCTTGAACAAGACGGTTTCCAAAAAGACTTTAGCACCATAGACCACATACATACCCTTCGGCAAATTGTACAAAAGTCTGAGTATTACAATTTGCTACTATGTCTTGCGTGTGTGGTCGTAATTTGGTTGGTGCTGCAGTCCCTCCAACGATGCTAAGTTCACTGTCGGTATATCAAAAAAACTGAAGTGTTTTTACAGTAGGGCTAAGATGGCTATCCGAGTACGAAACCTATCCAACTGCAGAGAGGTGTAAGACAGGGTGACGTTATTTCCCCGAAAATCTTCACCGCTGCATTGGAAGACGTTTTAAGATACTGGCCTGGAAAAGATACGATATTATAGTCAATAGCGAGTGCATCACTCACCTTCAATTTGCCAACGATACAGTCCTTATGGCAGAATCGCTGGAGGACCTAAGCACTATGCTCAATGACCTCAATAGTTCTTCCCAACGGATAGGTCTAAAGATGAACATAGAGAAAACAAAAGTCATGTATAGACGTCCATGTCACTCCTATGCCGGTTGTTGTTGGGAGCACTAAGCTCAAAGTTTTTGATGAGTTTAGGATAAATAGTCCGACTAGGTAAGTACAACTTCGACCGAGAGGTCAATCGAGAGACTCAACTCGGAGTAGCTTTCGGGAAATTACGGCACAGCATCTTATCGTCAGGTATACCTCCAAACTTAAAAACTAGACTGTATAACCTCTGCGTGTTGCCAGTGTTGACCTATGGAACTGAAACGTACTGCTGGACGTATGAGGAAGCTCAAGGTCGCTCAGCGAGCTATGGAGAGATATCTCTGCGTGATAAAGTTAGAAATGAGAATATCCTCAGTAGAACTGGAGTGACCGACATAGCCCATAGGATTAGTAAGCTGAAGTGCTAATGGGCTAGCCATATAGCTTGAAGAACCGACAACCGATGTGGAATAAGGGTTCTTGATTGGCAGCCTCACACATGCGGACGAAGTGTAGGGCGTCCCCCCAACAGATGGAGTGACGACCTGGTAAGACATGCAGGAAGCATGAAGTTATAGATAAAGATGGAGACCACACTCCGAATACCTACTTGAAGCTTAACTTATGTATTACTATCTCGCTCTCTGTGGGCAGACCCTCCCTTTCTAAGTAGGTAGCCTTTATTTTATTTTTCCCAGGATATCACTATAAGTAGTTGAGTTACATTAAGTGTTTTATTTATAAATATCTATATCTCTGTTTACTACTAAGACCTAGCCTATATAGATTATATATTTTTGTACAATTTTTTTTGGGAATTGACTATTTTATGAAGAAAGGTTTTCATTTCCATGGGCAGAACCGGTATTAAAATATGACCACGCATTTTCGTTACAACCCATATAATGCCGAGCCTATTTAGAAAATGTGGAAAATAAATATATCAGAGAATATTTTATAACTACCATTTCGATAATGTATTTTTTGGTAATTGTATACAATTCCTAAACGATATCAACGAAATATAAAATTTAAATTTATTACAACCACGGGTGATCAAGGAATTGGGAAATATACCTGATTTATTGTTCAGAGAGACTAAATCTATTTCTGGACAACAATTTAAAAAAATATCACGAGGACTAAAGCAGCGTAGCGGAGCTCCTGCCTTAGCCTTCTGACCTAACCCATCCGAGTCAGGCTGCTCTGTGCTGAAATGTGTATAATACTATATTCTACACATTCTGTTCATTTTAAGAATTATCTACAATTCCTAGGAATGCTATATAATAACGGATTTCATAAACTTCTAGTAACATATTTACTATAATAGGAACGATAATATATTATTATTTTGGGTTGTTATCAGAAAGATGCCGCTGCCCATCTCCTGTTTAATTTTCCCTCTGACACCTCTTACAACACCCTCGGAACGATGTGGGGTAGTGGATATTCTCACACCGCCACTACATGGTTTGTTAAAAACCTTAAAAAAATAAATAAAAACACTTTCCATATTAAAAATATTTATTGAAATTTTTCACACCATTTGGATTACTCTGTGGCTTTTTGAAGTCCATACAGATATGAGCAAAGCGCCCGTGAATAGTATTTTCAATTTCTGACTGAACCGTATACTTTTTAATAGTGTCCATTAAATAAGACCTATCCTGAATTTTTAGTTTGGCGCGCCACTTTTTGCTTAAGAATCTTAGTTTTCATCTCAAGTATTTCTTCTTAAGTACACTTTATTTTCACTTGCATGCCCCTATCAATCTTCGCGGGATCGTCGTATTCACTGCTGACCTAAGAAAACAAGAAAACTTTATGAAATCAGTATTTTTAGCATCGTACATCGTATTGCTCTGCTCATAAGGTTCGTAGCGTGATGTTAGATAGCCTGAAGAATTGGTTTTAAAAATGCAAAAAAATATTTTCAAATCTGACTGGTTTAGTTCCGGAGATTAGAGAACTCAAACAAAAAAAAAAGAAACAAATAACTCTTCTACATCATAATGTCAGTACAAATTTGCATCACTTAATAGGTAACACATAATACACCGGAGCGCGCCTTCATGAGCACGCATAAATGAAGCATCAAACAAGAAGCTTTATGCTTAGTGTCGTAGTGACGGTTACCACACTGCGATTGGCACTAAATAGTTTAAATATGTATGTGTTTTAAGCTATATAATACATTATGTAATGAAATATTAAAGTCATAATAAATACAAATAAAAGGTATGTATTTAGTAAAAAAGGAAAAAGAAACTTACAGGTAATTTGTTAAGATTGCATAAATTTATATTTTCAAGAATTTTTCGACATTGTTTTTACTAGTTTGCTCTTCAATATTACAGCAAGTACATTTCACTTCTGTTTCCTTAAGTGCAGAACTACTTTCATAAATGCCAGAACTAGTGCTTGGTACAGCCAGAGCAGCTATTTTCACAATAGACTCTTCATGTAATGCACTTGTTGTCTGCAAATAATAACATATTTTACAAAATGTTGCTTTATATCATACATTTAAACTACTACATTTTTAAATACATAATTATTGTAAACGTTATTAAAGTATCAGAATAATGAGAAACAAAAACTTAATAAAAATAAATTGTCTACCAAAAGAATATATTATGTTACTTATTTTTAATTTAATATTATGAAATCTATGAAATCCGTCATTATATAGAATATATAGGAAGTGTACATAATTCCTAAATTTCATTCATTTCCGGTATTATAATAAGAAACATGTACATATAATTAGTTAAGGTCACACGGAAAGTCTCAGATACATCGTCAATATGGACACACTACTTCAGTGCGATTTCTTTTAAACAAAAACAATAAAATTGTTTAAACTCAATTAAATTCAATGTAAAACTATTTGATTTTGCCAAAGTTATAATTTACTAATATATTTAAAACACTGGTAAAACGTTTCAGCAAAAAATAAAGTGTAAATACAAAAAAGTATGTTTACAAGTATTCAATGCCAGAAGTCACTATTTAAACACTTACGTGTGAAATCTTATATCACCTCCTCGACACCAACTACTGCCGGAACCACGTACTACACAAGTTTGCACCATTTCTTGAATTATAACAATAATTAACTTTAAATATCTCAAACGACGCTGTGAACTGCTAAGTAAACAACCGCCATATTTGTATAATTTATGTTGACATATAGGGCTAATGTTGCCACATTACCGAACCCTTAGGAAATGGGATTGTAATTCACTGATTCGTTAACCCAATTATGCATACGAGACCTTCAATTTTGGAATTTTTAATGTAACTAATCGTAGTTCAACTATTTATTTATTGGTACATTATTTTACAGAGCTTGACTTCTGATTTAGTTAGTGTGGAAATTATTCCTAAGAATTTACCGGGAGATTCAAATAAAAACATAGTAATACTGTGTTCCACACTAAAAAGAGAAGTCAGACCATAGAGAGTGAGATAAAGATACGTAGGTATTTGACTCAAGCTGTTGTTCGAAGTGTGGCCTCCATCTTTATCTATAACTTCATGGCAGGAATTCGATGGATGCAGGTAGCTCAGGACCGTGCTTTGTGGCAATGCTTGGGGGATACCTGCCTATACCAGCCTATGTCCAGCAGTGGACTTGTCAAGGGCTGTAATAATAAATGATGGCGTCAAAGTTCCCGCTGCGGAAAGAAGTGTAAAATTGTTCCTGTATTTCAATAATAATTATTTTAAGGAACTAAATAAGTATCACTATAGCGAATTTTTGTGTTCAACAGTTATAAGTACAACATACATATACTGGGTGGCGCCCAGGTTATCACGTTAAATAGCACAGCAGTTAATACAAGTTGATATATGTCTGTTAAAATAATAAAATAAACAATAATAAAAACTAATAAAAAATGCATCTTTCAAACAAAATAAATAGCCTAAAAAATTACATGAAATAAATCATCCTTGATAATATTACTTAACTGACCTGAAATGACTTGTAGAAGCGGCAACGTCGCGGCCAGCGGTTCATTGCTCATGCGACATCGATATAGGTAATTATATTATAATACCTAGGACTTGCCCATACATAGGTAATTAGGCACGCGTAGGGCGATGCTAATCCGATGTTATCAACAAATCACAAATTTCATGGGTTTTTTTTATCCAAATAATCACTTTAACCTTGAAATCACTCAAGTTTATAAAACAAATCAAATTTTTAAATTTTCAAAATGTCCGCCGTGTACCCGAATGCATAATTGACATCGTCGCATGATATTATTTCGGACTTTTCTTGGCCTTCACGGGCCATGGGTCTTTGAACTTCTAGTATTTATCAGGTGATATCTGATGCATTTACATGATGTTATTTAATATTAAAACAAAAAAAAGGCTACCGCGCCCAGAATGTTAATTGTTATATATTTTTTTAGTTGTGTATGTTTAAAGAACTTTGTATAGAATACGTCTTTTCAATTAACGTGATAACTTCATCGTCACTTTGTATAATGGAGAAAATGCTTACCTGTTAACTACAAGGAACATTCGTCGTCAAACAATCGAATATGCCTTTAAAAATCTCTCTATGCAGCAGTTCTAATAGCTCCTCGACTTTTTGGTTTTCAGACTTTAGGAAATGAAAGCGGCATTTATTGCCGCCAAAAGAAAAGAATGGGTTAAGCTTGATGATTTATCAAGACATTTATTTGCTTCTTCTTCTTTTCTTCTCCTTTTCCTTGGGAGGGGCCTATGTTCAGCAGTAATATATGATATGATAATGATAATGATGATATTGGCATAAGATTTGTAAGTAATTAGCCGAAGCAAAAATGGCTATATTTCTGGTATATGTGACAAAGACACAGATAAATGCGCTGTTCTCACCACGATCGAAGTGTTAAATTCGCTCAAAATTTATTTAGTTTATATATCTAACAAAATTTAAAGAACTTTCAGTTGCTAAGACACGTCTAAAGCACTTAAAGCAACTACATGCTGTGCAATTACTTGAAAATATTAGCTGCCATGATTTCAAGTACGCTTATAGCCAAAAGTCATAATGAAGAAATGAAAGGTAACGATTAATTTCGTAATCAAGCTTACACTGATATGGCGTATGCTGCCTTAACTTTTTGTTTTCTCAAACAGAGAATAATTACAAAGAACCTTGAGTGAACTTTTGGCCAGGTCCCAGTTAGAACAAACAATTTCTTTTGATTTATTTTCAGATAAAGTTACCTCTTTGTTTTCTTAAGGCAATTTACACAAAATATTGCCAGATTTATCTAAACTTATATACGATCACTGGGTAAACATATTCCAAATGCGATGGTGTTACTAAGCATTTACAAAACCCGTTAGTGATGAAATACTTACGGAAAATATTATATTCATGTCAAAACCTTTTCAGTGCTAAATCTTCTACGACCAAAATGGATAAAGCTGGATGCGTCAAGAAATGTTTCTGGCTGAAACAGTATAGAATAAAATAGAATAATTTTTATTCAATATAGACTACAAGAATACTTGTTGTAAATCATTTAAGCTTAACCACTGTTTTGGAACAAACCTCTATACTGGAAAGAACTACTAATAAACCCAGCGGAACTTTATGTTTAAGTGAAGTAAATTTAAAATATATTATTTTATAACATTAGTATGAAAACATTTAGAAACAGCATGTAATCGTAAGTTATGATCAATAAAAAACAATAAGTATACTATAATATATAATAATAAAAAAATATTAATATATAAAAATAAGAAACATATTGTACATACTTATAAGTCAAAATTAATATTAAGGAATATGTTAATTAAACAGGTCTATTTAATTTAATTATATACAATATTAAAAACCATAATTTTTAAAAAAACTAAAACTAGAAACTTAATTATCATATAGTCCTACTCCTCGCGGTATCGTGCCAAGAACGCTGGCTGCGTTTCCCCGCTGAATGGCTATACTTAGCCTTTGAGCGAGAAAAGAACCAGCCCTCTTATCACCAGCAGCAACGACCAGCCGCCGATGGAGTTCCTCTGGGAACTCCACCGCACGTGGACCCCACGGACCGATAGTCTCTACAGCAAATGGCACAAATATGTAGTCTCTTTAATAGTATTATACTAAACTACTAGTATAGTATTGTAATAAACAATTTTTACTTACAATTTTTTTTTACTTTTTTATATACAATGCCTCCACATTTTCTAGGACTTTATCTAAGGGGCTCTTTCAAATCTATGTTATAAATTGCTCTAATAGCTCTCTTCTTCAAAACAAAGATAGTTTTAACATTAGTCGCATTACCACGTTGCAAGACTCCACATGACATTATGCTATGGAAATAACTAAACTAAACTAATCTTGCACTTTCTGTATATTTGGTCGTAAAGGATTTTTTCAAATATTTCGCTGAAAATAGTTAAAATGGGTATCGGCTTATATTTTCAATTTTGGATTTAGATATTTTTTATGTATTGGTATAATATTGACCTCTTTTCATTTAGTAGGAATGTATGATTCAGATTAAAATATTTCAAAAACCATTTTTAGGGAATAAACCAGAGCTTCGGCACAGTTACGTGAAAATATCGGTGGATATTATCTGTACCAGTCGATTTATTAGCAGCAATATCAGGAGTGATCTGGAATATATTTTATCCGAAAACCGTATT
Organism: Parnassius glacialis; assembly: GCA_033319125.1. Classification (NCBI taxonomy): domain Eukaryota; kingdom Metazoa; phylum Arthropoda; class Insecta; order Lepidoptera; family Papilionidae; genus Parnassius; species Parnassius glacialis. The sequence continues at coordinate 54,088,759 of JAVANC010000026.1, forward strand.
TAAATTAATTTAATTGTAATTATTTTATTGATATTATTATTAATTTTTAGAAAATTTAAATAATGCTACATTAATAGGACCTACCCAGGCGAAACTAGGGTGGGTCGTTATTATTTCTTATAGTATAGGGTGACAAACGAGCACACAGTCCTCCTGATGGTAAGTGGTAGTGTTTGCCCATAGACATATAAATCTATCCTCCTTTGCGAATCAAAATGCAGATGCGTTGTCACCCGTGAGGACCAAGACGGATTGCCTCTTTTCCAGTAAAAAGGGTCTCCGGTTCTCTACACTCACCATACAAAACACAGCAGTTTTAAACTGCAATTTTACGCTGGTATTCTGTGAGAGCGTGGTCCTACCCCGGTGGAGCCGACCCATTCGTGCTACAACTATACTACTAATATAGCTGCAGCATGGCTCTACCACGTATAAGAGAAGCTAGTTTTTTTTTAATAAATCGTTTCCACTCGAGTTTAAAATAGTATACTTAAAAAAAGTCAAATTGATATAAACATTCACAATAATAACATTTTGAAAACAGCTTCTTTTTCGCTAACATTTTACTTATCTAATATATTAGACACTTGAAAAGGCGGTATCCGGACTCCAATTGTCTGCGGGCGAGTGTCACGACGGATGTCTGAAATAGAATTGGAAATGGCTGCAGATATTAAAAAAGAAAAAAGAAAAGCTATAAAAATGCAATTTTGTTAAGATTTTGTTCAACTAGCAATTTTGTTAGTATTTTTGTTCGCTTAAACTAAATTCATTGTTTTTTGTACCAAAATTACTTACTGATGGCCATACTCGTATTTCATTTTTTATAAGTCAACCGGGAGGTTAGGTACATATTACATACAGACATAGATACGTTTAAACACATTTTTTTGTATAGAAGAAAAGGTGACAAACAAACACAGTTCACCTGATAGTTAGTTCATGATGTAGTCCGTAGACATCTACATCCATCCTCAGTTGAGAATTAAAATGAATTTCTAGGAACTCAGGGGTAACGTAGGTTACCCATGATGTCTACGATGAAAGCCTCATTACCAGTAAATGGGATATCGGGTTCTCTATACTTACCCATTATTCTGTTCTTTAAAAAAAAAGACAGAAGAAAGAAAAACTATTTCTGTATAGGCCATGCAAAAAAGATCATTACTCAGCATTAGTTGCGCCGAAACCACAACGCTTATTTTTAGTAATGGCCAAAGAAAACGTCAGTGTTCTGTGAGACCGGGGGGTACTTGCCCGATCGAACCGACCCAATGAACGAATAAATAAATGAAAGTCCATTTGAGCTATATATAGCTGCAGCGTACCACGTACGAATACATTGGGTTACATATAAAATCCAACACTTATTTAACAGCATTTTATTTTCTTTTAAAAATCCACTTGTTATGACAATTTCTCACGACTGAAAAGCATTTTTTTTATAGAATATGGGTGACATAGTACGAGCACGCAATGCACCTGACTACGTGTCTACCTGAATGACATTTATCATCGATTACGAATCAAAATGCAGACGCCTTGTCACCCGTGAGGACTAAGATGGAATGCCTCGTTTCCGGTAAAATGGGTCTCGGTTCTCTACACTCAACATACGAAACACAGCAGCAATAAGCTGCTATTTTAGGCTGTTATTCTGTGAGAGCGTGGCCTTATCCCGGTCGAGCCAACCCATTCATGCTTTAACCATTTATAGCTGCAGCGTTGTTCTACCACGTATAAAATATAATCATCTCCAAAAGTCGCCATAACATTGAACAAAGCTAATGTACGTAATTTTGCCTGAAATATATCTGCTGCTGCTATTTTTGTGCCCAAAATGGTATTTATGATACCTATGTCGTTTTCTTTTCTTATTCTATATAAAACAAGGCATTGTGTAACAAATAAACATTCACCTCAGTCCCAACTAGCGACATTTGGTGAGCGAAAGATTGCCCTCATTAGTATTGATGTGCATCTTATATTTTCGCCGCGCTCTTAACGCCACCGCTCTGCTGTTGCTGTCGTCCCGCTCACAGCTATAGTGGAGAGAGAACGCAATCCACGTATAGCATTAAAAATTAATTAATTTTATTTTATACGCAGTGCATTCATAAATCCAGTCATGTTATTCGCAATTTTTACATACATATATAAATAAAATGAAGCGTCTGCTAGTATTATTTAATAGATTGGCTTCTATTAATCTAGGGTATTATTTGCGTGATATTAAGAAATAAAAAAGCATCTTTGAAATTTTTGTCTGTCTGTCTGTCTGTATATGGGCCACAGCAAACAGTTACCATCAGGTTGACTTTATGGTCGTCTGTCACCCTATCCCATAAAAACGAAAACGTATTAAAATGTAAGAAAACATTTTATCTCATTCTTCTTAATCAGCACAAAATCCACTGCTTGCTATGGGCTTCCCCGTTGTAAGAAGGTTTTGATTTAATCGATATGTTTGGTGCAGGGTTGACGATCACTGTACGAGATGCATCGCAACTATGAAGATGTTTTAGGTATTCTAAGTCTGGCGTTAGTGAGATAAAACATCAAACATCTGTTTTTTGCTGTGGCAAACCTGGTGATAAGTTGTAAAAGTAATTGGTCCCCGATAATTTAAATAATTTAAATATTGTAAATTCACCATATCCACCTCAATTTTATGTTATAGCTAATAATTACTGCCGCTTTGTATTTAATATTTAAGAAAGTTGGTACATAAATAGTATAACAACAATTTGGTGTTGGAACAAAAAGTGACAGGTAACGAACATTGTTTAAAAATTATTGTAATCCTTATTTCATATCATTCCTTTTATAAATTAAAGATTGATTCTATTACTCGGGTTATTACATTCTTTGCGGGTTTCTTTTCGAATTGTTTTAACGATAATTTGATTTGAGACTTATAAATTGAAAAAAAAAAACAATAACAACTTTACATTAGCTTACTCTGCTCCTTCTGTTTTCGATCTTTGTTTTCTTTTATTATTTATAATAAATAGTAAAATAAATACTCGCAACGCCAAGACGCGCCAGATGGAGAACCAACTCCAGCTTGCGCTCCAAGAACTTAAGGCGTCCAGGGAGCAGTGTGAACTGTTGCTTAAGGAAAGGGATGATAATGAAAGGGAAATAGTTAGCATAATTGCCAAAAATACACAGTTGAAATGTGATATGGTTAAGTAACATACAGAATACACAAGTGTTATAAAAGAAAGAGATCAGCTACAGGGAACGGTTAATGAGTTTGACCAATGCAGCAAGGAATATGAGGAAGCTCTCAGGTTAATTGCTGCATTGAAGTTACAGTTGAACGAGGCTAATAAGCAAATAACACAATTTGAAACATATATAGATAACCTTAAAGCCTCCCAGATTCAAAACCTGTTCTCTGAGCTTGTGCAATGTGATACTTCAAGAATGTTACAGCAATCTGCAACAATAGACTTGGCTGGTGACGACTCTTCCACTTCAGGAAACACAGTAAGGATTAATTGCAGTAAAACCAAATTGAAGAAGTATATTAAAGTTAATAAATACATAAGGAAAGTACAAGAATTAATAAGAAATAAGATTAATACAAAAAATTATGTTAATGTATGTAAAGAAAAGCAAGCATTGTTATGTGAACTTAATTTGTATTCAATTGAGGTGGATAACATAAAAAAATGTTATGAGACTGAAGTAGAGTGCCTTAAATCAGAAATATTATCACTTATGAACTCCCTTCAAACTGTGTCCAATAAATATAAATCAGCCCAAAATGAAATAAAAGAACACATATTGGCTATGGATAATCTGGTAAAGACTTGTAAATATAATGAGGAGCGGTTTGACTCCTTAGTTAAATATCAATGTGAGTGTCAGCGCTCAATACCAGATTCTTCAAAGTCAGTGTGTGCTGATAATATTATACCACCACCAAAACTCTATGACAGTGCTATAGCAGAGGATATTAAAATAATAAATAACTCAAATATTACTAAAAATAATATAATTGTTTATAACGATGACATGGGAAAAAATCTAAGCATAACTTTAAATAACTCTTTAAAGGGACAAAAAGTTACGAATTGCTGCATGCCTGGAGCATCTTTTAGTGACATCCTAAATAAAATTATTGTTACTAAATTTTGCCCAAATAGTACAATAATAATTATTGTTGGTAGAAGAGGCAGTATAAACAACAAACAGTTATTAAGATATATTGAACAACTTAATAACTTAAATGTACACAAAATTGTCTTGTTTACACTGCCTTATATACAGGGATTGCCACAGGAAAATAATTTAAGACATAATTTAAATATACAAATGCATAATTTAATATTTAATAATAATTTAAATTTGACATATACACATGTAATGATAATAATCATAAATTTCATGTTATTGACATAAATAATTTAATAAAAAAGTTTTGGACAAAAGATAGGTATCACCTATGCAAATATAATTTAAGACTGATAGCAAATGTGCTATCTTATTTTTTACTTTTTACTCAGCCAAGTTTTTGGCTACCAAGACTGCTTTAACATTTAATTTGGAATCATTTGACATTTAATTTGGAATCAGTTCCAACTAATTTAAATTAGTGAATGAGACAATAGAGGCAATCTCTAGCAATAATAAGAGTTTAATTAATTTTGAATACAGCCCACAAATAAGTAAAAACAATTGTTTACACCTGGTGCATCAAAATATACAAGGCATGTTGGGCAAAGAAATGGAAGTTGAATTGTTTTTAAATAGTAACAATATACACATCCTTTGTATTACGGAACATTGGCTAAAAGATTATAATTTCATGTTTAATTTCAGAAATCACCAGATGGTCAGTTCCTTCAATAGAGAAAAAAGTTTACGTGGTGAAGAAGTTTTACTCAAACTTAGTAAACAGAACAAGTCTGTTGTAATATGTGGAGACTTTAATATCAATCTCCTTGAAACATCTTCCATTTGTATTAAGTTTAGCTCATTGTTTAAATCGTATAATCTCGTAAATTTATTCTTAGGACCAACACGTATTGCTGGGCCGAGTGCGACCTGTATAGATAACATTTTTACAGATGTTAAGCCCTTGCATAAATCAATTATTCAATATTTAAGTTCAGATCACTGTGGACAGTTGGTATCACTTACACACTTTACATACACAAAAAATAGAAAAATAAGAAAGTTGTGTTTGTTCCAATAAATGAACATCGCTTGGAGAGGTTTAGAAGTAATATAATAAAAAGACTTCCATCACTTTCGTTTAAAAATAGTGCTAATTATATGTATGCTACATTATTTAAAATTATAAGTTGTGAATTTAGTAGAATATTTACTTCTAAAACTTTGTCTTTTAACAGTCACAAATCATTTAATGAATGGGCGACAGTAGGAATTTATAAAAGTAGGCAAAGGTTATACGAGCTTTATGATGAAAGATCATATAAAAGTAGTGTTATATTTAGAGATTATGCAAAAACATATTCTAAAATATTTAGAAAAGTGTGCTCCACTGCTAAGGCTTTACATTTAAGCAACAAAATTAAAACTGCATCCGACAAAATTAAAATGACCTGGAGAATAATAAATAGTGAAACGGGCAAGGTCAAACCGCGCAACTCGGATTTTCAATTGAATATTAACAATAATTTAACGCAATCTGATCAAGAAGTTGCTATGGCTTTTGAGAAACATTTTACTGATGTTCCTTTTTTGACAACAAAATCATTAAATTCTTCTCCTACCGTCGCTGAATCATTGCTCAAACAAAATGTAAAGGCTTGTTCTAATACTTTGAAATTCCATAGAGTACTGCCAAAAGATAGCGTTAAATATTTTAAAGCTATTGATGTTAAGAAAACGGCAGATTTATGGGGGATTTCCGTTTAAGTTATTTTATCTATAATAGATATATTAGCACCTTATCTAGCCATTATATTTAATATAAGCGTCGAATCTGGTGTGTTTCCTGATTTTTTTTATAGAATAGGGGGCAAACGAGCATGCGCTCACCTGATGGTAAGTGACTACCGCCGCCCATGAACAACCGCAATACCAGGGGAATCGCAGATGCGTTGCCGACCTTTCAGAAAGGTGTAAGCTCTTTTCTTGAAGGTTCCTAAGTCGTATCGGTCCGGAAAATTCGCTGGTAGTAATTGATTCCACAAGGAAGTCGTGCGAGGGAGAAAACTTCTTCTAAATCGCACAGTCGTGGACCGCCAATCATCCAGATGGTATGGATGGTAACGCGAGTTTTGTCGCGATGTGCGATGGTGAAATTGAGCGGCTGGAATTAGTCCGAACAATTCCTCAGAGCACTCCCCGTGATAAATGCGATAAAATACGCAAAGAGATGCAACATCTCTACGCAGTGCCAGTGTATCGAGCCGATCAGAAATAACTCGGTCCTCGACGATTCGAACCGCTCTGCGCTGGATGCGGTCAAGTGGAAGGAGCTGCCACTGGGGTGCCCCGGCCCAGAGATGAGAACAATATTCCATGTGGGGCCGAACTTGCGCTTTGTGAAGTTGCAAGCGATGTGCCGGCATGAAATACTGTCTCGCTCTGCTGAGCACGCCAAGCTTTTTAGAAGCCAATTTGGCCTTCCCTTCCAAGTGACCACGAAACTGCACACTATTCGATATGTCGACGCCAAGGATTCCGATACTGGCTGAGGCAGTAAGGGGAGTGCCTTGAAACTGAGGAGATACGACAAAGGGGTTCTAAGGGATTTAATGAAACATAGTAAAGTCATACCTATATTTAAATCTGGTAGTACAATAGACCCCGCCAATTTTAGACCAATTTCTGTACTACCAATATTAAGTAAAATTTTTGAAAAAATTATTCTAGATCAGATGTTAAGTTTCTTTAACATTAATAAATTGCTACATAAAAATCAATTCGGTTTTACAAGGGGTCGCTCGACAACTGACGCTGGAGTTGAGCTTATTAAACATATTTTTTGTGCATGGGAGAATTCAGAGGATGCTTTAGGTATATTTTGTGACCTTTCCAAGGCCTTCGACTGTGTTCACCATGAGACATTAATCAGGAAGCTACAGTACTATGGTGTCAAGAACACAGCGCTTAAACTTATTATTTCATATTTAAGTTATAGAAAGCAGAAGGTTATTATCAATGGTAAAAGTTCTTCCGGGTCACCTGTACTAATGGGTGTTCCTCAGGGCTCGATTCTCGGCCCATTCCTGTTTCTGGTGTATATTAATGACTTACCTCACCTTGTAGGGGATAGTCATGATATAGTATTATTTGCTGATGATACTTCCTTAATTTTTAAACTTAAACGTCAATCATTTAAATGTGACGAAGTGAATAATGCTATATCAAAATAAGTGCATTGGTTTAACGTTAATAATCTGCATTTGAACGGAAATAAAACTAATTGTGTTAAATTTACAACAATGAATGTTAAAATCTGAATACCAAAGTGTTTTTAAATGGGAAGGAATTGAGCCCTGTTGTTTCCACTGTTTTTCTTGGCATCACTCTTGACACAAAGCTTCAGTGAAGCCCCTATATATCCAAATTAGCAAGCAGACTAAGTTCTGCAGCCTATGCTGTAAAAAAGATTAGAGGTCTCACTAGTGTCGAGACAGCTAGATTAGTTTATTTTAGTTATTTCCATAGCATAATGTCTTATGGGATTTTGCTATGGGGAAATGCGGCTGATTCAGAAACTATTTTGTTTTACAGAAGAGGGCCATTAGAGCTATTTACAATCTAAAACCGAGAGAGTCTCTTAGAGATAAATTTAAAGAAATTAATATATTAACTTTGGCCTCTCAGTATATTTACGAAAATTTAATGTATGTTCACAAAAACAAAGATAGTTTTAGTAAAAAAAGTGATATACATTCTGTAAACACTAGGAACAAACACAAGCTAGTGATGCCAGTTTCTCGACTCCACAGAGTCAGTAATTCATTCTTGGGGCAATGTATACGCTATTACAACAAGGTCCCGGAAAGTGTACAGGTTCTCTCTATTACCAAGTTTAAATGTTTTATTAAGCTCAAACTGTGTAAAAAGGGTTATTATAGTATAAATGAATACATGGTTGATAATAACCCCTGGGAATGAGGTGGTCGCTTCTAAGCAGTTTCTAAAATAAATTTTGTAAATCGTTCGTAATCATTTATATTGTAAAATTTATTTTTAAAGAAAATGTCCCGCTGGGTTTCTTGCTGGTTCTTCCAGGACAGAGGTTATTTTTTCGAACCAGTGGTAAAGTAAAAAATGACTTTAAATAAGAATTACACATGTAATGTATATTGAATAAAAATTATTCTATTCTATTCTATTCTCATCGCCGTAGCGGTCAGCCACCGCAGAGTCTCTAGTACACCTGAGGATGCCTCGTGTAAAGGCGAAACACGTGTCGTATGAATATTGGTGGTATGTCTTTCCTAGTATAATGATGGTGGAAGTAGTGGTGCTGGGATTAATGGTGACGGGGATAATATACGCAATTGAGGGAGGGCGGGAGGTGCTCTTTAAACTAGGTAAAACACATCATTTTATTTCATTGCAATGTATACATTTTCCAACTTTGGATTTGACGCAAAGTATTTATTGGAAATCATAAGATATTACTATTGCTTCCCATAGTTGGTACTTACAAAACCCAAGGCCGGGTTTTGGAGGTGGTTTAAGAGATTTTCAAGCTTATTAAACCCTTTAAAATTTTAACACTAATGCAACTTACATAGAAATCTGAGACTAAACTTTACCTAAATATAGCGGTACACGACGACTGTCTAATATTCAAGCAAATCTTCTGGGACATTTGAAACCCAACTGCCAGCTTCTCTGAATAAAAAACAATTATTACTTATTGCTTAGTCTACGTAACTACTATTTTTTTCCTGTATGAGCTTACATACATAAGCTTCAATTGCATGCCTTAAGCGAAAGCGCAAGGTATGTTCTTCTATCGCCTAAAAT